>JAOTIZ010000001.1:16507595-16521128 GCA_027123425.1 Erythroxylum panamense
AGCTCTACAGATCAAGATATCATCAAAATACTGAAGTATGTTCAGTAGAATAACAACAGTTCATACTATTAAGAATATGCTCACTATACCCGTTCAACCTTTTTCACTCAATTTTTGTTAGTTTGATTTAGATGGCTATGATTTTTGGTAGAGATGTAGAGAAAGGTCTTACGAATCCAATGGTTCAAGAATCAAGTCATTTGGGTGTCTAGAGAAGGAGTTATGGTCAAAAGAATCTAACATGTTCATGTCTTTACTCAAGTTGTACATATCTTGGCGCAATTGCCATAACTTTTAATACAGATGTCAGATTCACTTCGTTTTTAGTCGGTTTCAAAGAAGACTTTTAGATCTACAACTTTTATGAAGATCATAAAGCAATATTATGCTTCTAAAAGGATCATAAATAGGATAGAAAATGACAATACAAACTAAGACGGTCAAACTAAGGCAAAAAGTCAAACTAAGACGAAGCTGACGTCATACTAAGACGATGCTGACATCATACTAAGATGAAGCAAACTGAGATGAAGTTGACGTCTTACTAAGATGATGCTGATGTCATACTAAGACAAAGCAAACTGAGACGAAGCTGACGTCATACTAAGACGAAGCAAACTGAGATGAAGCTGACATCATACTAAGACGAAGCAAACTAAGACGAAGTTGACGTCATACTAAGATAATGTTGACATCATATTAAGACGAAACAAACTAAGACGAAGCTGACATCATACTAAGACGATGCTGACGTCATACTAAGACGATGCTGACGTCATATTAAGACGAAACAATATCACAACTTGAAATGCTCATATCTCTCAACTCCGATATTCAAAATTTAAAAACTTTATATCGTTGGAAAGCTAGAAAGATTATCTACAACTTCCAAGAAGACAACTTTGCTAGAATCTATCTAGATTAATTCAAATTTTCTCCCGAAGTTAGAACACAAATTTTACATTCAGCTCCAATGTACTGCACCAAAATCTCAACTTCATGACAAAATTTGAGATTCTTAGAGACAGAGTCTAAATCTTCATAAGAAATGTAGCCATACATCTCTAGTTTAATCCAAATTAAGAATCATCTTGTTTAGACAACTATAGAAAACGTTGTGGCTAAAAGAATAAAACATATTCAGTAAACATTTTTCAGATTTTCAAACTTTCAATATTTTACATCACCAAAACACGAAAATTTTTTCAAAAACTATTTTAACTCTATAACTGAATTTATTTCCTCCCAACCACCCAGTATTTATGAATATGCTTATAAATGTCACTTTCCATGCAGATAATAGTAGCTTCTCAACTTTCTTTCATAAATCACCAACTTCAAAGTATTTATTCACTACTTACCTGTCTAAAACTCCAAAATCTTCAAGCCCCAAACTCCCTGCAATTTACTTATTTCACTGTGTGCAATATCCAGCTTCTGAGTTTTTTTTCTTATGGTAGAAGATAAAAATAGCAAAGTGGCTTGGTGAAAGAAGGAAAACAGAGAAATTTCTTAGAAGGGGCTAGAAAGAAAACTCTGTATATGGGAAGGAAACGCAAAGAAGATGACCATCAAGAATAAATCTAGACATATAACTTAACTTTTCAACTATTAGAAACAGTAACCTACATTTTAGGAAAGGACCAAGCCTAAGTGACACTTGTCACTTACCTCATATCTAAGCTCTAACTTAGTTTCTTTTGAAGCTAATTCCTTTAACTCTCATCTTTATAATTCAACTATCTCCAAAACTCAATTTGATGTCTTTTTCCTATTCTCCAAAATTTATCCAAAAATTTATGCCTAAATTAACCAAAATTCAAAATTATAATGTTCTTACTAACCAATAGACTTTTCCATATAAATAAAATTCAAAATTTTCAAAACACCAAAAAATCATAACTCAATCAATCATACCCGGAATTATTCATGAATGCATGTACAATTATTTTCATGTGTCATGACTTCACTATTCATATGTAGGTGTGTGACATACTATGCATAAACATAGGGATGCATTTTTAATTCTCATAATCACTCACATTTACCATTCTAACCTTCCCACAGGTAATGAGATGTTACAAGTACAGTGTGTCTAACTGTTGGCTAGTGTTTAGGATACCGTCCGATAAAATGGAACGGTATCGTCATCATCGGTATCGGCCCCAAATATCAGTTAGTACCGGTATTTTTCGTTCAGTATCGATGGTACCTTAAAATTGGAAAAATCAAAGGACCAAATTGCCATTTTTTTCAAAAATAACAATAACCCCCCCAGCTGGAGTTCATCTTCACGAGAAGCCACCACAGACACGTCTGAAGTCTGACCCGTGACAAAACCCGAAGACCCGAAGTTGGTTGTGTGATTTTTTTTTTCTGTTTTTGAAATTTTCATGCTTAATTGAAATTTTTGTTGTGCTGGATTGGAATGTTGGAATTAGGATTACGGCTTTGGTTGGAAAATACATAGTGTTGGACGGTGTCTTTTATGATGAATATTTTGTTGTGTGATCTGGATACTGAATTGGTTGGGTTGCGTTTGTGTATCTGATTCTGAAATGAATTGGTTGGAGTTGGAATGTGATCTGAATATTAAATTGAATTGGTTGTGTTTGTGTATCTGAATTCTGAAATAAATTTGACATTTGTGTTGGTTCATGGTCATGGTTGTTCACGGTTTGGTTTGGTTGAGAAAAAGTTGCAAATTATCATAGAAATGAATCTTTAAACGATTTAAGGACATAAATTGTAACATAATGAAACATGTTTACATTGGAACTTGGAAGTTGACCAGAAAAATTACCATTTAAGGCACAAAATTAGAATATAATGAAATTGAAAACCCTTTTTAAATCAGCAGATTTAGAAATTGAACTTGCTTTGGTTTGGTTAGCAATGCAAAAGGGTTATTATTAAGAGTTAAGATCCTTGGCATCAAATTGAAAATTTTGTAACTCTTAATTTGAAAATTATGATACCATAAATAGCATATATATAATTTTTGTATTTTCACATGATTTTTATCAAAGTAATTATTGGTTTTATAATAAAATGAAACTGAAGAAGGTTTTAAAATAAACTGAAGAAGGTTTTTTGATTGTTGGAATTGGAAATTGTTAGAAATGGAAATAGAATTATTAATATTTTGTGATTATTGGAAATAAAAATTGATGATAATTGAAATTGTTGATGTATGTTTTGTGATTGTTAGAATTGAAAATTGTTGGAAATTGATAAAAATGGAAATTGTTGATGTATGTTTTATGATTGTTGGAATTGAAACTTGTTAGAAATTGATGAAAATGGAAATTGTTGATGTATGTTTTGTGAATGTTAGAAATTGAAAATTGTTAAAAATTGATAAAAATGGAAATTGTTGATGTATGTTTTGTGATTGTTGGAAATTGATGAAAATAGAAATTATTGATGTATGTTTTATGATTGTTGAAAATTGATAAAAATGGAAATTGTTTATGTATATTTTGTGATTGTTGTAATTGGAACTTGTTTGAAATTGATAAAAATAAAAATTGTCGATATGTGATTTGTGATTGTTGGAATTGGAACTTGTTGAAAATTGATGAAAATAGAAATTGTTGATGTATGTTTTGTGATTGTTGAAAATTAGAAATTGTTGGAGATTGATAAAAATAGAAATTGTTGATGTATGTTTTGTGATTGTTTGAATTGGAACTTGTTAGAAATGAAAATTGTTGATATATGTTTTGTGTTATTATATATGTTGAATGTTTTGAATTGTTACCTTTTGACTTATAGTGAATTGTGTTCCATGAAATTGAATTGTATGTAATGTAATCATACAGAATGAGTTATAATATATAAGATGGATATACATATTGTGTACTGAAATTATGTGTTATTTATTGTGTACAGATAAATGGAAGAAAGTTCAAGTACTCCCAATCATCCCACTTCAGGAAGATTCAATGATCCAACTTGGGCTCATACTGGTATGGTTCCCGATATAAAGAACCATACCATTTGCTTGTTTTGTAATAAGCGTTTGAAAGATAGAGGAATCACTCGATTAAAAAAATATTTAGCTGGGGTTAAAGGATATGTGGAAGCGTGTAAAAAAGTAAGTTATGATGTGAAGTGACACATGAAAACATTGCTTGATGAAACATCAATTTGAGAGAGATAGAAAGGAAAGATTGAATTTTGAATATAAAGGAAAGATTGAATTTTGAATTTAGTAGTGGAAGTTCGTTTTCTAGTTTCCATGGTGATTATGGAAATGTTGAAAGTAGAAGTGGTAATGGTAGTGGTAGTAATAGTACTGGTAGTGTTTCATCTTAAGATTATGAAGAATTTGATGTGAGGAAGAGAAAAAGACATATGACTAGTTTTTTTTGCACCACGAACAACTTCTAGAGCCCAACCTTCAATTCGTAGTGCAATGCAATCAAGAGATGCGGCTCACAATGTCGATATGGCAGTAGCTAGATGGTGGTATAATATAGGTTCGTCATTCAATGCTTCTCAGTCTTATTATTATCAACTTATGATGGATGCAATAGCTTCTTATGGTTCAGGATACAAAGGTCCATCGATTGACGACTTAAGAGGTAAACTTTTGAGTTGTGTTGTTTTTGAAATTAAAAATTATTTAGATGAAAGAAGAGTGAATTGGGGTACTTATGGATGTTTAATTATGTGTGATGGTTAGGCAAATAGGAGACAAGAGCCTATTATAAATTTTTTAGTTTATTCTTCAAATGACTCAATGTTTTTGAAATCAATTGATGCATCTGGCCTTATTAGAAATACTGAGAATTTGTTTGGGATATTTGATGAAGTTGTGAATGAAGTATAGCCGGATAAAATTGTTCAGTTTATTACTGACAATGATTCTGCTTATAAAGCGACAGGAAAAAAGTTGCAGAATACATATAATTCATTTTTTAAGACTTCTTGTGTTGCACATTGTATTGACTTAATGCTGGTGAATATAAGAAATCCTAGGTATTTTTTTTGTTATTGATGAGACTATGCAGAAGGCTAAAAGTTGACAAAGTTCATTTATAATCGTGCATGGGTTTTGAATTTGATGAGAAAGAAATTTATCAATGGTAGGAATTTGTGTCGTCCTACTGTGACAAGATTTGCAACAAATTTTTTATCACTTCAGTCTTTTGTTTCGATGAAGAAGGAGTTTAAGGTAAATGTTTACAAGTAATAAGTGGGTTGCATCTCAACATGCTAGGTTTAATGCTAGAGTGGAGGTTTGTAATATTATACTGAAAGATAGAGAATTTTGGTCTCAATGTCAATTTGTTATCCGAATTTGTGAGCCTTTGGTGAGGGTGCTTCGCTTGATTGATAGTAAGGAAAAGCCAACAATGAGTTATATTTTTGATGCCATGGAGAGAACGATGGAAGCAATCAAGGTCAATCTGAAAAATAAGTCTTCTTTACACACACCATATCTCTCAATCATTAATGAGAGAAGGGAAAGACAACTTTCTTCTTCATTGTTTACAAACTGGGGCATTTTTGAATCCAATTGTGTATTTTAGACTGGATCTTACAACACAAGCTGAAGTTAATAGAGGAATGATTTTAAAAATTACAACAATTGTTATACTTGACACGATGTAAGATCTTTTAAGCTCACAAATGGAGCTTTACAAGTTGTCTTATGGAGATTTTAGAATGCCGATTGCTATTCGACAAAGAGGAAAACTTTCTCCAGGTATTAGTTATTTCCTTTTTCTTATTTGTTAAAAATTAATTATCACTTTTTTTGTTTATAACACTACTTTTGTTATTTTATAACTTGCAGTTTCTTAGTGAGATCAATTTGGAAATGGTGTTTCAGAATTGAAAAGGTTTGCAATTCAAATTTTAAGTCAATGTGTGAGTGCAACAGGCTGTGAACGAAACTGGAATATACTTGAATTTATCCACTTAAAGAAAATGAATAGATTGAAGCATAGGAGGTTGAATGACTTAATTTTTGTTCGTTACAATTTAAAGCTTCAAGAAAGGTATATTATTTTCATTATTATCATTATTAATTTCGATATAATTTCTTATAATTTTCTAATAATTAAAAATTTAATTATTTACTAGGAGTTTTAATAGCATAAGTAGTTCAACTGATCCAATTGCTATTGATAATATTGATCTTTTGAAGGATTGGGTTTCTGAAGAACCCAAATTGGTTGATGTGAATGATTTGAATTTGGAAGATAATCTTGGATAGGAAAGTATTAACATGTCATTTGTAGGCCTCAATTGGCCACGGATTGCTCGTTTCTCATCGAAAATTCGCCGATTATAATGTAAAAAAAAAGGTCATTTGGTGCATTAAATTTGAATGATAATGATGATGAAGCTCCTCTCAATAATGAAGATTTTGTACTAAATGATAATTGGGGTCAGTGCAGTTGTAGCGGGTATCCTCCTATTAACGATTAAATTCTAGGTTTTTGATTTTCCTCTTCTTTTAATTTTACTTGTATTTGATATTTATGTATTCTATATATATAATGTAACTGTAATGTTTTTATTTCAGGGTTAACTTCTACTTGATTGTTTCTTTATCATCAACTCTTTTTGTAAATTGTTTAAGGATATTTATTGTTTTTTATTTGATGTTTTGAATCTTTTGATGTAATATTATTTATTAAAATGATGAAATTGTATTATTGTAATATTTTAAATATTTTGTATTATTCTTAATTTTATAATTATATGATGATGATTGTCTTTATATTATGTTAATTGTGGTTATTATTTATATGTAAAATATTTAAAAATTATTGTTATTTCATATTAGTTGTCATTATTATTTATTATTAAGATTTTTGAAAGCATGGTTGATGTAAACAGTAAATTATTAAAGTATACAGTACAACTGTACAATATACCAATGTGAACTATTTTGCAATTTTTAAAAATTTTAGAGACTAATGCATAAATTTATAAAATTACACGAAATGATACCCAGTACTGATCGATACCGATTCAATTTTATTTGAGAACTCACTTCAATACTAATCCTGATAGGTATTCATAGCTTTGGTTTTAAGTAATGTTTCCCGACCCGACAGAAATTGGGTCCACGCGGGAAATTGACTACTTGGCCCTTTCATTAGAACAATGTTGCGTGTACTCGTTTTCGGCTTTTATTCTGATCTTCGGTCTTTCAAGTCTAGAGTCTCTTTTGCTTTCACTGCGAACCTCTCCACCTGCTGCACTCTCAAATGGTAAATTCCAATTTCTTTGATCATTTGATTTGTTTTCTTCTTCGCGAATTTCTCTGTTCTGAATATAATTCCTAATGTTCTCGCAAAATATGCGGTGGCGTTAGGGTTCACATATCTGACTATTTCGATCAATAATCTTCCATTTCGTTTCGTATTTTTGGCAACTACTTTTTCTTTTTGGGGTATTCGATCTGATTACTATAATGTTGGAGTCCGAAATTTGCCCTGAATATGCTAACCCGGACGAGAGAAGGGTAGATAAGTTGCTACTTGGAGCTTGATAATCATTAATAACTGATTTCTTAATTGGAAATCTTATAATGAGAGTTGGATTGTTTTTCAGTACCCCTGAGGCTTCTGCATCCACTTCCCAAACATTCACACTTTGATTTCGTTCTTTGTTCTTTCATTTTTCCTTCACTCCTGTTTTGGGCATGCCGCTTGTGAAGCTCTCTTGTTAATTAGGAGTTTTCTAATCTTAGATTAGTGATTTGCTTGTATTTAAAGTTGAAGTTCTGCACCTACACAGTTTTTTCTCTTCTTGTGCAGGCTAATAGGCACACCATTATTCTTTTGCAGACTTCTCCAAATAGAGCAAGTAGAACTTTTATGGATTACGGTTCAATTAGTCAAGCTATGGATGGTATGCAGTACAATGCTTCCTAGCAATCATTCTATAAGTTGTCTCATTATCATTGTCTATGTTCATTCCCCTTTAACACTGTACTACTGAAACTTGTAAGTTTGTAATGTCTGATTCGTTGGTAATTGCCATGAGTGCTTCTCAATGGTATCTTGAAGTTCTGGGTGAATTTGATGTCTTGTGAGCCTTGAGGGTTTACATTGTGATTCAGAATATCTTCTTGGATGATACATTGATACCATGAAAAAGCTTGCTTTTGGGGTGACTCATTGCTAGCATGGATCTAAGAGAAGCTACTACTTTTCAAGTATCTTCACCTTCTATTTACACTACAAGATTTACTATCATTGCTTTTGTTTAAACACATACATGTGCTGCTTGAATTGAAGAAATCCGTTAACCACGAAATTTTGTATCTTATCTTCTTCTCATTGGTCTCTGATGAGATTTAAATTACCATATTTGCAGCCTATTTTAGATCAATTGTTTGCCAATTGGATACTTGCTATACATCTTTTTGCTTAATATTTTAATAGCGTTTTCTTTCTTGGATCCTCTCTCCATACTTCATGACCCTTTTCTACTACATTTGTTTGATCCTGTCAGTAATGAAGGTGATGAATAATTACTCCTGGAAATCATGCTCAGGATTATCTACTCTTTGGATACATGTGATCAGATTGGATTATGCTTACTAGTTTGGGGCACTCCTTTTGGGTCTTATAGGTATTTGTGGACTATATGAAAAGAAGCTTAAGGAGATACATCCAGCCCATGCAAACATCTCTTATGACATTTCAGATCTCTACAACTTCATTGATGGACTTCCAGACATGAGCGCATTAGTGTATCTTCCCTTTCCCTGTCTCTCATCTCCTTTCTGTTTTTGCATTTGTTTGCTCATATGTTCTGCACACTGCAATGTTGCTAAAATACTGCAATTGAACTAATAAGCAATCCTGTATCTAAAGCAAAGCTTAAGGGATGGCATATATGGCTTGCATTCAGCCTTAAAGAAGAAAGAAATTGTTTATATATATGTATATATATGCGGATTGGGAAACTATAGGTCAAACGTGCGATTTTTACTTGAACTTTTCACAAATTGTTTAAGTAAATCCCTACCATTATCTCTGTTACTATTTTGTACCATAATGTTATTAAAAAGGTACTCATTGCACCTTAAATAAGGTGGAAAAAAATAATAACAAAGTTTTTATGTAGACCTTTTATGAAACGTTGAGATACAAATTTCATCTTTGATTTATGTCTAAAGAAATCAATTTTAAAATCATGCTAACATTTGGTGACACAACATATGCTAAGTTAACAACGTAGTTATTAGGAATTGACAAAAATATAACTCTGTTAGGATTTAGAATTTTACTAATACTGTTTTTAAAAAGTTAAGGTGCAACGTGATACATAGATAATTGTAGGGGTTTATTTATACTTTTTGAAAGATGTTAATGTATGATTAGGACCTTTATCTGTAAACTATGTTATTTATGATGTTCTAAGATTTAACTTGCAAAAAATGCTAATAATTGCGGTAGTCGATTAATCAAAATCAAGAGAAAATAATAGAAGATATGAATTAATATTCTTGTGGACGATTATTTCTGAACTATGAAAATGAAGCTCAACTGGCTGCAATGCAAGGCCTTAGTTTGCTAAAAAAGTTATCGCAACTGCAAGTGTATGTGGGGGGTATATTTAATTACCATCAAATGGCTCTGCATATTTGGCATTGGCGTTGAAGGGTTACTTTTAATGATCTCATGTTCATTATGGTGTGGTTACTTGTATGACTTGATGTTCATTTGGCTTGCAGTTATGATCACACCGTCCAGGCGTATTTACCGTATGACAGGCAGTGGATCAAGCAGCGTACATTTCAGCACCTTAAGAAACTGGCACATTGAGTAAACTACGTAACTTATGTAAACTAATTAGCACCTATATTTCATCCGAAAAGATTACAGCTGGAGGAGGTCAAGTATTTAAAGGTTGTTTGATGCCGCAGTCGTACCCTGTATTTGTGTTCCTCGCACATTTCTCCACTTGCCGAATGCAGGTGACAATTATTGTAGTACTCGGCTCTTAGGACTAAGGTATTGATGAAGACGCACAGTCCTTGTTGATGTTGAAACAATATATTTCATAAACTAGAATTTCTGCACCTTTTTGTTTTGATGTCATTTAAATATTTACATTGTATTATTAATATAAGTAATTATAGAATATGTAATTATTAGTTTTACTAATATAATTATTTTATAAAGGGTTTATATTAAATTAGTAGGTGTAATGTTTTTTAGAAATAAATTTTAATTTATAATATTGTATTTTCAATATCTCTATGTCATTTAATTATATCTAGATCTAAAATAAAATTTAAATTTTTTGGTTAAATTTTAAACAAATTAATTACTTACATATTCATATTTAGATATTAAATAAAAATTAATATTTTTAAATCTTAAATTTTTATCTAATAACATATTAAAGAATATTAATATTTGATAAATTATAATCATCTTTTTAAAAGTCCTTTCATAATTTTCCCTCACAAAAAAAAAAAGTCCTTTCATAATTGTCTTAACAAATTATAAAAATAAATCAGTGTTAACTATTTCTTAAAAATACTTAATCAATGTTGGTACATAACTAATAATAATCATTTAGTAATAAATAACATGAAAAATATAATTAGAATTAAAATTTTCACTATTTTTTATAAAAAAATTCATATTTTTGTTCAGTTATGAAGATCAAATAGTATTTAGATATAAAGAAAGAATTTCAACAATTACTAATGAAATTATAATTATTATTTATAATATATAATTTTGGGGAACTAAGTAAAAAATTAAATATTATAAATTTAAAAGATATAACTTAAGAAGTCTATACATTTCTGATAGTATATAAGTGTAGAAAATAATTAAAAACAATTATTGAACTACATAAATAATATATTTAGAGTCAAGTTTACTTTTTACAAATAAATACTATTCTTTTATTTTTGCGATTCTTTAATGACAGAATAAAAATTTTAATTTTTTAAGTTCAAAATTGAATCATTTATATTTAATTTTTATTTTTGAATATATATAAAGTTAAGGAAATACAATACATTATAATATGAATCTTGTGTCGGTATATTTGTTTTGTATTTATTGTTACTTTTTATGAAATCGAAAAGAACTTTTTATTATTGTATAAATCTAATAATTAAATATGTACTTAATTTTGTTTTGATTTCATAAAAGAAATTGTTAATTTATCAATTGACTTATATAAAATATACAATTTATAACTTGTTGTTTGGAAACAAAAATTATTTAATATATGATTAATTATTTAAACATAAGATTTAATATATAATTAAATCATTTAATATATGTAATAAGTTAAAAATTAAATGTTCGCATTTCTATATTGTTGCCATTAGAAATAACATTACAAATATACAAAATTAAACTTTGGAAAGGATATTTTCAACATAATAGTAAACTTACAAATGCACGTTCATTCATTATCCTATTTCATGGGTAGTTAAATATATAGCAGAATATAGTTTATGCGAATTTTTTTTTGTATGCCTTTAAAATGACTTTTAAGATATGTCTTGATTTATAAGGGTATACTTATTACTCAACATAATGTGAAGTTTTAAATGTTTAAGCAATGATTTGTTCTCTTTTTATTTTGTATAATAAAGTCATTTTTGCAATATGCATTATTATAAAGAAAGATGTAAGATAAAAATCTATCTGGACATGTTTACAGTTTATTGTTGAACTTTTATAGTTATATAATGATGTTATATACAAAGCCTTTATTTTTAAATATGTAGTTATTGATTTAATTTTAACATGTCTTTATTTATTTTATAAATAAATAGAGGAAAGTCCATGTAACATCCCATCACTGATAGGAAGGATAAATTTTTAAATTTGACAAATGCACATGATCGTACTTGCACCCGTGACAATTCCCGGTATATGTGTCTATAAATGGATTCTTAGGGAAAAGTGTGAAATTTGTGTTCGAAAAATAAAATTGGACTGATTAAGTGTTTTCTGTATAAAAATTTCTAAGTGAGTACCGATGAGATTTTCGGTACTGGCAAAGACTGTCAAAATGGCTCTATAAATTAAAGACATGATCTAGGAATTGTGTTTGTTCATGAGACATTGAAATATAAGGGAACTATGAAAGTTAAAGTGAATGAATTGTTTGAATTGGAAATTGCTAGGCATGAAAGCGATTAATTCTGAAAGAATTGAATTTCAATTCAGTCCCTAAGAGTCTGGAATTTCTGAATTGAAGTAGTAAAATTATAAGAATTGGAAAAAGGGCAAATTGGGCAAGATACTTAAGTTTATAAGGCTTAAGGTAAAAAGAAAGGACAAAATGGGCTTTTCACATTTTGAAAGGGTATAAAAAGAAGGAATTAGAATTTTTGATTTAGAAGAGGAAGAGGAACCGTCGAAGAAGAAGAAGAAGAGGGGAAGAAATGGTTTTGGCAAACCCATGAAGAGTTTAAGGTTTTTGAAAGTTAAATCAAGTAAGTTAAGCCTCTTTCCTCTTAATTAGTTAAATGATTCATGTGTTAAGTGTGAAAAGTGATAGATTTGGGTTATGTTTATGTTGATTTTTAGGGTTATCGTTCAAAGGTGATTTTTGATTGTTCTGTGAATGATAAAATGAGTTGGAAATGAAGTATAAGTGTTGATAAAGTGTTTAGATAAGTTTTGTTTTGAAAGATGGGAAAAATTGGATTGAATTTGTTGAAAAATCTGGGTTCGGAGGGCTTGTGGGGCTCGCACGTTGCCATATGCTCATGCGCACGCCGCGGCGCACGCAAGCGTGCACATCGCGACGCGGGCGAGTATGTAGGCCGCGGTGCGCGTCGCAGTGTAGGCACGCCGCGACGCACACTTGCGCCCTCGCCGCGACAAGCGTTTGGATTTCCCCGCGGAGAGCTTCTTCACGCCGCGGCGAGCTACTGTTCCCAACAATTATGTTTTGGTTTTTAAGCCATAACTTTTTATACCGATATTCAATCGAGATAATTTTGGATTTATTATGAAATAGAGACAAGGGTCTTTACGTTTATGAAAGAGGAAAGTATTCAATCAGTCTTTTAAGCTATCGATTTTGGATGGGAGTGTAGTGCAAAATGTGGTTTCGATAAAAAGATAGTCCGTATCTATTTGGAGTATAATGTTCAGATTTTTCCTGAAACAAGGTGAACGATTTCAGTGTCTATTGAGTTCGGATATTGAGAAATGTATGTGATGGGAATTTTTGGGATAATGCCGGAATGTCATGAAAGTGCGTAGTACATATTGAGAAATTGCTACATGTGCATTAATTATTGTTTCTGTTTGAGCAGTGTATTAAATATGTGTGTTTTGAATTGTGATAGAGGCACAGTTGGAATGTCAGCCACCGACGTTGCCGGGACTTCTAGGCGATAGCGTGGAAGTCAAGTGAGTAACCTAGATGGTTCTCAAATTATTAAGTGTTATAATTCAGTGATTATGATTATCTGGCGAATAATGGTGGATAGTGTTTATTTGTGAATTTCGGACTGAAGGTCCGGAGTATTGAAGTGATATGATATAGAAATGTTATGGGTAT
>JAOTIZ010000001.1:16521228-16539346 GCA_027123425.1 Erythroxylum panamense
GACTGGACGTAGCCCACGGTTTGGGGTGAACCAGGATAAATCTTTGTGTCTATCACTCTTACTCTCTATCTCTATTTTAGATTCAAGATTTATCATTACTTAGTTTGTATATATAGTATTCAATAGTTTTGATTAATCTACTTTTGTACAAATTCTGTAAAGAATTTTATTCCATACAAACAGTTCTGAAAAGAGTTACAAAAAAGGGGAATACACAATTCAACCCCCCTTCTTGTGCATTCTAATATCGTTTTCTAAGTATTGTATTAACGTGTGATTCACTTCAGGTTCGTGTTAAATTAGTTTCTAAAATGAGGAACCATATAATTTGTTTCTATTGTAACAAACATTTGAAAGGTCGAAAAATCACTAGATTAAAGAAGCATTTAGATGAGATAAAAATGTTGCAAAGCCTTGTTAGAAAACTAGTCTTGACGTGAAATAACAAATGAAAACTTTGCTTGAAGAATTTCAACATAAGAAAGATACAAGGAAAGAACTAAACTACGAAATTGATAGTGAAAGTTTTTTGTTTCAATGGTCAGGATGATACTGGGGATGTTGAAGGTGATACTTCTATCCAACAAGAAGATATTATATCATCTGAGGTGAGGAAGACAAAAAGATAGGTATTTAACGTTTTTGCATTAGGAACAACTTCTAGAGCTCAACTTTCAATTCATTATGCCATACAATCTAAAAACGTAGCTTATAATGTGAATATGACAATGACTAGATAATAGTATGATTAAGTTAGGCAATTAAGCCCTGGCTTGGCTCTATTTGATCAAGTTCTGGCTATCTAGCCCAATCTAACTTGATCTAAAGCCCACAAGTTTTAGGAAAAATGATATCATTTTAAGTAAAATGACATTGTTTTCTAAATTTAAAAATATTTTAAGCTAGACCCAAGATTATCGGGCTTCGAACTACCCAAGCTTGATCAGGCTAAGACATGAGCCATATGCCTCATACCCAATCGGGCTTTGGGAGGGGCCTAGGTCAGTGCAAAAAATTTTAAGCTAGAATACCATCCCTAGGTATGATGTAGGTGTATCATTTAATGTTACTCGATCTTATTATTACCAACCTATGGTGGATGTTATTACCTTTTATGGTCCATGACATAAAGCTCTTTTAATTGATGACTACAGAGGCAATCTTTTGAGCAGCTCTGTTTTTTATTAGAAAGTTATTAGGATGAAAGAAGAATAATTGAGGCAACTTATAGGTGTTCAATCATGTATGATGGTTGGACAAATAGAAAACATGAACTTATTATAAAGTTTTGGTTTATTTTACAAAGGGGACAATGTTTTTTAAGTCTATTGATGCATATAGCCATATTAGCTATGTTGATACTCTATTTCAGATATTTGATGAAATTGTAAAAGAGGTTGGGCCTACAAATATTGTACAGTTCATCATTGACAATGATTTTGCTTATAAAGTTGTTAGACAGAGGTTGCAAAGTAGGTATAATTATTTTTATTGAACTTCTTATACTACACATTATATTGACTTGAAATTGAAAAATATAAGAGATCATGAATACTTTCTTATAATTGATGAAATTTTGCAATAACCAAGAAAAGTGACCAAGTTCATCTATAATCATACATGGATCATAAATTTGATTAAAAAGAGGGTTTCACCAACGGTTGGACCTTGTGTTGGCCTCTTATTACATGATTTGTCACTAATTTATTATCACTTCAGTGCTCTGTTCTAGTGAAGAAGGAGCTACTACAAATGTTTAAAAGTAATAAGTGAAGATCATGAATTTTGGTCTTAATGTCAATTTCTTTTTTAAGTTTGTAAGCCTCTAGTGAGAATACTTCATTATTTGATAGTTAAGAGAAGGAAATAATGAGTTATTTTTATAATATCATTGAGAGGGTGAAGGAAGCAATCAAGTTCAATTTGAAAATTAGGTCCTCTTTGTATATATCTTATTTTGTAGTCATCAATAAAAGATAGAAAAAGCAACTTTACACTCCATTATTTGTAGTTGGAGCATTTTTTAATCATAGTTTCTATTTTAGATCAAGTTTTACCCAAAAAAATTGAAGTTAATAGGGGAATGTTATTAATTATCATAACAATTTTTTCACATGAGATAATGCAAGATCTCCTTAACTTACAAATAGAGGTATTTAAGGATGTGTCTAATAATATTAGGATGCCCATTGTAATTCTTCAAAGAGAAATTTTTAATCTAGGTATATATTTCTTCACTTTTGTTACTTGTTTAAACTTAATCATCACTTTATTTTGTTTTAAGGTTCTTTTATTATCTTATAATTACTTGGTGGGACTAATTTGAAATTGATGTTCCAAATTACAAAGGTATGCAATTCAAATTTTGAATCAATGCATGAGTGTAACAAGGTGTGAAAGGAATTGAAGTATATTTGAATTCATCAATTTCAAGAAAAGGAATGAATTGGAATACAAATATTGAATGATTTGGACTTTGTTCAATACAAGAAAAAGTTTCTAGATAACTATGTTATGGTCATTATTAAGTTGAATAAAATTTCTTACAATTTCTTAACAATTTAAGTTTATTTGTTTACTAGAACTCTTAATAAAATAAGTAGTTCTATAGATCCAGTTTGTCTTGACCATATCAATCGTTTAGTGTATTGTGTTTTTAGGGAACCAGGTTTAATAAATGAGAGTGACTTCAAAGAAAATCTTAAATAAAAAAGTGTTGACATGTCATTTAGTTCAATGAATTTGGTTATTGTTTATATATGAAATATGTGAAAGTAATTTTAACAAGAATAAAGATATTATTGTTACTTTAAATTTATATTATTATGAGTTTTAAAGATAGACCTGATGTAAAATTAAGAATTATATAATAAAATATATTTAGAGACTATTTTGTAATTTTTAAATTACTCAAAATAGTACCCAATATTGATCGATATTGATACGTACTGTAGTGGAACCAAATCTGAAACCAAAACTGGTATGGTATTCATAAAAATAAGGATGTGGATAATGTAAGAGCATAACCAATACACCAGTATTTGAAGCCTACAACTCGACCAGCTTCAGAATTGTAGCTTACATTTAATAATATTCCACTGACCAAATGATGGGACATGTTACATGAATTTAGAGCATAAATTGGCCTACAAATGTCTAGGCTATAAGCTACTCTTAAAGAAACCTTAATGGAATTTTTCTCTAGAATGACTACAAACTTGCGATAATAGTTTTAAAGTATAGGAAAATATAGGGGGCTTTGGGTTGTTAAGCTTCCTAAGGGGGGAACGATCCATAAGAAATTTAGTGAAGACTTTGAATTAATCGATAGGCAAATTTGTCAAGAATACTTCAAAATGAAGTGTTGTTCACTAAATAAAAGAGACCTTCAGAGGCATTTTTAGAAAATATTTGAGAAATATTACATGTTAAATGAATTCAACGATGTTCATCTCAAGTGTACATTTTTTTCCTCTTTCACCGATGAAAAACAACCAGAGTAATGGAGAATGATAAACTCCCGGTATCGTGGCATTATAGAAATCTCATTAGGAGATATATATCAACAAACTCTGGCTACTCTCGTCAAATTACGTGAACACAAAAAATTCTTGAAGACGATGATGTCAGAAAAATCACACTTTAGATAAGTCTATAAAAAGCCATATTTGAAGATTAAATGTAAGAAAACAATAGGTTGTTCTTGTAAGAAAAAGTCCCATTTTCACAAAACAAGACTGAAAGAACATTTACGTCTTCATAGAAAGAAAAGGAGAATTTTCATATTGTTTAAGAAGAGATCTCCTGGATTTAAGAAGTTAGATTAATGTTATCTTTGTGGAAAACCTAGACATTATGATAAGAGGTGTCCTAATAAATCCAAAAGAGACAAGAAACTTTTAAAATCCATTGAAAACATTATGTCGATTAGGAACGGTGAAGATGTTGAGTCTATATTTGAAGAGCAAATAAGTGAACATGAAGACACTCAATTTGCAGTCCCTTTTTACAAATCTACCAAAGGAGAAGATGATTCTTCTGCTGAAGGAGAAAAATCAATATTATGATGAACAAGCCTTGCCTAAAAGTAAACTCTAAGGTTACATCATATACCAGACCCTATCAAGGTTATAGGATATATGGACACAAGCTCGTGTAAGAGTGTAATTAAGCATAAGTCCTTCCCCTTAAAGCATGGAAATCTCATCAAGAAAACTTCATTGTTATAGATGGAAAATCTTTTAAGATTGATCTCATAACTAAAGTAAAAATTGGAATAAAATTCTACCCAAGATAAATTATACAGACAAAATTTCTTGGAAACAATCTCCTAAAGATAGATATATTGACTGGGAAGCATACCTATTGTTAAGTAAAGAAATTACAAATCCTACTTTAAGGCATAAGATTTAAACAGTTCCCCCAACCCCAAACTAATATCTCTAATATATTTGGGCTCAAATAAGTTCCCCAAGAATATGGAAGTATAAGAGATAAATTAGCGTCATATTGTCCTTAGAGTCTTGATTAATTCAATCACCTAAATCCTTTATGAAAAAAATCCAAAATTCTTTATATAATTGTAATCCAAAAGAAATTAAGATATTAATCCTACTAAGACCACTCATCTACGAATGATTCCAAAGGACTTGGCTCTAGCAATAGAAGAATGCACCATCCTCCTAAGAAAAGGGTTAATTAAACCAATTAAGTTTGAATGAGGTTATCAAGCATTTTATTTAAAAAAAGGGTAAAACATACTTGGGGAAAGAAAAGGGTTAGTGATTTATTACAAGCCATTAAGAACTTTCCTCCATAATGTTAGGTTCTCTCTACCCAATATCAACAAACAATATTATTCCTAAAAGGGGAAAAAGTTTCTCAAAATTTAATCTCAAAGCTGTATTTTGGAAGATAGGGATAAAGCCAACATATTAATATAAAACTACATTTTACATCCCAAACGCCTAATACTAATGGACAGTCACGCCCTTTGAGCTTAAGGTAGCCCCTTCATTATTCTAAAAAGCAATGATAAAGATCTATAAGCCCATACTAGACAATGCACTTGTCTATGTTGATGATACCTTACTATTCTCAAAAGATATGGGTGAACATAAGGGCTTGTTGGAAATATTTATGGACATCACCAAAAAATATAGGATAATGCTCTCAGACCAAAAAATTCAGATTTGTACTACCCAAATAGACTTTTTGGTTAAATTCTATTATCGACATTACTAGCTAAGCCCATACATCACCAATAAAATGTTCAAGTTCCCTAATGAGAAGCTCACAACAAAGCAAATCCAACAATTCTTGGGTATTATTAATTATATGCGAGATTTATCCCTTGTATTACTGACTACACTACCCAACTATCAAAGCTCCTAAAAAAGAATCCTCCATTATAGGGAACAGAATAAACACGAGTAGTACAATACCTAAAGAAAGTTTCCCATCATCTACCACCATTTAAGATTCCTGACGAATAAGAATGAATCTTACAGACTAAAGCCATTAAAGATTATTGGGGGTGCAGTGTTGATAAAAGAATTGCATGGTAAAAGATTGTATTATGGTCATGTTGGTGGCCATATTAAGGAGTCAGAAAAATATTACCATGCGATATACAAAGAGTTTTATGCAGTAATAAGGGATATAAAAGTTCAACTTCTACTTAGGTCCTTACCATTTTACTATTGAAATGGATAACACATCCTCCCAAAGGTTTCAAACCCTAAGAAAAAGACTTTACTACACAGTCAATTGCTTAGATGGAAAGTATGGTACTCTCTTTATAAATTCTCAGTTTGACATATAAAAGGGTACCAAAACACCATTGTCATTTACTTCTCTTGACACCAAAACACAATTTAACTTCTCATTTCTTTAATAACTATTCCTTTAATCTTCCTGAAGCAAAAACTAAAAGAACATTTCCTACTTTCTGCAAAAGAACTTACTATCATTGAAGAATCAATAACTTGACAAGAAGAAGCCTTTTTTATTGGCTTCATCTTTTCTAAGAAAAGAGAAAATTACCCTCATATCCCTCTTATTTTGACATATAAACCCCTACCTAGTTGTCTTCTTTATCAGTGAAGTTCTTCCATATGAAGCAATGTGGTACCTTTAGGTACTTTATACTCTTTTTGCATGTGTTATTGCAGCTCCCCTCTACAGGTGACTGCAACAATGAATCTTTTGTCCTATTGAATTTTTTATAATGGTATTCACCATTGATGCGCTAGAGAAAGGAGTTATCTTAAGTCATTAATTAATGCAAATTATGGGATATTCTATTAGCAAAATAAGACACACAATGCTTCTTCACAATTCTTAAGCCTTATAACCTAACAAAAGATGGGCTCATTTACACACCTAACCAAGCACACATATGGAATACCTCTCTTGAATGGCCTAAGCATAAGGATAATGATTATGAGAAGTCTTAGGATGTTTTTATGTGATCTTAATAATTTTTCTAAATATATTTTCCTATTACATGTTCCTCCCATAGTCCTTATCTTGGGGAATTTATCCTTTGAGAACCCAGCATGCCAGAAATAGATTTTCCTATTACATGTTCCTACCTTGTGCCTTATACTGGAGAATTTATCTTTGGATAACCTAAAATGCTAAAAATAGATTTTCATGAAGCATAGACTGATCCTTCATTAGTCTTAGGTTTATATTTTAAAAGACCATCTCAATATCTTCCTCCATACTTCCAAGATTCTCAAGATCCTGAAGAAGATATGCCTAAGTTCAACGAAGAAGACCAAGAGTATCTTTCTAAAAAATATGGGGACATCATAGATAATGAAGAGAATTTGTCTCCTTTCCATGAACCTATTAAGTAGAAGAACAAGTAAGTCGCATCATTAAAATAAAAGAGGCCTCGACTATGCATTATTGATGTATGCTTGTACTATTATGTGTCTTTCCATTATGTAAAGCCGTGAGTCTGTGTAGAACCCTATCATATCACAAATGTCAATGGCTCCACTAAGATGAATTATTGTACTATAATAAGTGTGCCTGAAAATGGCTCCAATTATTGTACGTTGTTTATTTGTAATTTCTTCTACTAATATAAGTATACCATTACCTTCAGTTAGAGGCAATGGGAGAAAAGGATATTACTATTTCTTTATGAATTTCTTCTAAAACACACTTCTTTGTTGAAAGCTTGAGTTATTAATAGTTTTGCTCTTTCAGGTAGATATGAGTATGCATGCACTTATCTCTTTAAGGGGATCTTGTGCATTAGAAAATATTGTGCCAAAAGATCATGCTAAGGCAATATTAAGAGATAACTCAACATCAAATATCTATGAGGCAGACTTTGAGATATATGGCACCCATCATAAGGGTTTGTTTTCTCAGCTAGCATATATGGGCCTCAGTTAGTTTGATAATGGATTTGTTTTTTCGTAGGCTTCTCATCAAAGAAATTAAATAGTTTGCTATTGGTGTATGGGCTTAGTTGGTAATTTTTATCATAAAATTTCATACGTAAGAAATATATTCAATACTTCTTCAGTATGAGTAACTGGTGAGTAAGTGCCTAACGGGGATACTTGTGTAAGTATCAAAAATAGGTGAGTTATCACCCTAGTCATCTAATTCGTCTTTGAAACTCTTTATCATACTGCTTTGATGATTGCAACATCAAACAATAAATTGGTTCTAAAAGGTTTTCTGAAATGGTTGATATAACTGGATCAAGTCTAGATGAATCAAGATATGGTTGTATCCTAGTTCTTCTAGAAGTTAATTGAAAGATGATGGTTTTGGCTTAGGTTTTTTTTATACTAATTAAAGGCTTAGAGGAGTCATCATCATCATCCCTAAACCTTCTTTGAGGATGTTTTTGGGGTTAGCATTAATGCCTTCCTTTCGTATTTTCATTGTAATAATCTTCTGCTTTCAAATCTATGTCTGAAGTATCTTTCTCCCACCACCTAGAATCCAGATGACATATAGAAGGATCCATGTCCTAAAGGAAATGACCATTTATGTGGCTAATATAAGAAAATTTTATGTTTGTTTAGACATATTGAACTGGAGGGTTGCTCCTAGTTTATTTATGAGAGAATGTTAGGGAAACCATCAAGATCTGTCCAGTAAGTTAAGGACTATCTTACCCCAGTTTACAGATTGATTTAATATACCCATCTTTAAGTCATTTAAAGAACGGTGGAGTAATCATATAGATAGTATGGTGATGAGGGGAATGTAATTCCCTTTCATAATTAGTTATTGAGGATCTAGACAATAATAGTATCTTCATGGGATCTACCTGTCCATCATATATAAAGCATTGGTGGTAAAGTTTGGGAAATGTAGATCTAGCAGATGGTTATATAGGCAATAAATAATATAATGACATAAGGTAGCCATGATGGTCGTAGGATGTTATTCAGCACCTATACTTTTGGACCTAGATCTTCAACCATGTGGAAATAGTTGGCTCATTTAATTTCATGTTGAAAGTTGTGCTATTATTAATATGACATTTCCATTTTTTAGAGTGGTAAGGAGAGTGCCAATAAGGGCATTCTTATACTTTGTATGTGTTGTATCCAACAGGGATGTTTGTGTAGTAGTTGGAATGCCTTTCTACCATGGAGGGTTAAAATTAGTTTGATTGTGACAACATGAAGATGGGTGTACCATTTTTCTTGCCAAAAGGGTATTAGTTCTAGGGGAAATTATAGAATGGCATATTATTCTGCTAAAGTTGCTGGAAGGCCACTCTTGTCTATTTTAGAGCTTTGAATCATTTATTCCTATCGTGGTCTTTAGGTTGAGATTAAGATCAAATATTTGTGGCAAAAGATCAGGCTCATTAGTAAAGATTATAAGGACTGAGTAATGACATTTGTGATCAAGGATTCTTGTCTCTTCAGAGAGATGAGTTATTTCAACAAGGTTTTTGATCTTAATGGAGAGAGTTCATTTAACAAAAGAGGGAAGATTAATAGGAGAAAGAGTAGAAGAAAGATGGGTAAGAACTATCACATAAGTGGAGGATGTACTTATGCTTGTATAACTTTCCCTACTAAATCTTACCCTCTATAATCTTACCCTTTTCTTTAGTACGAAACATTGTTAGACTTACACTATGCTCAAAGGTAAATGACTTTAATCAATCTTCTAATCCCTAAGCCTTAGAATGATAGTTTAGTACGTGATAAGGATCCCATCTACTATACCAAATAAATTGGCTCTAATACTAATAGAGATAATACTAATATGCCAACTCAAAAGTAGCCACAGGTATGTTAGCAGAGAAAACAAATCCCTTATAATGGGTACTATATATCTTAAGGCGTGCCTTTTAGATAACCAGTTTTAAGTTATCTCTTAGTATTGCCTTTACAAGATATTTTGGTATGATATTTTCTAATACATAGGATCCTCTTAGAGAGGCAAATGTAGACATACTCATATCTACCTGAAAGTGCATAACTATTGAAAACTCAAGTTTTTAGGAACGGAAGGTGTTTTAAAAGAAAGTCATGGAGAAATACTAGTGTTTATTTCCTTTTCTCTTGTTGCCTTTAACTGAAGGCAATGATCTGCTTATATACACAGAAGAAATTACAAACACATAACATATAATTATTTGAGCCATTGTCAAATACCATCATTACAGTACAATAATCTTAATGGAGCCATTGACATTCGTCACGTTGTAAGGTTCCTCAGACACACTTAACTTTACATAATGGAGACGCACAATAGTACAAGCATACATCAAAATTACATATTAAAGGCCTCTTTATTTTAATGGTGGGACCTATCCATTCTTCCACCGAATAGGTCCATAGTAAGGAGATAAATTTTCTTTATTATATATGATATTTCTATATTTGTTGAAAAGATGCTTATAGTCTTCTTCGTTGAACTTAGGCATATCTTCATTAGGATCTTGAGAATCTTGGAAGGATGGAGGAAGAGATTGAGATGGTCCTTCAAGAGATAAATCAAAGACTAATAAAGGATCAATCCATGCTTCTTGAAAATCTATTTCTCACATTCTGGGTTTTCCAGGGATAAATTCTTCAAGATAAAACTCAAGGGAGGTATTATATAATAAGAGCATGATGTTTATGTACAAAGAATTAGTGGTAAAGTTTGGAAAATGCAAATCTAATGTATGGTTCTACATGCGATAAATAATATGTGATGTAAGGCAGCTATGATAACTGCCGGGTTTTGTTCAACACCTACAATATGGATTTGGATGTGTATCATAGATTCTTATCTCTTTAGGGAAATGAGTTATTTCAAAAAGGTTCTCGATCTTGTTAAAGAGAGTTCTTTTTATATAAGAGGGAAGATGAATAGCAGAAAGCTTAAAACAAAGATAGATAGGTTTGTCATAGAAGTGGAGGATGTACTTATGCTTGATTATAACTTTTTCTACCAACTCTTATCATTGATGGTCTTACTCTTTTCTTCAGTATAGGGCATTGTTAGGCCTATACCATACTTAAGAGTAAACAACTTTAATCAACCTTTCAATCCTTAAGCCTTAAGCGATAATCTAGTAGGTGATAATGTTTCTAGCTAATATACCAAATAAACTGGCTCTGATACCAACAAAGATAATACTAACATACCAACTAAAAAATGACCATAAGTATGCTAGCCGAGAAACCAAATCCCTTATGATGGGTACTACATTTATTAAGGTCCGCCTCTTAGATAACTAATTTTGAGTTATCTCTTAGTATTGCCTTAGAAAGATCTTTTGGTATGATATTTTTTAATGCATAGGATCCTCTTAGAGAAATAAGTGAAGAGCCTACTCATATCTACCTAAAAAGCGAAACTATTGGCAACTCAAGCTTTCAAGGAAAAAGGTGTTTTAGAAGAAAGTTATGGCAGCCAATAAATCGAATAAACTAGCTCTAATACAAATAGAGATAATACTAACATACCAACTCAAAACGAATAGTTGTATTGAGCCCCGTTCCCGGAGCCTAGCTATCCGGAGTCAAAAAGCGTGAGCGGGTTTCCTTGTAGGGTTATTTCAATGAACCCTCACTTCCTTTCCATCACTCTTTTTGGATTCAATACCAAAGGCTATCAATTTTTTTAAAGGTAGAACGATATGTTAGGAATCTATCGCTTCAATAATCACTTCATTTGGAGGTCGGATGAAGAAGTTATGGCCAAAAGAATCTAACATGTTTATGTCCTTAATCATTTTGTACCTGTCTTGGCCCAATTGTCATAACTTTCACTACAGATGTCAGATTGATGTCATTTTTAGACAGTTTGAAATAGGACTTCTAGATCTACAACTTTCATGAGAACTTGAAGTGAGATACTATCTCTAAAAGGGTCAAAATTATAATTTACTATAGCTATCCTGTAAATGTTTGTTTAACGGACATACATGTCCGTTTAACGGACATAGACAAGTCTGGGGTGCTTTCCAGATCCGAGAAGGTCCGTTTAACGGATATGCACTGGGTTGGGGCCTCTTTTTCACCCGAGAAGGTTTGTTTAATGGACCTAATGTCCATCTAACGGATATTGGGGTTTCCCAAACTCCTCTAAAGCCTCTCCCATGCTTCCAACATCCATTCTAACACTATATTCACCCATAATCTTTCCAAATTTAACCCTTCTAGTGTAAAACCACTTCATATCCATTTAACTACTAAATACATCTCATAAACACTTGAATCTCAACTCCAAAGGATCCATCCCATACAATCTCTCCAACTCTAACATGCTATTCTAATACTAGCAACAATTTGCAATTTTAACAAAGAATATGCACATCCATTATACTCAAACTTTACAATAACATAATCATACAAAAAAAGGAACTTCTCAAATTCTCATTCTTATTTCTAAACAAAATCAATATTTGAACAAGCTTTACTTATATATCAACATACACATCAAACTTAATACAAAATACAAAAGATGCTCATGTTTGATATGCCTATAAAGCTATCTCAATTAGTTACTAACTTAGTACAAAAGATTCCTAGCTATCTTGGAGTTTCCAAATGCCTTGCAAGAATCTCTAACCTTCCTGTTCTACACCTGAGGAGGGAAAATGATGGGTTGAGCTATACAGCTCAGTGGCTAATATATTTATAGCCATTGGCAATGAGTCACACAGTCAAACATATATATGAACATTCATATAGGCATACACTTCTTATCTTAATCTAGCAATGAAAGTTCATCAGTTACAATTCCAATTCACATTTCATAATTCAATACATCATCACATAGAACATATTGGATGTAATTTAACATCAAAGCATAACACTCAAATCACCTCATAACTTAGCACATCAAAATGTAAATGCACAAACAATTAGCTCGAGGGTTCCATGGAACAAAAAAAAGAAACCGAAGTTTACTCCATGAATGAAACGAGTCCACTTTTTGGATCTCGTGGGCCATAAACGGGCAGACGGGAGAAAGCTTTATGTCGACGTGCACATGACTACGAAACGATTCCACTGTTGCCCAAACACAATCAATTTTCATGCTTAATTCAATCACAATTTCATATTCTCATACTTTTTCTTTTTACAAAATGCCATGACACAATTCAATAGCATAACATGATCATACTCACAATTTAACCATATCAAAATGTCATACATCTTTTAATGCATAACATAACATAAAACAAATCATATCAATTTACAATTTATCAATTCAAGCATATATACACACATATGCACATTGCCCATTAACACAATAACCATAAATATTTTACCCACCTTATAACTCTTGAAAGTCTAAACTCAAATTAGCCCTTCCTCTTGCTCTTAGGTAGGTTGTTCTTGATTTCCTAACACAACCAAAATTATCATTCAATTCTAATTCAAATGGAAATTTCCCAAATTTCCATAATCACAACAAAAAGAAATTAACACAAATCAAGCTCGAACTTAACCTACCCATAGTCCATCTAGGTTAGAAAACCCAAAACCTAGCTTAGAAACCCTAAGATCAAATGGGTCTCTCATTCATCTTCTTCTTCCAATCATTCCCAACACAAAACCCCTTTCTCTGTCTAAAACTCCTTTATTCTCAACACAACTCATCTCTTTGATAAAGCAAGAAGAAAAAGATGGACTTACCTTGACAAATCTCCTTCCTTCTTCTTCTTCCCATAATTTCTTCTTCCTTTCTCTTCTTTCTCCATGATTTTTCTCTCTTCTCTTCTTCTTTCACATTTTTGCTTCTCTCTTCTCTTAGCTTCCACGACACCTTCCTCTCCTCTTCTAATTTTAAGACACAATTTTAGCTTATTCTTCCAATTATACCCCTCACTTACTTAGATTTTTCCAATCTACCCCTCTTTCATTTATTTCCTTTACTAATTCCTTAAGCTAACTTAATTCTAACTAAGTCCCAATCTTTCCATCAAAATTTCAATCTTTATTCATACCTACTAAATTAATGACCCAATTCTAAAAATAAATAATTAAACCAAAAAACAAACATAAATAAATAATTAAGCAAATAATAAGTAATTTGGCAAAATTAGGATCCAACAACTCTCCTCCCCTGAAAGAATTTCATCCTCGAAATTCTTACCTGAGTCATTGAAGAGGTATGGATACTTCTACTTCATTTCTTCCAAAGGCTCCTATGTTGCCTCTTCTTTTGCATGGTTCTTCCATAAGACTTTAACCAATTTTACTGTCTTGTTCCTCAAGATCTTTTCCTTCGAATCTAGGATCTCTACTGGTTGCTCCTCATATGTCAAATCCTTCCTTAACTGAACCTCTGAAGATTGAACTATGTGTGAAGGATTTGATCGATACTTCCTCAACATTGACACGTCAAAAACGTTGTAAATCTTAGATAATTCCGATGGCAAAGCTAACTTATTGGCTAAATGCCCAATCTTCTTAATGATCTCATAAGGACCTATATACCTCTGATTAAGCTTGCCTTTCTTACCAAACCTCAAAATCCCTTTCCATGGAGAAGCTCTAAGAAACACTTTGTCTCCAACTTCAAATTCCATCTCTTTTCTATGTGCATCCGTGTAGCTTTTCATCCTATCTTGAGTTGCTTTAAGTCTCTGTTTCAATAATTTAATCTTGTCAACTGTAATCTGTACCAACTCAGGTCCTACAAGTCTCCTTTCACCTTCCTCGTCCCAATAAATAGCAGTTTTGCACCTCCTACAATACAAAGCTTCATAAGGTGCCATATGAATTCCTGAGTGATACGAATTATTGTAAGCAAATTCAATTAAAGGAAAATGATCATCCCATGAGCCTTTGAAATCCATAATACAAGCTCTCAACATTGCCTCCAGGGTCCGTATAGTTCTCTCCGATTGTCCATCAGTCTGTGGATGGAAAGCCGTACTAAAGCACAACTTAGTTCTCAAAGCCTCTTGCAAACTTTCCCAAAACCTGGAGGTGAAATTGGGATCTCTATCCAAGACTATCGAACTTGAAATCCCATGAAGTCTGATTATCTCATCTATGTATTTCTTGCCAAAATATTCAAAGAATCTGTCTGTTTAATTGGTAAGAAATGAGCAGACTTGGTTAGCTTATCCACAATCACCCATACTGCATCATGCTTCCTATTAGTTCTTGGTAATCCCATTAAGAAATCCATCGTAATCTTCTCCCATTTCCATTCAGGAATCGACAAAGGTTTAAGCTTTCTTGAAGGTGCTTGGTGCTCAGCTTTGACTTGCTGACATACTAAACATCTTTTAGCATACTCCACAACTTCTTTCTTCATTTCTTTCCACTAGAAATGCTCCTTCAAATATCTATACATTCTCGTACTTCTTGGGTGCAATGCATAAGGCGCATTATGTGCCTCATCAAGAATCTCGTCTTTCAACTCTTGCATATCAGGAATACATAATATGTTTCCTACCACCATCAATCTATCTTCCCTTACCTGTATTTCAGAAGGTTTACCACTTTTAATCTCTTCTCTAAGCCTGCTCAAATACTCATCTTGCTCCTGCAACTCCTTGATCTTCTCATTCATCACTGGCCTTACTCTAAAATTAGCCAATACACAACCAGCTTCAGCTTATCTCAATGTCACTCTGAGTTTGGCTAATTCCTTCAACAAAAGAATATACACTGTCTTTCTACTCAGTGCATCCACTACTACATTCGCTTTCCTCGAGTGGTAGTCTATCATTAAGTCATAATCCTTTAGCAGTTCTACCACCTTCTCTGTCTCAAATTCAATTCTTTCTAGCTCATTAGATACTTAAGACTTTTATGGTCTGTAAACATCCTGGTAGTGACTCCATACAAGTAGTGTCTCCATGTTTTCAATGCAAAAATTATAGCAACAAACTCCAAGTCATGCATAGTATAATTCATCTCATAAGGCTTTAATTGTCTAGAGGCATAAGCAATTACCTTATCTTCTTGTATCAACACATAGCCTAATCCCTTCCTCGAGGTATCACTATATATTATGTATCCATCACTACCCGAAGGTAAAGTCAAAATCGGTGCACTTGTCAATCGGTACTTAAGCTTCTCAAAACTTTTCTGGCATTCATCTGTCCACACAAACTTCTGATTCTTCCTTGTCAATTTGGTAAGTGGAGCTGCTATTATGGAAAAACCCTCCACAAACCTTCTATAATATCCAACTAAACCCAAGAAACTCCTCACTTCTGCTGTATTCTTAGGTACTTCCCATTTCACAACCGCTTCTATTTTTCTCAGATCTACATGTACTCCTTGCTCCAAAATCACATGTCCAAGAAGAACTACTTTCCTTAGCCAGAATTTGCATTTATCGAATTTAGCATACAATTCATTCTTCCTTAAAGTCTCCAAGGCAACCCTCAAATGTTCCTCGTGCTTCTTGTCACTCTTAGAATAAACCAATATATCATCAATAAAGACAAAGATAAATCGGTCTAAGAAGGACTTAAAGACTCGATTCATCAAGTCCATGAAAGCTGTAGGTACATTCGTTAACCCAAAAGGCATGACTAAGAACTCAAAGTGGCCATACCGTGTTCTAAAAGCAGTCTTTAACACATCGGACTCCTTTATCCGCAATTGGTGGTAGCCTGATCTCAAATCTATCTTAGAAAAGACCTTTGCCCCTTGCAACTGATCAAACAAACCATCTATGCGTGGGAGCGGATATCTATTCTTGATGGTGACATGATTTAGCTTCCTATAATCCACACACATTCTCAACGATCTATCTTTCTTCTTTACAAAAAGGACCAGAGCTCCCTATGGTGAAGAGCTCGGCCTTATGTACCATTTCTCTGACAAATCTTCCAATTGCTGCTTAAGCTCCTTCAATTCTGCTGGAGCGATTCTATAAGGCGGAATCGATATTGGCATTGTACCTGGAAGAAACTCAATGGAAAATTCAATTTTTCTAGGGGGCATAGTCCTGATAATTCCTCGGGAAAGACATCTAGGAATTCTATGACCACAGGTATTTCTTCTAACTTCCCTTCATCTACCTTTGTGTCCACCACATAGGCCAAAAATGCTTCACATCCTTTCCTTATCAATTTTTCTGCTGTTAGAGCCGAAACTATTCTAGTTAGACTCACTTTTCTGTCCCCCATAAACACCACCCATTTACCATTTCCACTTTCGAACTCCACGATCTTTTGTCTGCAATCCAAGTTGGTATTATATTTCTCCAAGGTGTCCATACCCAAAATCAAATGTAATCCTCCCATCCTCAATGGCATTAGATCCACCACTAATTGTTCTCCTCCAATATGTATCTCACAGTCTTTATATACTTTACTAATAATAATACATTGGCCGATTAGAGTACTCACCATCAAAGGAGTATCCAATGGGCTCAATTCTTTACTATGCATAGTTCTACTCAATGACACAAACAAATGAGTGGAACTCGAATCAATCAAAACAACAATATCTTCATCAAATAATTTAATCATACCCGTTACGACTCTTGGAGCTGTCTCTGTATCCTCCCTCGTCATAGCAAATACTCTAGCTGGTACTTGTCCCCTCGGTCTCCCTAAAGGGTTCACTTTTCTGACCGCATCAGAACTGCCCATTTCCTCCGTTACTGTCCTATGTCCCACTGTCTCAGCCTTCCTTGAAGCTTGCATCTGACTTCTCTCATGTCTCGAATTTTGAGGGCACTCTCTTGCCATGTGTCCTTTTTCCTTGCAATTGAAGCACGCACCAGTCAATTGGTAACATTCCCCTCTATGAAACCTTCTACAGTGATCACATTTGGGAATGGGTGGCTTATCCCCATCTCCCCTCCTATTGCCTCCAGCCGTTGAGGCTTGATATGAGACAGTTTTCATTTGTCTAGGCCTGCTTGTTCCACTGCTCCTCTCCTCAGATTGTATAGGAAAAGTCCTAGCACTCCTCTCTGATATAGGAGCATTGCCTCCCCTCTTAAGCTGTCTCTTCCTTTTCTCTTTCTGTTCACCGCACTCTTGATGTTCTCCACATTTTCCACTCTCAATGCTGCTTCAATCAGTTGTTGGAAGTTGTAGAAATTCTGTGCTACCACTTTCTCTCTGATGGCCAAGTGCAATCCCACTTCAAACCTTCTGCACCTAGCTGCTTCACTCATCATTAATTCAGCTGCATATTGGGCCAATTGTGTAAATCGACGCTCATATTCGCTCACCATCATCTCCCTCTGGGTGAGACTCAAAAACTCTCTTTGTTTCTACTGGATGTACACTTCAGACAAATACTTCTTCTTATAAACAATCTGGAAGTCCTTCCATGCCAACACCGGTGGCTTCAACTGACTTCCCTGGATACTCTTCCACCAATGCAAAGCGTCCCCTTGTAGAAAACTTGCAGCATATTCAACCTTCTCATCATCCTCACAATCCATCTACTCCAATTTCTGTTCCGTCTTTCTCAACCAGATCTCAGCTTCTTCAGGATCAGTGGTTCTATAGAAATCCACTGCTCCATACTTCCTCAGCTTATCAAACTGTTTCTCCTTCTTAGCTAGGTCCGGAGTAGAAGATTGCGACATCTGTCCCATAGCCTGGAGGTGTTTAATGTTGTATTTGGGTAATGTTAATTGGAGAAATTGCAATGATATTTTGAGGTTAATGCATGAAATGGGT
>JAOTIZ010000001.1:16545293-16560432 GCA_027123425.1 Erythroxylum panamense
AAAATTTGGGCTTTTCTGAAAAGCTCCAAATTTTAGCTTTTCAAAAAGCTGTATTTTAGCTTTTTCAAAAGCTATTTATACTTCAAAAATGCTTTTGAAGTTTACAGTCAAACACCCATCTTTTTCCAAAAATAACTTTTACAGTAGAAAAAAGTACTTTTGGAGTCTCCAAAAACTGAACAATAAGACACTCGAACGTAGGTACTACTGCATTTTATACTACTGCATTTTAGCAGCAGAAGACACAAAACCATAAAGAAGAGTTATTCCAGTCCCACTTTAAAAGCTGTATTCTCACAGAAATTATACAGCATTAGTACAGACTACGGAAAAGTACAGCCCCACCTTCACCTACGGGTCACTAACAGATGGTATCTTATCGTAAGCTCCAATTTGTTTAAGCCTCCTGGGCAAAAGAAAACGACCACCAAAGCGCTGCTGAAGGTATATGATTGCAGCAAGAAGCATAGCTACTAGCGGAATAACTACGTCCCAAGCAGTTGAGAAGTAATCTGTCGCAGGATTGGCGTACATATATGACCACTCAAATTCATCAACATAGTTGTGTGCCCTGTAAAGATCATATGCGTGTGGTGCAAGCCGCACAATTGTGTTTCCTATGTAGAAGAATTGTGAGAGAGAACTTGCTGCCGAGTCTTGGAAAATGTTGAGAAGGATTTGAGGGAAGAGGAAACCATCCAACAACAAACCAGCATATGATCTTAAACCCATCCAAAGGGGCTGCTGGTGCCTGCTATAACCAGAAGAATTCATCCGGACGCCGCCAAGGTTGTTGTTCCTCCAACTCACAAACACAGCAGTCAAACCTCCTGCTATGTATAATGGCAAAGACACATACATTGTCTTCTTTTCAGCGTTCCAGGAGGCCTTCTGGTTTTCATCAGCAAATTTTGCAGACCATACAACCAATAGAAGTCGACACAGTAAGAGAAAAGCTACCATTGTGATCGTTCTCACAATCACCTCGTTCTGTTCTAGCCAAGCTCCAGTCCTGTATATGTGAATTCGTCTACCCTGCTTTTTTGTGAACAAAGCTTCAAAGTTCAGCACTAGAGGAATCATGTGGCCAAGAGTAAGTACCACAAGCATGAGAAGCGAGATGGAAGGGGACAAACTGTGGTGCTTCTTTGCATACATGATTTGGTATACCGTAAACAAGCATACCAGAGTTTTAGAAACCAAAGCTAGGATGACCTCAAAGTCCATCCTCCATATATCATCTTTAGCATAGCGAGAACTGAAGGAAACTGCAGATAATGACAGAGTTTCAAAGAATAGAGGGTCCGACTTTGATCGTTTGCTTTCAATACGTCCCTTTACGCGATCATTTGAATCTTCCGGAGGAAATTGGAGATTGATAAGAGTGTCACAGTCCATAGAATCACTACCCTGTGTCAGATTGTTCAAATCAAGATTTTTGCAACCCACCAAGCACATTCGTCCAGTTTCAGCAACATAAATCCCTTCGGCACTTATTTCAATCGTCTTAGCGGATGCATTGGTTGAGGAAGACAAACTCATATATATGTTGTAGCTAATATTTTGTGGGGTGCTATCACGAATTTTCGAAGGCGGGCTCGGGCTTGAGGTTGGGAAGCTCACAACATAATTCCGTGACTGAAATTTATTACCGACAAAGACTAGACGTGAGTTCCCCCATCCTAGTCTCTTTCCTCTGGAATCGCTGACAGACATATCAAGTCGCAGGTCTCCTGAAGTTATTTCCGGATATCGCTTCTTTGTGTTTCCACTAGGCTTATCTGTCTTGCATGAAGCCTTTGCTTTGTCAATCACGGTGTAATTGTACTTCAGCCCTGGAATCTCAATCCCATAATTTTTGTAACTCTCGAACTTAATCTTACCGAAGTAACCTGAATCTCCCACAGTTTTGTTGCTCCAAATTTGTCCAACAATGCTACTAGTATTCTTGATTGACCAAAAAGCAGGGAATCTCAGACTCAACCTCATAGAACAATCCCCAATGTGCGAACCGTCAAATGAATCCGTTGTGTTGATTCGACAAGCAACAGCACATAACTGATTCTTCTTTGAATCCCATGATCCTTCCGCAATCCATGAGATGTTTGGATTGAACGGTAGATAATAATTAACATACCTACTGTTGGGAAATTCCAGCAGAATTCTGAGGCTTTGTTTGTCTTCTGAACATTGAAGTGGCCTCAAAGACATAGCTGGAGGCAAGTACCCAATTGCCCCACCGAAAGGATTACATTTCTGATTAGAGTTGCAATCAGTTGGATACTCCAGTTGGAATACATTAACTGAGCGATACAATAACGAACATATATGTGAACCGAGTGGCAACTTGAGTAACATGTTGGCCGGAACACTATCCCCACCAGCACAAGCACGGTCGAAATCTTTTGAAACCTCAGTATACTTGTAATTCGTTTTATGGAAAATCAACAAGGAAATAGGTTCAAAGTAACTTTCGCTATCCGAAGCACTCAAACTTGTAATGTTTCCTCTAACCAAGCTAGTGATGTTAGCTGAAGTATAAACATCAGTAATCTTAACAAGAGCTTCAAGAACACGAGGTTTACCGTCTTCGGGATCTGTAGTACCCGAGCCCACCATGCAAAGCCTCCCAGTAGACTTTGACCAGAACCCTTCTACGTCGAAGCTCAAGGCACCCCTCTGAGACCCACTGAGATAGACCTGGGGAGAGTAGGAGTAACTGTAGGCAAGTTGATCAAAATAGAAGCTGTTCGCCGAGGTTTGGAGGATGAGATTTCCCTCGACCTTGTAGACATCGGGGACAACAGTACTGTAGACATGATTGGTACTGAATAGTAGGATTCTCCTGTTATATGTAGAGAAATAAAACTCAGATGAATTCGAATGTTTATCCTGTATTCCATCTCCACCAAGGTAGTAGCCATCTTGCTGTGGATGAAATGGTATGACGGTGGTTTCAGGATCAGTAGGGGCTGCTTCAGGAACAAAAGATGCACAGTGCTCACTGTACCGCGTGTTGGTTTTGTGGCACGAGACCATAGTAGTGCAAAAGGTGGTAGAAAGGAGAAAGAACATTGCAGTTGGAAGCCATGGTTGGTAACGGCGCAAACTCAGAGCCATAGCCTTGATGTTTCAAGTGTGTGATTGTGAAGATAGTGAGTGAGAGGTGATGTTTTTAAGTGGAAAGTGGTAACTCTCATACAGACCAATGCAAAGATAGAACCAAGGAATGGATTAGTCTCCAAGTAACATCAGCTCATCAAATGGCTATGGAAAAAGAAGCTAAAGTTGACTTTGCAATTAAAGTGAGTAAACATAGTCTTCGCTCGTGGATGGACAATGTGGCCACTGGCCGGTGTAGGAGCCAAACATGTATGCATCAGGAATTTGAACCGAAGATGTGTGGAAATTTCATAGTCAATGAAGACTTGAAACATTTCTTGATTATCTGACCCATTTCATAAGGCAAGGTAAAGACTTGAAACACTTCTTGATCATCTGACCCATTTCACAAGGCAAGGTAGCCTACCAAAGGAGACTTTCTTTTGTGAATTGAGAAGACGAAACGTTTGAAGCTTAAAGTAATTATCTGAAGACAGACTGGATATTCATTCTCTTTTAACGTTATTAAGCACACTATGGATGGATTCAACAATTTGATGAGATTATATTAACCAATCCAGTACTGTCTTATCCTCAGTGGTTATACAGTCATTTTGGGGCTTAGATGAATGGTGTTGTTGAGTATTAAGAAGAACAATATTAAATTAATGTCAATGGAAAACTACCTGAAGATAGTTGCATTACCAATTAGTAGATTAATTCGAAGCCTTATTTAAAATTATTTTTATTTCAATTCACATATTTTTGGAATTATTACTTATCTTCCTCTTAATTTTGTATTTTTTAATCTCGTTTACCAAAATAACAAAACAATAATGCTTCACCAATTTCTAGAGTTTTAACATGTTATTCTATATTAATCTCATCAATCGTTTATTATAGAAGATGATAATTAAAATATTCATAAGAAAAATAATATTTTTTAAATGTAAAAGGTATGAAGTTATGTGATTCAAGTATTTTTAAAAAATATTATCTAATCTTTAAAATTAGTGATTTAAATTTACTCTCTTAAAATTTCTTTAAAAAATAACAATAAAAATTGTAATATGTCATTAATATTTAATTAATCTCTTTATGATACACTTGTATTTTTAATTATTTTATTTTTATGGTTTTTTAAATGATAGATACACTTGTATCAACTTAAATCCTCTAATTGTTTATGGTAAACCGACGTAAGGGTTTGTTTGTTTATGTTTATGTTTTTGGTCTTTTGTTTTTATTTTCAAATTTAATAAAAAAAAGTTTGTTTGAGTTTTTAATTTTTGGTTTTGGTTTTGGTTTCTTCCAATTTTCAAATTTTATAAAAACATAAAAGGTAGTGTTTTTTCATAATCTTATTTAGCATCAACTAAATATATATTATTTAATTATTTGTTATGTTAATTATTAATAAGAACTATGAATATTTTAATTTAATATTATATATTTAATTAATTTAAATTAATTATTAATAAAATTATGAATAATTTAAATTTTATAATTAAATTAAATTAAATTAAATTAAATTAAATTTAAAATATCTTCAAATTATATAAAATTTAAAATTTGATTAAATAATTATAATTTAATTTAATTTTTTAATTATTTATTTAAAAATAAAATAATTTTATTGACAATTTATTAATAAATATTATATAAGAGATTAAAATAAATTTAATTAATTAAAAATAATTTATCTTTAAGTTTTATATAATATGTAATTATAATCAATAATAAAAATATATTTACGTTAACATTAACAACCAAATAAAATTTTCTTTTTATTTTAAAAAAATAATATTATTATATAGAAGTGAACCAAACCGTACTTACTTATTTTATCTTTTAGTCTTTTCGAAACTATTGAGAATGAAATCAAACAAAATGTATGCATCAGGAATTTAAACTGAAAATGTGTGGAAATTTCATAGTCAATATCTCTTGATGCTTAAGGAGGTTTAATGGTTTTGAAGAGTATAAAAACAATTTGACACTATCTTCTTAAAGGCCTAAAATGAGTGATCTGTGATAGAGTTAAGACTCGATTCTGGTTAGACCCTGGGGTTGATAATCTGGGATCTCTTATTTCTCATGCAATTGCTTCAATTTCACAATCAGCTATTGATATCAGAGTTCAGTACTTTGTGAATAATACAGGTTCTTGGAAGTGAGATGAGTTCCAATCTCTGCTCCTTCACTTGATTTGCATATATATTGCGGGTATTTTACCTTCTCGACCCTACTTAGGGTACGATAAGCTAATATGGAGAATATCGAACATTGGTCAGTTCACTACAGCGTCGACTTATTCCATGATTATGGATTACGCAGAACATTATTCTGATAAATTTTGGAGGGCAATCTTGCATTGGAATGACCCTCAACGAATTTGCACATTCCTTTGACTCCTTGCGCAAGATCATTACTACCTAATCAACAACAAGTTCGCAAACAGTTAACTACAGAGATTGTATGTTATCATTGTCGAGCAGAAGAATCCTCGCTACATGTTGTTTGGGACTGCACCAAAGCACGCACTTTGTGGCGTACGTTCCCCCCACACGTAGCCTCCGTTGTTTTTTTACTCTGAACTCTCACGAATGGTTAGCTATGAATCTCCAAAAATATCGGTTGGTGTTTGGCTTTGATTGGTCAATTATTTTTGATGTTGCCTGTTGGTCAACTATTTTTTATGAACACTTTTCTAGGTCCGAGTCCCCTGCATCTTATGTACTGGATTATGTTCACTAGACTCATAAGGTTTCGATCTAGCAAGGTAGAGCTAATATTGGCCACCGACCTTGAACTGAACAACTTATAGGTTACTCTAAACTCCCACATAGTTGGGTAAAGCTGAATAAGGATGGAGCGTGCAAAAAAACGTCCTCTTTGACCTCAGCAGGTGGACTTATTCGAGATAGTACAGGCGCTTGACTTGGAGATTTTGTTCAGAATATTGGCTAGTGCTCCCCTATTTTTGCAAAACTTTGGAGAGTCTTCTTTGGATTCAAGCTTGCTTGGGATCTTGGTTATCATCGAGTTGAATTAGAGGTGGATTCTTTAGCGGTAACTACTATCTTGTCCTCCTCAACTAAAAAGACAATGTCTCACAATCCCCTACTCATGGGTATCAACGAGATGTCTGCTCCGAATTGGGTAATTGTACCTCGTCATATCTATAGAGGGGGCAATCGGTGTGCTGACTGGCTCGTCAACGTCGTCGCTCATTTTGAGTTAGGAATCGCCACTTTTGATACTACACCTAAGGATGCATCTCATTCCATTTAGAAGATATGTCTGGGGTTTTTTCTCCTAAATTAGTTATGTAATGTACTTAGTGTATTATCTCCTTTTCATTCCAAAAAAAAAGGACTTGAAACACTTCTCAATTATCTAACCCACTTCTTAAGGTAAGTTAAAGGCCCTCTGTGACAATCAGCTAATTACATTAGTTGTTAACTGATTCTATCAGCTGTTAGCTGATAGATAATTCTATCAGCTGATTTGACCAATTGATTATATTAGCTTTTGTCATTTGATGTTTGGTAAAATTAGATGTTTAGTATTAGCTGTTTAATGTAAAATGACTTATGAGTACTTGACTTTAAAAAAATTATAGGGGTATGAATATTATATATCGTAGCATTTTGTTGAATATTCTTATAGGAATTTAGATTTTAAATATTTAATTTTACAAAAATTAAGTTTAAAACTCTAATAAAAAATATATAATATATAATAATAATAATAATAATAATAATAACAACAACAACAACAACAACAACAACAATACTAATAATAATAATAATAATAACAATAATAATAATAATAATAATTCAACGTTAAATTTTCTATTAATATGAATAATGTAGCAAGCTACATCATATTAGTATTTTTCATATAATATTATAAATTTTATGATTTAATAAATTAAAAATGACTTATAAGGATATGATTTAAAAAATTTATAAAGTCATGATTAAATATTTAATTTTACAAAACTTAAAATTTTGACAATAATAAAAATAGAATAAATTTTAAAATTTACACAATTTACAAATGTTTCTAACTAATAACTACATAAACCCCTCCTCACCCTCTCATTAAAACTAAGAAAACGACTTATCTATACAAGAAAGAAAAAGTTGAACATCAGCTACTTATCGAGGATACAAACGAGGGTAAATTTGACTTTTAATATTTAAAAGTTCAGCTGATTGTTGAAAACGAAATGGGTTAAATAATCAAGAAGTCTTTCAAGTCTTTGGGTTAGTTTGATAGACAACCAATCAACTATTTTTTTAGTTAATTGATTATCATAAGCTGTTTCACTTTTCAAACAGTTATAAAACATATTTAGTGGACAGCTTCTCCAATAGCTTATTTGATGTAAATAGGTATTGTTGAAAACGCTCCTAAACTGTTTGACTTTTCAAATAGGTATAAAACATATTTAGTGGACAACTTCTCCAATAGCTTATTTAACGGAAATAGCTAATTATAAGCTGTTTAACTTTTCAAACAACTATAAAACATGTTTAGTGGACAGCTTCTCCAATAGCTTATTTAACGGAAACAGCTAGTTAAACCAGTGGTTTGAAAACCAGCCCGTTTTATGACGAACCGGTTATTTGATAACCGGAATAAAACCATCCTCTCCTCTCTTCTCTCTTCTTACAGTTCTCTCCATCGCACCGCTTCTCATTTTTTTTGGTAAAACACCGCTTCACATTTCTCTCTTCTCTCTTCTCAGATGCCTCCATCACACCCATATCAGCTCTCTTTTTTCCATCTTCTCCAGATCTGGCCGGCATCGACCTCAACCACGGTGATATCGACGGGTACTTGCCGGAGGAGCTCGAGTTGCTTTCAGATCTGGCCGGCATCGACCTCAACCACGGTGATATTGTCGGGTATTTGCCGGAGGAGCTCGGGTTGCTTTCAGATCTGGCCTTGTTTCACATCAACTCCAACAGGTTCTGTGGAACTATTTCTCACAAGTTCAAGAACTTGAAGCTAGTTTTCGAGCTGGATCTAAGCAACAACAGGTTTGCTGGGAAATTTCAGATAGATTCTTTTTTTTTAATCTTCTAATGGCGTCGCACATTGTACATGTAGCTTCGTGATCGTAGTGGGCATCAAGGAGATCCTGGAAATTCTCGCTTTTTCTTGAGTCTTGAGGATAACATCTTTAGGATTTTTGGTGCCGACAGAATTCAGGTTTGATATATAGTGTTTTTATTTGCTCTTTGAGTCTGTTCTAGGATCTTGTTAAATACCGTTGATATTGCTTAAAGGGATTGATGAGAGCTTTTAGAGTTGAAGACCTACCAATTGAGTCCAAGATGCTGACAAAAGCTCTAGATGAAGCTCAAAGGAAAGTGGAGAACTACTTTTTTGATATCCGAAAACAATTGTTTGACTATGATGAAGTTCTCAACAGTCAGAGAGACCGTGTCTATACTGAGAGAAGGCGGGCCCTTGAATCGGATAATCTTCAGTCTCTAATTATTGAATATGCTGAACTGACAATGGATGACATCTTAGAAGTAAGTTACAGAAGAAGTTGCTGCTTAATCAGTTTTTATTCCTCATAGTTGTTCTGAATGATGCATTTTTTATATTGTAACTCCATGTCTTTCTTGAAATTTAAATGTTATTCTGGGTAGGCAAATATTGGCTCCGATGCTCCAAAAGAAAGTTGGGATCTCGAAAAGCTTGTTGCAAAAGTTCAACAGTTAGTGGCTCTGAAATTCTCTTCAAGCAGTTGTATATAGTGGATGCTTATCTTGATCAATATGGCCCTAAAAATTGTGACATGAATTCCTGTAATTTCAGGTACTGCAATCTTTTGAATGATTTGACACCAGATGTTTTAGGAAGCAAATGTTCAAGTTATGAGGAGTTGCAAGATTACCTTCGTCTTCGTGGTCGTGAAGCATATTTACAGAAAAGGGTTAGTAAAATGGACATCCATGCTTGCAACGGGTTTATCCTTATTGCAATATAGTAACTAATCTTTAAAGCCCGGCATTCATCTACACGAGCAAGGTGCAAATACAATGAGACATGCACTGAATTGCCATCATGATGCTGTTAATACATATATTCATGTGTTACTTTTGTGGTATAAGTTACCAGTATTCCATTGCCTGAAAACAACTCATCAAGCCAAGCTAACTGTCAACCATGAATTCCTAAAAGATTTGATTTTCTATGATCTACATAATTACAATGCTCTTTGCAAAATTGCTGTATTGTGACAATCAGTTGGATGATCCAGAATACCAAAAAAGACGGCTTAAGTAGGCCTATCTTCTTAAATTTGTACAGCACACACTTTGAATCTCTCCGCATGTTCTGTTTGGAAGTATTGATATGGCTAGTGCTGCCCCTTCCTTCCCTCAACTATTGTATGTCTTCTAGGAAATTGTGGAGAACCAGGCACCAGGCTTAATGAAGGAAGCTGAAAGGTTCCTGATCTTGAGCAATATTGATCGCTTGTGGAAGGAACATTTGCAAGCACTCAAGTTTGTACAGCAAGCTGTAGGCTTACGTGGATATGCGCAGCGAGACCCCCTTATTGAATATAAGCTTGAAGGCTATAATCTTTTCTTGGATATGATGGCTCAGATAAGAAGAAATGTAATATATTCCATATACCAGGTTTGTAGATGACGATCAATTAAGTCTAGCATCCTTTATTTTTCATTCTGCCATTTCTTTAAGTATGATATGTTTTAATTGGGTGTCTTTGGCAGTTCCAACCTGTCTTGGTCAAGAAGGATCAGGAACCAAAACAGAACGAGAAATCAACCAAAGCTACTACAAATGGTAGAGGTGGTACCAAGGAACCAGATTCAGATCCGATTGGTGCAACAGAGTCATCTTCATCGACTGTCAGCCCTCAGGCTAGTGCATAGTCTTCGACATGATATTATTTTTAGTCTTCGTTATGACATTATTTCGTTAAAGATGGTTCAGGATAGAAAGAAGAGAAATCCATTGCCCTTTTAGTCGAACAGTAAATATAAGTCCAAGTGCTTTTGTTAGAAAAAGAAGAAAATAGGAAAATCTCCTGCTAGGCTGTACACCATAAATGAAGACTATTGAAAAGACAAATGGCTGCGGAGCTATAATTAAAACATGAAATGGGAAGTGAAAGAGCCTGGATCTCTTATTGTTCAATAAGGATCACGATTCAGGTTTCAACTCTAGTTTCTTTCCTTGTTTGGCTCCTATGCGAGAGCATTTTAGCTAAAGCATGTTGTCCACAGTGTAAAGATGTGCGTTTTCTTACCTCCAGCTTAAAACTGAAACATCTTGACGTTGTCCTTGACAAAACAGGGACGGTCAAGATAGGTACTGATTAGTAAGTAATACACAAATTCCATCATCAAATGGAGACCTGAACCTGTCCGTACGTTGGTGACACCACAGGTGGCCAAAGATGACTTGCTTCTGATGGTGCTGTTATATCTTCAGTGCTTTAAACTATAAATTATTCACAAGGCACACCCAACTCTGTCGATTCCTGGGCATCTTCTTCTTCAAGGCAAGCTTCATGCCCACGAAGAATTCCCTCAACAATTTCGTTGACATCATTTCCTCTAGCCTACATAAGCAATACACCAATCACAATCTCAAGCACATAGCAACACGTATAAGATAAAACAGAAGTTGCAACTTAAACAACTAACTTTTATGCCAAGGGCCATGGCAGTTTTAACTTTAACAAGTTCACCTAGTCTTAAAGATCCTCCCTTTTGATCTTTCAAATGGATTACTGAAACATTCCGTGAAGAAGCTAAGCTAGGTAGATGCTTGGTGAGCCATTTAGGGTGGCAATCAGAGGCTAGTAGTATAGCCTGCATGCTCAACGCAAAGGATGGTACCATTCAAATATGTGCATAGCAGTGTAACAGCAAACTAATTGAATTGAAATAAGCTTAAGGTTAATTTTAGTTGAAAATTTTATAATGGAATGTAAAATTATTCCAACATTTTGGAAAATATTTTAAAATAGAATAAGATAAAAGATGATTTCATCTAACATCACATTTAAACTTAAACAGTAGAAGTGAGTTTAGGATAGTATGTAAAATAATAAAATTTACACTTTATTAAGTTATAAACCTTTACAAATAACAATATTTTTATAAATCATTAGGTTAAAAGTTTTACTTCCAAACAAAAATACCCACGATGCTCTGTTTTGTGAAGTTAATACAACCTGTAGATTGACCACCGGCGCTTTAGGGTTAGTGCAGAAGGCACGATGCTGTTTTGTGGGTCTTTCAATCTCCGTCGTAGGCGGCATTCTTTCAAGTACACGCGTGACCTCATTGACCCCGACAGCAAATTGTTGCTGAGTTCAACGCAGACAAGATATATTATTATCACTTAAGAAAACTAACCCTTTGACACAATCACTGAGAGACAATTACCAACCTTGTACCAGAATTTCTCTGGCAGCGAGTTGAGTTCCAACAGCTTTGCGGACTCTATTCCCCTGTTCGGTACAGTTAAAGAACATACGTTGCTGTAAACAAACCTAAAACACAGCACATTGAAGAAGTTCAAGTAGTGTACCGATGGATTGATTTGAGCAAACGAGATAGACGTTCTCCTTCATAGCAACTGCAACCAAAATCATCACCCAGATAACCAAATTCGAAGAATGAATTGTCAGACAGCAGAAGGTCAAATTAATGTAGAAAGACAAGAGTTAGAGAAAAACAAAACCCACTTACTCTTTCTCTTTAGAAACAAAGCAGGACTTCGAGGTATCAGCTTCGTTGCTAATAGAAGTTCTCTTCTTGTTTCCCATGTCGACTCTCTGAGGATTTGCCAGGTTTGAACGAAGTGTTATACAATCGCTTCAAGTGGATCAAACGCACTCAACAGCCCAAAGGACCTCACTATGCAGCCCAAGCAAATTGTTTTTTTTTATATATATATTTTCTTTAGACTAACAACATAGCAATTGTTTTTTTTTTTAATTTTCTTTAGACCACCAACATAGCTTCCGGACATGAGATTGACCATTAACGTCATGTTTATGAATGAATAGGATGAAACATAAATAACAAATTTAAAGAAATTAAACAAATAATTGTACTTATAGTTTTCTTTGTGATTATTAGTAATGACTATATTTCTATTATTTAATATAATAAAACGGATGATTGTTTGAAAGTAAATGAACAAACAATTCTAAAATACCATATTAAAGTAATGATCAAAATTTTAAAAATCAATAGATAAACTAGAGCTATATAAGATTTTAAACTAGATCTAAGTAAATTTTTTTTGTAAAACTTCATGATACTTTTGACTTTATTGTAATGTAATGAACAACTCTACCTTCTTGGATTATTAAGAACTTTTAAACTACAATTATATTCTCTCTACAGCAATATAATCCCTAATCTTAAATTGAATTAATCAAAATCTCTTTCTAATCAAAACAACCTAAGAAAGCATTAATTTGCTTCATAAATTCTAGTGATAAATTTCACTCTAACCCATAAAGATTATGTAATTCTCTCTTGAGCAACTCATTCAACCCTCATCATTAATATTGTGATCTAATATATAAATCATTTCTTGATCTCAATCTATAAATACGATTAGTGGATCTTAAACTCTTGTTCTTTTGATTCAACACAAGATAAAATATGAACAAATTTAAAGAGAACTAAGAATTTCAATGTATATCAAATCTTAGGATCTTTCTCACCTGAATTTGTATCTCAAGTAGTTCATAATAAAAGAAGGAAAAACTGCACAAAAATAAGAAGGAACAAAAGAATAAAAAAAATACATATGGTCGTTGAACTTTTAAATTCTTGTTGAATCATAATGGATTTATTGTTTCTTCTGAGATTGCTCTTTTCTTGACTCCTAAAACCCTTATATATTTTCAATTACCTCTCTTTTAATAATGTGAAATCCTAATTTTTTTGTCCAACTCAACCCTAATACATGACCGCTTAAGCTCTGTGTTGCTTCACTTGTCTTTCTATAATTTTTACATAATGAATTACTATCAACATAGGAATGAAAACGAGCCCATGTAACCATCATATTGGTGAACATATGCTCAATACAAGAGTATGTTGCATGCGCTTGATGGAATAATATGCCTTTACTTTGAACACAGCCTAAACGTAGAACAATGTTGATACTATGTTCCTTGGATAAAAATCTCTTTGAGAAATGGAATAGGACATGTTTCAACAAGGCATTAACACATTTTTATGTTGTTTCCCTGTTTTGAGTCCTCTCTTCAATTATACCAAATTTGCTCCAAATTGACTCAAATTTTCTCTAAATTCATTCATTTTCCTTTAAGATACTAAAATAATACATGGAATAAAATACTCAAAATACAAGAAAAATGCTATCAAAATTATGCTAAAAATAAAGTTTATTTAGCATATATCAAATTCTCCTATATTTATGCTTTTGTTTGTCCTCATGCTAATCAATTTTATTATCCTAACTCAATTAGTATATAATTCCAAAGAAAAAAGCAATAAACAAATCAAATATATCGATCAAGATTCTCAACCACTTATTTAATTGCTAAGGTCATCAAATTGTTAAGTAATAAGTTACTTATATCAATTCAAAACTAACACAATTCACTTTATAATTCTTTAAATTTTCAACTCAATTCACAAAATTCAACTCTACCTGTAAACTAAATATGCGTGAGAAAAGTATTTCAACTCTTAATCATGTTCATACTCTTTATTGAAATAAAGCAAAACATCAAATTTAAGCAATATAAAGCATTCAAAAGCTTGTTTGAAAAGTTGTCAAGCTTTTTTACGTGAGAATAAACACTTTATCATGAATAGTTCATATTAGTTAATTAGGTCGCTATCTCAAATAGCTACTATTCTCACTCTTTAACTTCACCTTTATTATCAGTATAAAGCCAGCAGACTAAAATTACTTAATGATCAATTATTCACAATTTTCTCTTTATATATATATATATATATATGTAGGATAATGAAAATGCCCAAAAGATGTCATAGTCATTCAATGTATACACAAGTGATACAAAAAGAATCATGATGCTATTAAATATCTGTTCTCCAAATTTATGAAGCAAATTAAATTCAACTTAATCATCAAACTTATGGCTAATTGTATAAACTCTTCAAATTAAAAAGACAATTAAACTTATAATTAATTATCTAATTCAATCTGCTTTCAAAGTATAAAAATTTATAAAAATTGGTTTGTATTAAGATATTCACAATGAAATTAATAAGCAATGGTATTAAAGAATATAAGAAGTCCCTTACACTTAATTTATCCATTATCCTTAATGTATATGTAACACACAAACAATAAAAGTAAAAAACAAGGAGAGAAATAGGGTAAAGGAGTGGTGCTTCCATGATATATCATAAGATCCAATCCAGGTTATTGAATTAAGAGGCCACATGCGTGTAATAGTGCAATGTCATGAATAAGGGAACAATACAGTGTAGACATGGTAGCATGTTGGTGAACATTGTCTTTGATATTGAACATGGGGCATGTATCTTACTTATAGAAATTGATGTAAATCATGATAATATATGATAGCGTATTGTAATCGTATATACCTACAATCCTCACCTAAGTATGGATGTGGACATATTAGGGTGTTCTCTAACACAGTAAGTATATAGTAACGTGTTTTACATTAGGTTGCTTTTAGGTTCTTAGGCTTCTATTAGAATCTTACAACTTAGATGTAGCGCCCCCTCATCGTAGGATACACATCGGGACGCCCGAAGGTCATTCCGACACGTATCCCACGATAAAGGTTCACTACCAGAAAATTTCGCTAATCATCCATATGGCATCGCAGTAATTTAAATCACAATAAAACAATAATCAGTAATTCAATAATCCAAAATAAAGATCTGATACAGTCATCCAATACAGAATAGACAAGTCTATCAGTCCCCTACACAAAATCAAAAAGGAAACTGATATAAAAGTCTATCCTAGTCATCCTCAA
>JAOTIZ010000001.1:16584391-16608663 GCA_027123425.1 Erythroxylum panamense
TAATTTTGATATTGCAGCTTATTTATGTTGATGCCATGAGGATTATTTAGAATTGATCGTTCGTAGTGCACCCTCATCGTAGGTTAGGCATCGGAAGGACCTACGGGTATTCCGATGCGTACCCTACGGTAAGGGGGCGCTACATCGAATGTGCTCTAATTCTTTTCACACTCATTTATACTAGCATATTTGAATTACAAACCTTTGCAATTCTAGAACATTGCTTCTATATTGGTCCTTCCATATAATTAGAAGACAACAAAAGTAATATTATAAACATAATGAGGTGATGTTTTTAATTAAAAAATAGCATGAGTAAAGAAATAAGTACCTAAATTAAGCCTATTTTGTTGACAAATAATAAAGAGCATACTAAAATAACCAGATGCTCCTTCTATGCATAAATTTAGAGCTAAACAAGTTTTACATAATCTTACTTGAAACAATAGTTAAAAGCATCCCCATGTTAAGTTCAAATATTATCATAAACTTGCTTTGAGATAAATAACAAAAAAAGGAGAGTGAAGTTATCTATCTACCTCTCATCAATGACGGTTGGATAAGGAGTATACAAAGAAATCCTAATTTTTAAATTAGCCTTAGTTGTTTCATTCACTTTTCATTTATCACCATGAGAGTAACCTATTTTTGAATTTTCATCACTATTTACTAGACGCAGTACTCTCACTGAGGTTCACAAACCTAGATAATGAATTGAAAATGAGATCAAATTTATGATTCTCAAGTGTAAGTATAAAACCCTCAATTCAAGTATTAGAATTGACATGCGAAGATGCAACTCATTTATCATTTATAAACATCATTATGAACTCCTTCTTCTATTAAATAAAATTTGAAGTAATAAAAAATGGGTCACAAAGCTTGTACTACTGGGATGCTACAAATTCCTATTATTTGTGAAATTTGTTCTCATCAAATTTAGAACTCATTCATGATTATAAATGAATTTATTGATTTTTTTAACTTTCCGCGTGGCTTTATCAATGATAAAAAATATCTATCATTTCATATTTTTTTCAATATCAAGTTAATACAATGTGTATCATAAGGAGTTTAATAGAAAGAATTGTACCTATTTTTACAACCTCTTCTTGACTACTATATAAATAATATCATTACTAGTAATGAATTGTACAATATTCGGATATTTAACTTCATTCACAACTTCATCAAAAATTTATATCAAAGTTTTGAAATTTTTTATAAAATTCAATGTATCATTTAACTTTAAAAAAATTAATCCTTTATCTTAATAACCAAAAATTTCATAATTTACTCATTATCATGTTTGTCCAGCTATCACTATGATTGGACATCCATAAGTTTCTCAACTCTTTCTTCTTTCATTAAAATAATTTTTTATTATAAGATTGCTTAAATGATTATCTTTATAGTCATCAATTAAATGAGTTTTTAATCTTGGACCACTAGCAACAATAATATAAAATTGAAAAATATTAAATGGTTCACTTGCACGATTACCTATTTCCTCGTATTGCAATACATTGCAAATGGAAGGTTGAGCCTTACTTGTTTAGCAAAAAAGTTAGCAATTGTCTTCTTTTTCTTTCTCCAATCATTTGAGATTACATCAAACATTTATTTTTAAGTATTCTTTTTCCATTTAACATCATAACTATCTTCTTCTCTTTTTGTTTTTTTGCACACTTTACATTATTTTAATCCTAACTAAATATTTTTTTGCCTCCTAATGTTCTCATCTTTTAAATGCTTGTCACAATGCAAATGTATAATATGGTTCACCCGAGATTAAGTTGGATCATTAAATTATTCTAAATAAATTACGAGTATTTGAATTTTTCTTTATTTATATAATAAAATAAATGCAAATATCTACGAGGTTAATATTCATTTCGTTCTTTACTTTTGATTCACTACTCTAAAGCTTGATTATTTTAGGAATGTTGCCAAGTTCAACATCTAAACTAGAAGATATTTTAGGTGGTGCGCATCTACGGACACTCACAAGAATGCCATGAAAGGGAAACGGTGGCTTTAAGGTTGGACGTCAAACCGCAGAGACAAGGAGAAACCATACAACATTCTTTTTTTTAAATACAAGGGAAAAGCAAATTCGAAAAATTAACTATCGCAAAATTTTGCGGTACACTGCTCCTTGTATGTCCCTTTGGATGATATCCTGGATTGTTAGTGGAGGCTTTGGGAGAAAATGTATGTCAGGGTTAGCCCGAATGGCAAGCGCGACCAGATGATTGGTACACTGGTTCCTTTCATAATACACGTGTTAAATTTTTACCTTTCAATCTTGTCTAAATAAATCACGGATATCTATCACCTTACGGTAAGGGAGGTGAACAAATTAACGAATTAGGCTCGACCCGTGACCAAAATTCGGGCTAAAATTAGATCGAGATGGAGAGTCTCCTAATATTCCTGACTGTTGTGACGTTAATGCATGATTTCCAGTAATTACAAATATAAGAAAGACGTCATGAATTACTTAAGAGCACTCCTTAAAAGACCTTTCAAATATGGAAGAAGAAAAAGAGAGAGTTGATCGTATATAGTCACGAATATGCCATTTTAGTATTGGCATATAACCATATGCGACCCGCATCTTCTTCATTTCTCTCCTTTCTTTTCACCCAGTCATCGATTACCCATCCGCAATACAGTACGGCTGAAACCAGAACAACACACCAACAAACTTGAAATCTCAGACTAGAAAACATGTCAACTTCATCTTCCAACGTTGCGTGAGTAAATTTACTTCTTCCTAATCTCTGTTGCATGTAATCATTCATGTTATTCAATAATCATTTTTTGGATGCGTGTTTTCTCTTGGTGTTTTTTCAGCTGACACCCAGAACCATTTGCGGGAATCCCTATTTTCGTGGGATGTTCCATTTTCTTGGGTGCTTTTGCTGAATACCCATTTGTTGAAATATCTGTGCTTTGGCTTGTCTTTTCCGTGTTAAAATGTAGCTCGTGAGACTACGTTCTTCTTTTGGTTTGCGTCAGTTTACTATAGATTTGTTTGCTTTTTTCCTTCTTGCAAATGATTGCAAGCCATTGGGCCATCTTTTCGCATGTATCATCATGCTTGTTTATTCGCTTTGCCTGCTATCCTAAGCTGAACTGATGTAAATGATCCAGTGGAGCAATAATCATTGTGCCCCAGTTTTCGGCCTTTGCTTGTTTTATGAGTTTTTCTTTACATTCATAGATCAACATATTCAACGTTCTATTCCATACTTGTTTGAGCAATTTCGCTACAACTTTGCAATTTTTTGTAATAAAAGAAGTTACAGGAACAGAATTATCATTTTCTGGTTGGTGGTCTTTTTCTAAGGTTAAATACGTGCAACTCATCACATCTACATTTGTATACTATACATGCTTTTTTGCTTGCAACTCATCACATCTACATTTGTATACTATACATGCTTTTTTGATTGAAGTACATTTTGTGTTGATGGAAACATAAAAAGGTAAGCATATATATGGAGAGAAATCAGTAACTTTTAGTTGGATAAATACAAGCAGAAAGGCTTCCTGCTTATAAATGATTATAGTCAAATAATCATGTCATCTTCAAGTGTGCATTGCTTGAAAGCAAACTGCTGCTCATTGTGTATCGGATTGGAGTCTGTTTTTATGCTTTAGTTAATCAAGATGGACTTTTAAACTAGAGAAACTAAAGTTGATGGGTATTTTCCATTAAAATCTGTGGCATCCTGAAAAAAATGAGTAAGCACAAAAGATCTGATGGCATCATCTTAGACTGAAGGAATGGATTGACAGTGGTACCTGTTTCAATGTAATTGTTCTTGGCAATTTAGGACATTGGATAATGCAATTTCTCACACTAGACATTGGCCTCGTCATTGTCATTAATTTGTGGATGCAGTCAAACTTCTCTTTTGACACTTGCTCCACTGGAAGCAGTTCTATTTGATGTTGATGGAACTTTGTGTGATTCAGATCCTCTCCATGTCCTAGCCTTCCGACAATTGCTTCAAGAGGTAATGCACCACATACCTATGCTAAGAGTTTGATTTCCAAGATGATGCGCACATTGTGGGGCATGTTGTCAAGTCTGGTTTCCTGATTGAATTATCTTTTTAGCAGTTTTATTGGCAAAATATTCACTTTGTGTCATACAACAGATAAATTTCAATGATGGGATCCCAATAACAGAGGAATTTTTTGTGAATAATATTTCTGGCAAGCATAATAAAGAAATTGCATTGTTTCTGTTCCCAAACGACCTTCAAAGAGGCTTAAAATTTTTGGATGACAAGGAAGCATTATTTCGAAGGTAAAAACTGTACTTTTCAGCATATTTGAGGAACTTCTGTTTTCTGGTCTTCTAACTCTTGAATGGGGAAAGCAGGTTGGCTTCTGAACAACTGAAGGCTGTAGATGGCCTCTATAAGGTGAAGGAATGGATTGAAGAGCGTGGATTGAAACGAGCTGCAGTTACCAACGCTCCAAAACCAAATGCAGAACTCATGATTTCAACTCTTGGACTCACAGATTTCTTTCAGGCTGTTATACTCGGGGACAGTTGTGAACATGCCAAACCACACCCAGAGCCCTACATAAAGGCTCTTGAAGTGCTCAAAGTTTCAAAGGATCACACCTTTGTTTTTGAGGTCCGCTTCCATCACAAGCTGTGTGGTCAGGTGCATAACCTTTTCAAGACATCCCCAAGCTGACGTGGTCTTTTTTTATTCTACTATTTTTGCTAGGACTCTGTTTCAGGGATAAAAGCTGGAGTGGCAGCTGGAATGCCTGTTATTGGCTTAAGTACAAGAAATCCAGAACATTTACTGATGCAAGCAAAGCCAACACTGCTGATAAAAAATTACGAGGATCCAAAATTGTGGGAAGCTCTTGAAGAACTTGATAAGAAGGGGGTTGGTGGAAACCCTTCTGCTTGAATCTCTCAAAGGGTTGGTCGAACATTTCAGTCTCTGCTTCAACCTGAGGCTGTTTAAGGCTTCATATCATACAAATCAAACAGTTGATTATCATGCCATTTCATTCTTTCCGCCTTGGGAATCTTGCCATGTAATAAGTGCTTCACCAACAATTGGCACATGCGGTTTTTGTATTTTTCTATGAATTGATCAACTTTGGACAACTTCTCTTTCAACCTGTGAAACCCTCTGCGGCGACCAGCACATTATCTATAGACTATAAGAAAGAAAGCACAGGTATGAAACGATCCAAAACCAAGACAGGTCAGATCAATAACACATCAAAATCGAGAAAATCAATCTACTTAAAACTTGAGCACAATGGAGAGACACGTTAAAAGTTGGATATATAAAGTACAACCAACACATTCATACCAAACTTCAATTTTAACAATGAAAATGTGATTGAAACTTGTTTTTGCGTCGCATCAACACCTTACACGCCCGGAGAAAAAAAGCTAACGCTCAAGGAGTTCAGTGATAGCATTGATATATCTAGAAGCTACAAATAGACTGATAGGTCCCAATCAGGCTTAACAAATTTTAAGAAAAATATTCTAGTTAGGGTGAAAGGAATAAACTTCCTTCTCATCGCAGAATTCTTGAGTTTAAATACAAGTGAAATAACTGACTCTTCGTGCCTGTTTAGATGGGCTTATATTAGTAGAGCTTTTGTCAGTAACGCTTTTGTCAATAGAACTTTTCTGAAAAATGTTTTTCTAAAAAGTCAGTTGATTGTTTGGCTATCAATTAAAAAAATAACTTTTTTAAAAGAGCTTCATACAGTAGACTGTTAGACAAAATAAAAATAAAAAATAATTTTATTAATTTTAACTATATTTTATTTTGTAATAAAAATTATTTATGAATATAAATAATATTTAATTCATAAATAATATTTAAAGTATATTAAACAATATATTATATTTACGGTTACCTATTTTTTAGATAACCATCTTGTAGAAAATTTTAGATAATCTTCTTATAAAAAGTGTAACCTATCATTACGCAAAATCTTCATAAAAATTCTAGCATTGACATTGCTAGAGATCATCCAAATACTCAAGAAGTCTGCGTACTTTTTATGATTATCTAAGCCTATCACTCCAAGTATAGCATCTTGCCCATCCTTTTAGTGTAACCACTCAATTTCTAGACGTACAATGATGGCTCAATCCAAATTTTCCTTCATCAAAGAACAAAATATCAGAGAGCTAAATTGTGACTACGTTCGTTAGAGGCATTGTAGGGCATAAGCCAGGAGGCAATAACCCTTGATTTCCCTTTATTAATATACTTCTTTTTATTTAGTTATTAAATATCACCCCAACTTTTATTTTTTACTTTAAACGAATTAAACTAACAAAATTGGGTTTGAATTAGTAAAATCATTCTTTAAAGACGAAATGAACTACAAAATGAATGATTCAAGCTTAGTCCTAAAGCTCCATTGTAGCTGTAAAGGTGTTTCAATGCTGAACTGACGCCAGTATCTCAAAGAGAGTTAAAAGAAACTTTTCTGTAGAGCTTCAAATACAAATTGATGGTCACATTACAAGTAAAGAATCACTTGATAAGAACGCATCTGGTTGGTGATCCTTCAGCACGCAGCATCCTTAGAGGCAAGCAATGGACATCATAAACTCCTGCTTTGACGGTATCAAGCTTTAGGCCCTCTACAAGAATGATTTCCTGCAACATTTTTCCATCAAATCAGGAAAGAAGAAAACTTTATTACAAATTAAGTATGTTACTATGTTTTATGAGTTCAAGCTCACCCTGCTTTTAAGAAATACAAGATAAGTTGGGTGTGCATCAACATACGCAGCAGTTGATAAGTAATCAAGTCCTACATGACCACGACATAGATAAATTTAGCTATGAATTTGATTGAGTTCCTCGTCAACAGCAGCAGTATAATTATACACCAAAATGGTTCCAATGCGAGTAATGAGACAATTTTTCAGATAAAATAGAAGATGATATAACAATACCAACGAGTTTGATGTCTGTGTTGTCGACCAGCCACTTAGCCCCGTCCTCCATGAATCCAACATAGCTGGAGTCAAACTCTTTCTTGAAAATGAAATTCAGCTCAACAGGTTGCTTTATTAAATTTACTTATCGGACAGAATAAAAAGTTCTAAAAAGCACTCGACGTACTCCCCTGGGAATGTTCAAGGATTTCATAACTTCAGCTGTAATAAATACTAGTTAATTTATAGGGAGTGAGTCAGCATAGCAAGTATTACTGTGAATTTTGTAGGAAGTATGCAGTGAAGAGGAAAGCCGTAGGCATTTGGGGTTGCAAGGACTGCGTTACGAACGTCTGTGTTGTTCAACGCAGACGAAACGTCTGCGTCAAAACGAAACATCTGCGTCAACAACGCAGACGTTTCGACATTTGCATTTAACGCAGACCTTCGTCTGCATTGCAAACGTCAAAAGGTCTGCGTTAAATGCAGACGTCATCTGCGTTCAACAAACACAGACTAACGCAGACGAACACAGACTATAGCATTTGAGGAGGTTGAAAAATAACAAGAAATAACATTTGAACTAACCTTTGATCATGGGTGTACTGAGAAGATGCGTTATGCGTGTTTGAGAGATGAGTTTTTGTAAACAAAAGAAAAGCAACGAAACAGAACACCATTATAACTTTTGATATATAGTAACTGACATAAAAATCACTACGAGCTCTAAATTTGAGCTTTTGAAAAGCCGTATTTTAGTTTTTAAAAAAGGCTATTTCTATTTCAAAAGTGCTTTTGAAGTTTATAGCCAAACACTCATTTTTTTCTTAAAATGACTTTTGCGGTGGAAAAAAGTACTTCTGCCACGTATCTGAGACCAGCAACAGCACATCGGATTTAGTAGCATTTGTTCAAAGCAAAATAATAACTAACAAATTAACAAAGTTGACTTGTTCCTACTAACAACAGAAAGAAAATCTTCATGCAATCAGTCCTTGAATCTTGGATTCTTCAAGAGCACATGTTTTGACCTTCATGGCTTATCACTACCTTCCCCTTCCAACGGAACCTTGTCCTCAAGGTTCAGGTTAAAGAACTTATCGCGGAGCTCTTGGGTGTTTTCCCAGGTGGCATTCTCGAGTAGAAGGTGCTACCATTTGTCAAGACATTCTTTGACAAAACGAGAACCTTTCTTGATCCACCTATTGTCCAATACGATTTCCGGTTCAATGATAAATTTGCCATCGGCAACAGGCGGTAATTCTAGAGCAGTAGTATTGTTGTCTCCAATTTTTTTCTTCAGGACAGAAACATAAAATATCGGATGAATACGAGATCCTTCAGGTAGCTTGAGTTTATATGCTACTGGACCAATCTTATGCTCAATTTGAAATGGACCGTAGAAGCGTGTAGAAAGCTTCTGATGTGCTCGTGGAAAGACGGTTCGTTGACGATAAGGTTGGAGCTTCAGAAAAACCCAATCGCCTTCTTTGTATTGAACATCTCTGCGCTTGGAATTTGCAATCTGCTGCGTATGATTATGAGCAACACTAAGATTAACTTTCAGCTACTGCAATATTTCATCCCTTGAAGCAAGTTGCTAGGCCACTTCGTGAAAAAGAGACGTGCCAACTTGATAACATGGAATTTTTAGGGGTAGGCGTCCATATAATGCTTATAAAGGTGTCATTCCTGTTAATGAATGGTAAGTCGTATTGTACCAACATTCAAACCATGGAAGCATGGAGCACCATTTGCGGGGCTGTTGGTGAGTGAAGCAGCGAAGGTACTGTTCTAGGCATTTGTTTACAACTTCGGATTGACCGTCAGTTTGGGGATAGTAAGAAGAACTCATTTGTAAGTTGGTAATTGATAGCTTGAAAAACTCTCTCCAAAAATGACTAATAAAAAACGTCTCTATCAGGAATGATAGACCTAGGCATTCCATGTAATTTGACTACAACTTCTATAAACTTTTCGGCCATTATTTTTGCAGTAAAGGGATGAGATAAAGCCATAAAATGAGTAGACTTACTGAGGCGATCCATTACAACTAGGATTGTGTTCTTGCCATTGGATTGAGGAAGTCCCTCAATGAAGTCCATTGTTATGTCATCCCAAACTTGACTAGGAATTGGCAATGGTTGTAAGAGACCAGCCGGTGAAAAGGTGTCGGCCTTTGCTCTCTAACAAATATCACAGGCAGCAACATATTCTTGTACAATGCGATGCATCGACGGCCAATAGAACTATTGGGTCAATCATTTATATGTCCGTAGCACTCCGGCATGGCCACCAATTGGTGAATCATGAAATTCTTGCAAAAGTAACTTAATAACATGTGAATCAGGAGGAACCACAACACGGTTTTTGTAACAAACTAATCCATTTCACCATGTATAAGGAACTCCAGGTCTATAAGTTGCTAGTGCTGCAATTTTTTTCATATAAGGATGATCAATAGCAGCCTCTTTGATTTGAGCCCAAATTGTAGTGCGTGGAGCAAAGAGAGCATCAAGATGTGGACTTCCTACCACTCTGGAAAGTGCATCAGCTGCTGAATTTTCGTTTCCTAGTTTGTATATTATTTCATAATCATATCCCAGAAGCTTTGACACCCATTTCTGCTGTTCTGGAGTGACAATGCGTTGCTCCAAAAAATATTTTAGGCTGCATTGGTCAATTTGAATGAAAAATTTCCAACCCAATAAATATGGGCGCCAATTTTGGATAGCTTTGACAATAGCAAGCAACTCCCGCACATATGTCGACCATGATCTCTTGGATGGTCCTAAAGATCAGCTCATGAAGGCTAAAGGCTTGCCTTGTTGCGTTAAAACCGCGCCAATTCCATCATCTAATGCATCACATTCAACAATGAAGGGTTCACTAAAGTTAGGCAAGGCAAGAGGCGGTGTGGAAGTCATGGATTGTTTGAGGACCTCAAATGCAGTTTCAGCATCATTATTCCACACAAATTGTCCGTTCTTCAACAGAGTAATGAGTGGTTGAGCAAAAATTCCATAATTACGAACAAACTTCTTGTCATAGCCTGTAAGACCTAAAAATCCACGCAACTCAGTCATATTAGTAAGCCTTAGCCAATTCAATACAACCCAAATTTTCCTTTGATCCACCTGCACTCCAAGATTAGTAATTATATGGCCTAAATACTCCAATTCTTGTTGATCGAAAGCACACTTGCTAACCTTAACAAAAAATTGATGTTGCCTTAATATTTCAAAAGCCTTATGAACATGTTCAAGATGTATAGTCCAATTGGGGTTATAGATCAAGATGTCATCAAAAAAGACTAATACAAATTTGCGGAGATAAGGGCAAAAAATTGAATTCATAATTGCTTGAAAAGTAGAAGGGGCATTGCATAGTCCAAAAGACATAACTAAATATTCATAATGTCCATTGTGAGTACGAATGGCGGTTTTATGAATATCAAATTGGTGGACATGGACTTAATGGTACCCAGCAATTAAATCTAATCTAGTGAAAAAGGATGACCCATGTAGATCATCCAACATGTCATCTACAGTAGGAATTGGGAATCGGTCTTTAATGGTCACAACATTAAGCGCTCTATAATCAGTGCAAACACGCCAAGTCCCATCTTTCTTTTTAACTAGTAGAACAAAGGATGAGAAAGGACTAGTACTAGACCTAATAAGCCCCAATTTTAACATGTCATGAACTTGTCTTTCAATTTCAGCTTTTTGAAAATAAACATACTTGTAAGGTTGCACATTTATAGGTTCTGTTCCTTCTTTGAGTGGAATGTGATGGTTAATTTCTCTTGTTGGAGGAAGTTGGCTTGGCATTTGGAAGATGTCTGCGAATTCATCCAATAGATGTTGCATATTCGAATGGGTTTCATTTTGCAGCAACATATATTCGAGATTGAGGTAAATAGCAAATAGTGAGTGTCCCTGTCGTAATTCCTTTGAAAAAGCTTGAACAGAAGCAAATTGGATGTCTTGAACACCTATCCCTTGAAGTGTTGCCCGTTTATTGTTCCATTGGAATGCTATAAACATTTTTTTCCAATTGCACACCACTGTGCCCAATTGCTCCAACCATTGAATGCCTAGCACTAAGTCCAACCCTATTAGTGGTAAAGCATAGAGTGTAAAGGAAGATGCAGGGAGGAAGCCATCTTTTTAGTAATAAAATTATGAGTAAAACCACTGTCAATTAGGACAATAATTGATTGATTCCCAATTGTGGTTGTAACTCTCATAGTTTGTGAAGCAGACCATCCATTAAGAGCATAAAGTGATATTTCAGGTTGACTTGCATCGACTGCTAGAGATTCCTCGTCATCATTAATTTCAAGATAAGAATCTCCTTCTAGCAATAAAAGATGGGTTCTGCGACGCTCAAGTCCAACAGTAAATTTTTCGTCACAATTGAAGCAGAGTCCCTGAGCGCGCCGCTTCTGCATTTCATCCCAAGTCAAGCGCTTCATAAGTGGAGGTGTAGCAGCTTTTATTGTTGGCGCCAGATTGACTTGGTTTCGATTTGATGGAAATGGGTTGGTAAACTTCCATTGACGAGTTAACTGCTCGTCTCGCATCCGTGCCAAACTTATTGCTTCCTTAAGATACTTGGGTTTAAACATCCGAATGCCATCTGCAATTTCTGATTTAAGCCCCCCCATAAATGTTCCCACCAAAGCCTTCTGTGTCCATCCCTATACCCAGTTCCCTAGCCTTTCAAACTCTCTTTGATAGTCTAGTAAAGAGCCTATTTGTTGCATTCTTGATAGAGCTTCATCAAAATCTTCTCCGTCTATTGGCCCACATCCAGCCCATAATTCTTCCATAAAATTTGTCCACATGATGTCCATCCTTTCTTCATTGTAAGTTTTTCAAAGCCATTGCCACCACCGGTTTGCTTCGCCTTTAAGATGAAAAGATGCCAAGGACACCTTTTGAGAGTCATTATTACCTTGGAATGCAAAAAATTGATCCGCCTTGGAGAACCACTCTGTTGGATCGTCGTTAACAAATCGTGGAAACTCCAATTTTGTCAATTTGGAAAAGAAAAATTGTCGTTCCCCATCATTTGGGTTTGAGACATTTCTCCTACAAATTGGTTGAGTGATGGCGAATGGTGGGTTGGCGTTTGGGTAGGTGTTTGGGTTGGTTTTTGATTGGCTAGGTCTGCAAGGGTAGGATTTGAGGATTCACGATTAGAAAGAAGGAAGGAAGTCATTTTGCTTACTGATTCCTCCAATTGTTTCAGTTTGTCGTTCAGTCTGGTTTCCATATGAGTGATGTCGTTTTGGAGTATTCCAAGACCAGACTCTAAAAGTTCGATACGCTCGTTGTTGGTCGTCATTCTCTAATACCAATGATATGTCCTAATCAGGCTTAACAAATTTTAAGAAGGAAAATATTCTACTTAGAGCAAGGTTTTAAAAATCGAACCAGATCGTTCGATCCGATTGAAAAAAGTTTGAACCGGCTAGTGTCCGGTTCGGTTTCACCTAATAATCTCTCTGCATAAAAATCGATCGGTTCAACCTTTTTTCGGTTCGACTGGATAGTTCGGTTCGGTTTTTAAAACCTAGCAAAATCTCTTTTCTTTCTTTAATCAAAACTTTCGCATTTATAGAATTGTTGCGAAGAATATGTTCACTTAAGTACTAATTCAAATTCATCAAAATTATTGGTTTATAATATTTATTTCTTTTTGGATGCTTTGTCTTCCTAAGTTAGGGAAAAAGAAGATAACTGTATTATAATCACAATGAAGACCAAATGATGCCATCACTTATTATAATATAAGTACCTATAAGCATAATATAATTTTCTTACATTAATATCATAATTTTGCTAGAAATATTATATAAATCGTATTGCCATCTACAAAATGCTCAAGTCGCATACTTCTTCTCAACATTCTTTATTTATTTGAGTTGAAAATCATTATCTCTCTTACTTCCAGTTATACGCAACACCACCACCAATACACATTTTGAAGTACATTGATGAAACTTACAAACATAAACATATTAAACTCCAAATTATTATCTGAATTATACTTTCATAAAATATTTGCTGCTCATAAATAAATATGAAAAAAATATACATACCTACTTAGTTATATATGTATTAATGTCAAACTCTAGATCTTGATCAATATTTCTTCTATAGGCAAAAAGTAGAAAATTAACTAATATTTCATAAAATTACAAGTTAATTTCTAATATTTTGAGGCATTTAAATGAATTCTAAAATTTACAAATTGTTCAAATTTTGACCGCAAAAACTTAAATAGAGTAAAGCCTTGTCAAAATCATTTATGAAGAAAATGCATTTGTCACAACGAATGAATTAACAACATTTACTGATGATCAGTTCATATCTTATTTTGATTATATTTAAGTTAAAATTGTATTGTATTACAAGTTTACAATTGAGAATAATTTCATACATTACTAATTTGTAATTTATTTTAATGCAGTAAAAGAAGTTGATGTAAATATTTTAGATAAAAGCGTAGTTTACAAATCTTTAAATAGTGTTGGAGAATTTAGAGCTTTTGACGTTGATGAGATACAATGTCCTTCAAAAATACAATTTTGATTATTATTATTATTTTAATATTTATATTGGACTTTTATTTATTTATTATTAATTCATTATATAATAATAAACATTGGTGTATTTTTATTTCAATAAAATATTTTATTTTTACTTATTTTTTTAAATTTTATTTCTTATTTATTATATACCGGTTTTACAGCGGTTCACTACGGTTGAACCTCTAAATTTTAAACTTTTCTTTCAACCGGTTCAATATTCGGTTCAATTTTTAAAACATTAACTTAGGGTGAGAATAAACCACAGGTTTTTGATTTGGAATAAGCTTCTTTCTCATCGCAGAATTCTTGAGTTTAAATATATGTGAAATAACCGACTCTTCCTAAACTTCTGTCACGTATCTGAGACCAGTAACAGCACATCTGATTTAGTGGCATTTGTTCAAAGCAAAATAATAACTAATAAAGTAACAAAGTTGACTTGTTCCCACTAACAAGAGAAAGAAAATCTTTTGGATTCTTCATTGGCACACATTTTGACCTTCATGGCTTATCATACACAAGATAGATGTCCCATAATCCAATTATGTTTTACAATATGATTAATTTCCTTTAATTTAAACCTTCGAAATTCCAGATTTTCCGAGCCCCAAGCGTACAAGTGGCTTGTTGATGAAAACAAATGGCCAACCCAAGCTAGCATCTTTAGCCCATTTGCCTTTTCGTAATGCTTTCACTTTTTAAGTGTTTTGTTAAGAATCAATTGAGCATAGTTTGGAATTTCATATTGTACCGACCGGTACGTACCGTTCTGGCCTAAATCTGATACTGAATTTCAAATTTTAGTACCGAATTTAAATACTGGTTAGTATCGGCCGATTTCGGCTGCACCGGCCGGTATCGACTGGTATTCAAAATATCGGTCAAATACCGTTCGGTATCGAAAATTTTAAAAAATTGGGAGATTTTTTTGCAAAATTTCAAAAATTTTCAAAACTCTTCCCTCCGTCTCCTCCCCTCCTTTTTTTTCAAACTTTTTAAAATAATAATAAATATTTTATTACTAATAATAATTTTAAATGCTAACAACTCCCACTAACTAGATGGTACCTATGGGGTGAAGAAATGGGTGGCTTGTAACGAGCTGCTCTCACAAATGCCCCTAAATCAAGTGCTAAGCTAGTGATATCAATTATTGGGTTCAGATTTGTAGTTGGCACTCATCACAGAGAGTGAACGTGACTGTCAATGCCCGGATCCCTACCTGATAGCTATCTCGCACTCAAGGCGTCAAAAGGATCACATTCTCGCACTCGAGGCACTTCTTGCCAGGCGTTGCCTTCTAAAAGTTTATCTTGGGGTTTCCATGAAAGTTGATATGTTGCTATTTTCCGTGAGCAGATTTCTGTTTCAGGGTTAAAAGCTGGTGTGGCTGCTGGTACTATAATCGATCTTATCATGATCATTATGGTCACAAGGAAAGGGAATTTTTTGTAATAGATGAGAGTTCCTAGCAAAGAAATGTGATTATTGGCAATAGTTTTAAACAACCTAAACTTCAATGAAGAAAAATTCAGATTGCGATTGTCATAATCTCTTATCATTATATACCTAAATGAATATACCTAAATACACGCCAGTAACTCATCTACTCCATGAGACTGCGTCGATTTCATCTCTTGCAGCCTTGTATAGCCCTAGCCTTTCAGCACATTTCTGACGTCTTTCCATCAGTGCAGGGTCTTCATCCAGTAGTTTAGCAAGTTGCTTTCCCTGCAGCCAAGAAAAAATTTGATTTGAAAACACAAAGCTATTTAACATTGCCTAAGAGTTCTCTTAGACAAAATGGCATTCAGCAGAAAACTAATCTAACATGTAAATCTCGCATTCATTATTGATCATTTTGTTTTTCTCCCATGAATCCCAGATATCAGATGACTCTTTCTCCCATGAATCCCAGATATCAGATGACTCCTCAGAAATGGTATAATTGATGAAAGCTGAAACTTGAAGCAACCAAGAATTGAAAACCATGCTGTCTAAAGCATGGTAGTGTAAGTTTATTGCACCCCCATCAGATTTTCAGACAAATTAATTGGGTAAACGAGAATGCGAGAGATTTATCAGGCCGAGAATGGAGATTATTCTTGCCTCTTTCCTGCCTATTTGGGTATAAAAGTGATCGAGCAAAGACTGCTTGGCCGCCTTCACTTGACAATAAACCACAGCTTTTGGAATAGAATTTCTTAGACTTTCAGACACCATAGCAACATAGGAGGACACATTACTTCCTATTCTGCGGAAATGTGCCTCCGAATATCTGTCTGAATTGGATAGAGTGGGATTCACACTGTTATCCATTTCCTGAGGAAGTCTCCTAAAGAAATCAACAGTCAGATAGGAGGACTCCATTTCCACCAGCCTTAATGTTGTCTTCTTACTGTCCTCTCGGAACCTCTCCAGCGCCTCATTGGCAGCAGCTGCAATTTCAGCTTGAAGAATTGGAAAGCGTCTTAATTCCTGACCAACTATGAAACATTAGTACCCCAGCTTTTTTTCACTCGAAGGTGTTGTTAAACCAGAAATGCATCAGGATGACAAACCTGAGTTTCTCCAACTGACCTTCTTACTATCTCTTTCAAAATGAAGTGCACCTGCAAAGCCGACGAAAAAAATCAACGCAGTGTTTGACTGCCTAGAGTATATGTCAACATAACTGTTTATACTAGACTTTGAATTCTAAATTCCTGACCAGTCAACACGTGTAAACAACATTAAACATTCCGCTTCTTTAAAATTATATCAACCATATGACATTTTGAAGGAGGAAGGAAGGAAATAAAGGATAGACAAAATAGAAGCGAGAAAGAGAGTACTTACAGCATCTACAGAAGCCTCTGCTGGACTTCTGAAGTAATTGAGAGCACCATCAATCAACAGTCGGTAACCTTGCTCAGGTGCAATTAAATGAGGTTGGTATCCATCTGCCTCACATACAACTTTTCTCACATTTTGTGGGGACAAATGACGATCAAAAGGAAGTTTTCTCAAAGCAGCAGGGAGCTGGTTATTAAAAACTGCATAGATCCGACCACCACCAGGTCGCCTGAGTTTGACAAAGAAATTAGAAAGGAAAATGACAGAATATGGCAGATTTCTCAGACCATGCAAGTAAACAATCACTTGTTAAAAATTAATGGCCCCAAAGTAAATTGTAGGACTGAAAGAATTGATAACAAACATTCATTGAATCTAGATTAGATGTGTCCATGAACTAAACTTTGTTACCTGTCCTTGAAGTGCGCAAGTAATAGATTTAAGACAAAAAGAGATATTATATTGACTCCAACTAGCAGTAAATGAAAGTTTTGTAACATAGAGAAATGAGTAAGAAATTCATCACAGTACCCTCCATCCAAATGTTCATTGAATACACGATCAAAGGCACGACACAACTCAAGGATGGTGTGTAACTGGGCCTGACATAGAAACAGAACATTGTCTGAAATATGTTCAATCAAATGATTTACATCCATTAATCAGACTTCATAAGCTCCTCACCCCAGTATCAATAGGAACAGGTGTACCAAGGTGGTCTAACTCAGCTTCAAGTTCACCAATGCTCTTGTTAACTAAGGATGTAATACCAGGCATGCGAGCCCTAATTACAGCCTCCAAATGCTGCAACCATGAAAGGTATGTAAAGAACCAGCAGTCACTAGCAGAACAAGAGAAAATGCAGAAGTTTAAGAGAGCAACATCATGTTAAACATTCTAAGTTGCTAACCAGTAATGGCCAAAAACATAGAAACTACAAGAAATTTCATAGAATTATCAGAAAAGTTTATAACAAAATCTTGATTGTGAAATTACGGAAAACTAGACATTTGGAGAAATTATGTCAAAATGTAAGGCAAGCTAAAAGCAGAACCTTGGACAGAAGCTTGGCAAGATATTCAGAACCCATTCTGCTAGCCAAGTGTCCATAGTCAGGACTAGTGGCAAAGAATTCTCGCTCCCACCGCCGAGCAGCCATCATATTCATATTTTTGTTTATATCAGCTTGTGATCGGTTCACAATTCCAACCCAGCCATGTTGAAGAATATATGCTCTTCCTTCAAGAACCTTCAACAAAATGAAAGCGAAGAAAGTTACAGGATGCAGCTCAGTCACGAATAAATGAGATAAAAATCTTAAAAACAATTTACAGAACAGTAGAGCATTTTTATTTTTTAACAATAATTGTACACAATGTATATCATTAGAAGAACATTTTGTTGCCTCTTGTGATTCTACTAAGAAGAATTAAAATTACAAGGTGTCATCTTGATTGAAGCAAAAGCATGCAATATGAAAACTTTCAACCAGGCTCCAAAATAAACAAGGAAAGCTTACATCCAGAGCATTGGTCCCCTTATCCATTAAGTCAAGTTTTGTCAATACACCCAATGTCCTTTCACCTAGAGAAAAGGCAAAATCGCATCTCTAAGGAAAGAGTTCAAAGAATGAAAGTAAAAAATTGCACTGCATAATGGGTGACTGTCCAAAAGTAGAAAAATGAGTACGAATTGGTACCTCTTGGATCAACTTCTCTAGACATTTTGATAGCATCAGATGTTGCTATATCTTGATTGGCTGGACTGATGGCAAGAATTATGCAATTTGGCTACATTAAAATAACAAGGAATTCATCCATCAAAGAGAAGAAAAAAGTTTCTACATCAAATGAACTTCGACATTAAACAATGCAAACAACATTGTATCAATATGTGTTCAACTGGTATTACAGATTAAACCTATAGGGAAAAAAAGCTGACATTCTCCAAAAACATAATAGTGAGAAAAATGTCTCAAAAAGTGCAGACTCAAGAATATGAATAGAGAATTTCATTCAGTTGAATAATTGCAAGGTGGTAAACAACGCAAATTTCTAATAGGTTAGCTTTTTTCTTTACTGTACCTTTTCAATGTATGAGCGAACCATATTTTCAATATCAGTTACGATGCTTTCTGGCTGCCCTTCTGTGGACAATAAGGATTTCCAATTATAATTTTCCAAGTTATGGAAGAAGATAGCTACTTTGTGTACCCATGTTTAAACATTAAGATGGAAGCCAAACTAAAGATGCCAGTGGAACAGTAGCATACCAACAGCAACCTTTGTTAAACCAGGCAAATCTATCAATGTCAAATCGACCACTGCATAGAAAATGAGGCCCAGAACAATCATGAGAATATATGGAATGAACAATCAAGTAATAACAGTTTAAAATGTTAGCTGACAATAAGATAAAAGAAGGAAGGTTTCATGTGAAGTGCATTGCTCATGCTCTTTTACCATTTGAAGAGTAGATACTTAGATGAATAGCTAAAGGAGAAATTTTTTTCGAACTTCCAGTCATTTTGTCAGTTTCATCTTGAATTTCCTTCCGAACCATTGCTGCATAAGAATATACGACTATCAACAAATTGAATTTCTTCTTTAGATGAAAAAGAAAAGTTTATAGAGCTACAAAAATATTTTCCATTGCCATTATATGTCGATATGAACTTGAAAAAAAAAGCTTTGGAAATTAATAATACTGTTTTAACCAACCAGTTGCATAGAATCAGTAAAAAGTTTAGTGTTTATAGACACAGCTGAGGACCTCAACATATAATCATATAAGTGCAAATGTTTTTCCTCCACATATATTAACAATGGTCATGAAAAATCATCAGCATTAATTTCGTTAGTCTATGAAAAAAGCATGTCAATAATTCTGCAAATTCTTGCCTGCTACATAGGTACTAAGGTGTTAATGCAAGTTTACCAAAGGTGATCCAAATTTTTTATATAAACGCTGACATGTGCTTTAGTAAGCTAGAAGATTGATATCGTTACCTTGAGTAGATGAATACAAAATTCCATAGCATTTGTATTCAACTATGTTGATATGAACTTGAAAAATAAGCTCTGGAAATTAATAATACTGTTTTAACCGAACAGTTGCACAGAATCAGTTAAAAATTACTGTTTACAGACATAGCTGAGGACCTCAACATAAGATCACATAAACACAAATGTTTTCCCTCCGCATATACTTGCAATGGTCATCTGAAATAACTATAAACTTCAGACAATAAGATTCTATCACCATTAATTTCATTGCAGTCTATGAAAAATGCACTCAATAATTCAGCAAATTCTTGCCAGCTAGATATGTATGAAGGTGTTGATGCAAGCTTAACAAAGGTGATCAAAATTTTTAAATGAATGCCAACATGTGTTTTAGTAAGCTAGAAGATTGCTATCCTTACCTTTGGTAGATGAATACAGAAAGCCATAGCAATATGCTATCACATATAGCGCCTGATACTAATGCAAAAGCCGATAATAACAAAATTATATATATGCATAAACATGAAATGACAAAGGTTAGGATAAGTTGTTGATTTTTCATATAGGGTCAAAAGATTAGTAGTTATAATAATATTAATAGAAAATTCAAGCGAATGCAGATTATTAACTTATTGGTTTGTTTCGAATACAAATTTCCCTAGAGTAATCTTAAAATACTATCTGAAATTTCCAAATTCCTTGTTAAATAGGGACAATGGATAACCTCAAACCCTACATTAAAACGAAAGACGTGAACTCAACTATTAAGCACATACATAAACTTACTGAAGACGTGTTCTGACATTTAGAGCAACATAATGAAAAATGTCAACAAAATAAATTCAGCCCTTATATTTCTAAAGGGTCATTTTATATTATCCACAAATTTAAATAACTTACAGAAGTCGATGAATCTTTTTTTTGGCAAGTGTAGAAATTCTGCATATTCCTGCATTCCAGGTTCTATCTTGTACAGTTGCAACACCAAAGGCCTCCTAGTAACAATCCCTGAAAATGGCAAAAAGAATGACAGGAAGTCAAATATTCCTAGGCTGTAATAAAGAGAGCCTTCTAAAGTGTCACTTCAGCCAAAATTTCTACAATGCCAAATAGAATTCAGTAATCAAAGATTGAAAAGGAACAACAGAAATCACAAAACAATATTTAAGACAATATATAATATAATCTTCTCTTCCTAAGGCCGCGTAACCAACGATACGAGTACGTGAAACGAAATAATTGAGAATAAGAAAAAGAGTTAATAGGAGATATAAAAACACACTTCAAAAGGCATATGTTACTTTATAATTCAAAAAGAATTTAAAAAAAAAAGGATAGAAGCAAGCGCAAAACTGCTTTCATAATTCAAGGCAATAATGATAGATAATATGACCTGGCTGGCTTCAACAATTTTTTATTCCTATAAAATCAGGTCAACTTTTTTTTTACTTTTTCCTTTACCACTGTTTCCATGCAACCTAAGAAAACTCAGATACCGAAACAAGATTCAGATATCAGTATACGTAAGCTCGAACCTGATCCTCTAGGAAGAAAATCGCGTCCGACGATGCTCTCCAACACCGATGACTTCCCCGAACTCTACATTCATAACACAAGCCAACATCAAATATGCAAATGTACTCAAAGACGTACGCGTGGACTGATTCTACATGCATACAGTCCCATATACTCGTATAAATTTACTAGAACGAAAATGGTACTACGTAATCGAGAAATGAGCAAGAGAGGGAGAAAGAGACAAAAAGTGAGAAGACCTGACCGCCGACGACGACAACAGAGGGAAGAGACTCCCAGAGAGTAGGCAAAGAAGAGGCGACGCCAGCGTGGTCACCGAGGACCGTGCAAACTCTCTGAATCCGGTTGACGAGAGTGATCAAGCTCTCCATGGTGGCCATTGCGGTCGAGTCGTCGGCCTTATTGCCGGCGACGGTAACCGGCGAAATGACAGAAGCGGAGTACTTTGAATGTGAGCGGAAGACGGCGAGAAGAAAAAGGGTAATGGCAGTGAGTAACAGAGAGAAAGAGAAGAGGAGTGGGAGAGCTATTTTCGGTAACTGTGTTTGGGGATTTTTGTTAATGGAAAGGTGGGGCTCCTTCACTCCCTTGGGCCTTGACAGTTGAGTGGAGACTTTATAGTTCCGCATGTTTGATTTTGACCCTGTTTTGAAATGGGTTGACCCCACGTGACCTGAATTTCTATAAATTTGAATTTGATTTTTGATTTTGAAATCCATCCCTGCCAATAACTAAAAAGAAAATAAGTACTAATCACAGTTGAAATACACTGCTAAATCCCTGTCAAAAACTAAAACTAATCTAATAATAAACAATTTTTTCCAACTAGGATTCGGAAAAGCCCACCCTAGCTTTATATACGATGATGAAATCGTACCCCACTGCTCAATTCTCTCTTTCAATTACTTTGCAAAGCACCCTCTTCCTCTCTTGGATAAAGATGCTGAAGATCAGAACTTCCGATGATCAAACTTTTGAAGTGGAAGAACACTTGGCAATCAAGTCTCAAACACTCAAGTTCATAGTAGATGATGATCTTGTCGGCGACGTGATACCGCTCCCCAATGTCGACGGACCGACCATGGCTAAGATAATTGAATGGTGGAAAGAACATTTCGATCAAGATGGGAATCCTACTGATGAGCTCGAGAGTTGGGAAGCCAAATTTCTTGACGTGGATACTGATACCCTCTTCGATCTGCTTATGGCCGCAAACTATCTAAATATCAATGACTTGCTTCACAAAACTTGTCGGAAGGTTGCTGATCTTATCAAAGGCAAATCTGTCACCGCCATTCGCGAGTTATTTAATATTTCTAACGATTTCACACCCGAAGAAGAGGCAGAGATTTGCAAGAACAACGCCTGGGCCTTCCAGTGATTTCTTCGATTTTCGTTTCATTACTAATTTTACTTTTCTTGTTAGGGTTTTAGTGAGTGCATGGACAGATGAATAGGATTGTTACGGTTTACCACTCAGGTGTGAAAAAAAGAGGACCAGCTAGATTTCAGTTGTATGTGACAGGGAAGGAATTGTTGAACAACTCAATTAAGAGGCGTTTGGTTTGAGGGTTTGGGAATGAAGAAATGAAATAATTCTAAAAAATAGTGTTTACTTTGGAGTTTTCAATTATAAGGAAATAGATTTATTCCATTAAGTTTGAGAATCTACTAAACCTTTCAAATGAGGTAGGTATCAAGTTTTCATTCCAATCTAGTGGTTACTATCATCAGTCAAATTCTGGTAAACCCTTTTAGTTCCAGTGTTAGAAGGCTAACTTTGATTAGAGAAATCTTTCTATTCAATATTTCAAAGCTTACGAGTTCAATTTTCATATGTTAGTGTTTCCAAAGATTATGCTGTTGAAATTTTTATTGAACTTTAGACCATATTTTGATACAACTCGTTCCAATACGGTGAACCATCATCCACCATCTTGATGAGTGCTTTGACAAATTGTTACATTAAGAACATCACTTGGAATCTCAGGCCAATAGCTTGGTTAATGAATTTAAGAAGGAATCAATGGGTAAAGAATGAAAAACAGGTGACTGGTTATATATTATCATTATAGGAACAATGTATTTATATCCAACTTTCATAGATTACTTTATTGCCGCAAATATTAGAGAAATAAAAATCATTCTGAATAAGGGGCAAGTGTTACAGGCGATATAGTCCCATGACAAAAACTGTCACATGTCACGCCAATGACTTACTTCTTTTTTTAATTAAATATGATAAAAATATAATTAATTACTTAGAGAGTGTTTAGTTGATAGGTTTATGAAGAGTTCAACAAGTATGAAACGAAAAATGGTGATTGGTTATATGTTTTCATTATACGGACAGTATTATGATATTCAACTTTCAATTATTACATCATATCCCTTATGAGAGGAATGCCAATCACTCTTGAGTGACACTTCCTTAATTTTTTTTAATCTTTTTATAATTAAATACAATTAATTAATCACAATATAATCTATCAATTAATCACAAATATAATTAATTAAATATTTTATTAAAAAATAATTAATTATATATTTTCTCCTTTTTAGTAGTTAAATATAACTACTTAAAATATATTAAAATTTTGATGTAAAACAAAAATTTAACAAACTTTTATTTCCCAATATTTTAAAGAAATCAATCGTTATCAATGATAATGGTAATCATTTCTCCGTTCTAGCTAATCATTATAATTATAATAATTACATTAATTCTTATTCCTCACTGTATTCATTCTCATTCATATTACCATTATCTAATTTGAGCCAAACTCCCAATGTTGCCAATACTATATCGGACTTGGTACCAGATTGGGTTCTGGTATGACAATGTACTGGTATCGATCAATACCAAATATCATTTCAGGTAATTTCTAAAATTTATAAAATAGTCCTTGAATTTTTTAAAAATTTATAAAATAATATATTGTCATATTGTGCAGTTGTACTATATACTTTTAATTCTGTATCAAAAAATCATAATAATAAATAATAATAAGTAATAACAGTTAATATGAAATAACAATAATTTTTAGATATTTCATATATAAATAATAATCACAATTTATATTAAAAAAGACAATCATCATACAAATATAAAACTAAGAATAATATAAAGTATTTAAATTATTACAATTACAATTATCATTATATAATAAATAATAATTACATCAAAATATTCAATAAAAAGAACAATAAATATCCTTAACTCTCAAATTATTACAATTTACAACAAAAGTTCATGATAAAAAACAACCAAGTAAAATTGAAATATGAAACAAAAATATATAGTATTTAATTTACTATCAAATAAATA
>JAOTIZ010000001.1:16610974-16629606 GCA_027123425.1 Erythroxylum panamense
ATTGTTATTGTTATTATTATTATTTGTTAACTTTTTTACTAATACAAATCATTCGTTTTAAAATAATCAATGAATTATATCTTTCCAATCATATTATACTGCAGGGGCATTTTCGTTATTGACACTGTTTTTGTGTTATGTCCACTGCAATTAAATACATATCTGTCATCGAGACGGAGACAATTTTTTTTGTTCTGTCCATCACAACCAAACACCTCACCGTCTCCAATTTTTGTTCTGTTCCGTCTCCAAATTTTCATCTCGTTTCGTCTCTGCATGTTGAAGATAGTAACCAAATGCAGCGTAAGGGCTCAGGTCTTTTGACATCCCTACACTCTTTACCGAATCCTTGATAGCATCTTCATTTCTTCTTCAACATTATTATTGCATAACTTTATTCATGAAAAAAGTAAATTATGTCACACTAGTGAGTGAAAACAACTTATACACTACAAGAAATTGTTTTTTTAGTGAAAGCAAAAGTTGTCACTAAAAGCAGTAATATTAATCACTACTATTAATAATGTTTAATTTTTAAAGTAGTCATATCTCATCACAAATATATGTGTCACTAATGAAATAGTGACTAATTTAGAAAATGGTCATAATTATGCAACACTTTTGTGACAAAAATATTGACACTAAAAATCATGGAATGTGTGAAAAACTATATGGATATAATAATTTTACATATTTATGACAAATTTGTCAAAATAAACAATATAAAATAGTCACGAATAAAGTCGTAATAGTATTTCATTTTATTGTGACAACCTTAGTGCAACTAAAATAATTGAACATAGTGACAAAATATTTGTCAACTCGTGTTTTTTTATTAATGTCTATTATTTCTTGGTCACTAATCTTTTAAGAAAAAATTATCAACATCATTTTGTCACAAAAATGACAATTTGTTTTTGCAAAAAATATGATCACTAATGTGTTTACTATTGTCACAAATAAAATTATCAATTCAATAATGAAATTGCATTAGTGGTAAAAGAAATTTACACCAATAACTATATTTACTAACAAATTTTGTCACGAGTGTAAAAGTTATATGTCATAATAATATTCACCCATGAAAACCCCTGCTAGTTCTACAGGGCGAAATCCGTTGCAATTTTGGATTTTCACCATAGATTGCTCACGCCTATTTGTAGAAGCTATGAGGTCTGCAATATTTGCACCAACTTCAAAATCTTCACTGAGCTCTTTCTTGATGTGTCTTTCTCGATGAGTGGTAACCTCCTTGCCTTGTCTTCTGTATCTCTCTAATGGGCTAATCAAAGGCTCAGTTTTTTGGCCCAACCAGGCCTTGGGCTAGGTTCAGACTCTAACTGTTTAAGCTTGACCTGATACTTCGAAACAAATTTGTACTTTTAATTTTTTACAAAAAATTGGTTAGGCTGAGTTCAAGCTCGGGCTGCCTCTTGGGGATTGTAGTTTAACTTGATAAACCTTATTTTTCTTCTCAAATTCATTTATTTTTAATTACAGAAAGCTAAAGGAATTCAACTTATAATAATGAGCTAAGCTAGGCAAGGCTCGGACTACCTAAGGCTAAAGGAATTCACCCGTTTAAAGATGATAATGGACTGGGTCGGTCGGACTACCTAAGGCTAAATGAATTCACTCATTTAGAAATGACAATAGGCCGGACTGGGCTAGGGTTCCTTTAGCCTTAGGAAGTTAAAAAGTTCTTTATCCTTAGTGATTTTTAAGGTGTGAAATTTAGTCTTGGAGCTTATTTTGTGGGAGGTAAGAGGGAAAAAAACGGACAGTAAAGGGAGGAAAAGAATAACCAAGCCGAAGAAAGGACCCGGATCCACCAATAACGTTATAAATTAAGGGCCCTCTTTTCTTTATGAAATATTAATAATATTATTAAAAGGTCAAACAGACCATTTCCTTTCTTATTGTCCCATTCTATATCATCGTGTAACCGTATAATTAATTATCACGGAAAGGCCATAAACCCACGCGCCTCACCCTCTCACCTCGGTCACGTGTATTTTCAGTTTCATAAACCTCGTCCTCACGTGACATGACGGATGGGGCTTCACGTTGTCAGAACCGCTCACTTCGCGCGTGCTACCACTCTTCTTCCATGAGATACACTGACTCTTGGTCTCTTTCCCTCTCTCTCCCGTTCGGTCTCTGTCTCTGTCTCTCTCTCTCTCTCACACACACACACACATTTTTCTCTTTCCTTTACCAAACCCTAACCCTAACCCTTCATTATCACCCCGTCTTTGAAACCCTACATTCCTAAATTCGACCAACAATTTAACGATCAAAACAATCCATATTCGATAATTCTCTATGGATTCGCAGAATAGCAACCTCTTCGAAACGGCGTCCCAGCCCGACACCGGAACCGACGCCTACACTTTCCTCGAATTCAACACACAAGGCGAATCCGAGTTCGACTATCCCGAATTCCGCTCGCCGGTTGCATGGCCGACTCCTTCCGACTCCCTCGCACCGGCCTCTTCGGCGTCCGTCACAGACCCGACCACTTCGGACCACCGAGCAGCGGCGTCGTCCTCCGATCATCACTCTGAATCTCCGGTCGCGTCTCCGGTGTCGTCGTCGAAGGCCGCGCGCGGAAGCAACAGTCACGGTGTGGTTGATGGGATCGTGGCTGGAATGGGAGGTTTGAATTTCGAGGAGACTGGGGACGATGACGTTTATGAGTTCGGGAAAGGAGATTTTACGGAGCATGCTTGTCGATACTGTGGAGTTTCGAACCCGGCGTGCGTTGTGAGATGTAATGTTCCGTCTTGTAGGAAATGGTTTTGTAACTCCAGAGGGAATACTTCGGGTTCGCATATCGTCAATCACTTGGTGAGTGTGGTAACTGATTTTAATGTGCTAGAGGGAATATGACTGTCGATTAATTTGTTTTTAACGAGGTAGGGTATTTTTCTTATTATGGACGTAACTGAAATTGGAGTGGTTAGATTGATACGATTGTGATTTTTGATTGATTGGAAGGCATGAGGCAAAAATTTGTTAGGAACGCAAATGCAAGATATGGGAGTGAAATTGATTCCAGAAAGATACAATTTGTAGGAAATTAAGGACACTGTCTGTAATTCTTTCTATATTTTGGTTAACCTGTTTTCTATTTTTATTGGAAGAACAGTCAAGTACTTAATTGTTATGGAATTGTAATTTTAATTTTAGATGTTTCGGGATTGATAACTGTTGGTTATAATTTTGGAAGTCTATATACAAAGGTTGTGTTGATATATTGGAGAGGGAGTACTAGGAAAGCAACTGCTTGTATGGACAAGGTCAGTTATTAAGGCTGCAAAATTTGTGAGAGGGGAGTTGACGAACATGAAGTGTAAAATATGGAGTTTTTCCTTTCTGACAAGCCCTTTGGTGAAAGTTTTCTCTTTATGGGATATGCACAGATTCTGGAAATCTTTGCTTAAAATTTTACATTAGAGAGTAAAGTTGACTTCATAAATTTTGGGAAGCTTTCCTACATTTTCAAGTGAACTAAGTGCTCTTAGCTTCATTTTGTGTAGGCTTTTGTTCCAAACTTGTGAGGTGAATTATTAGATGATGTCTGTTGTTGTTGAATGACAAAAGTTTATCTTTGTTGCTTTTTGCTAGCGATTAACTCATTATTGGTAGCAAGTTCCTTTTCCCCTTTTGTATGCCATATTTTAGGGTAGGTGTATAATCTCCCATCATGTGGCAGGTCATCCAATCATTATATGAATTAATAAATGTTTGTTTCATAATATATAAATAGCATGGCTGATTATTCAGGGCAAATTTATAGGTGAATGAGATAGGTATTGTTTCTTTCCAACTTTTGGTTGACGCCAGAAGATGATGTTGATTACTAATTTTTGTATTTGTTGCTTGTAGATAACCTCATAAGTGACTAAATCTATTTGGTTTGAAGTTTTGTGCCTCCTAATGTGTTAGTTGTCCTTTTTTAAAGTAAATTTTGTATCAAGCTAGCCATAGCTAGCGTCAGATTGTTGGAATCATAAAACTGATTTTGTATTAAGCTAGCCATAGCTAGTGTCGATATCTTAGAATCATAAAACAGATTTCGTGGCCCAATCCAGTATATATGGTAGTTAATTGTGTTTCTAAATGAGTTTCCATTACCGGATCCTCTTGTAGGTTCGAGCAAAACACAAAGAAGTCTGTCTGCATAAGGATAGTCCGCTTGGAGAAACTATACTGGAATGTTACAACTGTGGATGTCGAAATGTGTTCCTTCTTGGATTTATATCAGCCAAGACCGAGAGTGTGGTTGTTCTTCTTTGCAGAGAGCCTTGCTTGAATGTCAATGCATTGAAAGACATGAACTGGGACCTTAGCCAGTGGTGCCCCCTGATTGATGATAGGTGTTTTCTACAGTGGCTTGTTAAGGTTGGCAGTGAAGTTATAGAGTTCATTTCACATCATCTAATGGGTCTAACACTTTCTGTTGCAGTATCAAAATGTGTTTGCTCCGCTTATTAAGCTTGAAGCAGATTATGATAAAGTACGTACTAGTTCTGTGTGCCTTTTTTTAAACCATAGAGATTTGGGGCATTTCTTTATGATACTTTTTATATTTTGACACTCCATTCTCTTTTGTAGAGCCTAACTTAGCCAACTTTGTTTCTTTGACATTTTATCATTTATTTCCTCTAGATGATGAAAGAATCACAAAGCAAGGACAATCTGACTGTTCGTTGGGATATTGGTCTTAACAAAAAGCGCATTGCGTATTTTGTATTCCCAAAGGTTCCTTATTGTGATGCTTTTACCACTTTGCTTATTCAGTCTTGAATTATTTTCTTGCTCCAAATAGATTTTATCATGAGTTGATCTTTGTCAATATCACAAAAACTGAACTGATTTATCTGATGTCTAGGAGGACAATGAGTTACGTCTTGTACCTGGTGATGAGCTGCGATTGCGGTATTCAGGGGATGCAGCTCATCCAGCATGGCAATCAGTTGGGCACGTGGTATTCATCTCTATACTTTGATGATTTTTTTCATTTTGAACAAAATGATTAGTGGTTGCTTGTGGATAAATTTTGTGCTTTGTACTTGTTCTTTCATTGTCTAGAGATCACCATCTCATTAGTCAGTAATTTGAATGGTATATTGAGTAGAGGAAATGTTATTTCAGATCAAGCTAACTGCACAAGAGGAGGTTGCACTTGAGCTTCGTGCTAGTCAGGTAACACTAACTTGCTTTGTCTTCTGTAATTTCTTGATATTTAGGGCTAACAGTTGCTTTATCCCCAGGGAGTTCCTGTTGATGTGAATCATGGTTTTAGTGTCGATTTTGTGTGGAAAAGTACAAGTTTTGATCGAATGCAGGGTGCAATGAAAACTTTTGCTGTGGATGAGACAAGTGTGAGCGGGTAGGTTGACTTGCAATCATATTTGGGCCTGTAACATCTGAATGAGACTTGTTGAGCATAGAACCATTTAAAGTTTGTCAATTTAAGATGGAATTTAGGAGACTATGTGAATATTAGCTTCGGCTTCTCAATATTTCCTGTTTTATAGTTGCTACTTTTGGAAAGATAATTGCCTTATTAATTGGTTTTAGGACCTTTTTGACTTCCTCAGTCTTATTTGTATTCATATGTATAGTTAACTCCACCTGTGGTGGATGTCATGTTATAATTTTTACTTAAAATGTTTTGTTATGTGGCAGGTACATATATCACCATTTGTTGGGCCACGAAGTGGAGGTTCAAATGATTCGTAATACACTGCCTCGCCGGTTTGGTGCACCTGGTCTTCCGGAGCTGAATGCATCTCAAGTACTCTTTCATAAATTCCTCCCAGTTGGTTGTGTTCGCACTTTTATAGCCAGAACAGACTGTCCTGATCTTTCATTTGGGTGAAACTACTTCAAGTCATGGTTGGATGGCTTTAGAATGCTCAAAATTGTAAATGTTTTGAACTGATATTTTTACAAGACTAAAAAATTCCTTGGTAACCGTTCCTCAGCAAACAGATCCAAGTTTTTTCTTGTTATCTGTCAATGAACTTGAAATTTGAACTTTTACTGTGCTCAATCATTTAGTAATTTTGTGGTTTAGGTAGATTTTGTGCTTAAGTTTTTATATTCTTTTAATCCATTTCCCTATAGGTAGGATTAGAACCATACCTTTGAGTAGCAAAATGATTGTTGTGTTTACTCATTTTGTGTTGCTAATGTTAAGTATCAAGTTCCGCACTCATCTGATGTGATCATGTTCAAAGTCAAATCTTTTTCTAATGACAGGTTTTTGCTGTGAAGAATGTCCTTCAGAGGCCTATAAACTTGATTCAAGGTCCACCTGGAACAGGAAAAACTGTCACTTCTGCAGCCATTGTATATCACATGGCGAAACAGGGCCAGGGACAGGTAACTTCTTTGAAATTTAATTTCCTTCTTCAGCATTTGTCAAAAATTAATGATACATAGAATCTTGTATTAGGTATTGGTATGTGCCCCAAGTAATGTGGCTGTAGATCAGCTTGCTGAAAAGATAAGTGCCACTGGATTAAAGGTATAGAGCCTGTCCCTACCTACAGTTGCATCGACTTAATATTTTTCTATTTATGTATGGCAATCATTTGTTCCTCTCTAGTATGGCTTGGAAGCAACTTTAATGCATGTTATGATGTAAGAATATGAAGAAACATTAACTGTAACATGGAAAACTTGTAACTTATTAGTGAACTTGTTGCTAGAAGTTTTTTTTTTTCAATTCGTTCAATGACTTTTCCTAAACTGCAAGTTACAACTATTAAAGATGTGCTCTGTCGAAGGCAGCTTTTAGAGCTAGTCTAATTTCAGTAAAATATAATGTTGTTTTTCTTTTTTACACCAAAATAAAGAACAGACTTTGTAGCCTGACTCTCATAATCCACTGTTACTAATTTATTTGACATCGCTTTTGGCTTATGATGTCTCCTTTTATGGTGTCATCAATTGAAATTGTACAACTAGTCATTTGCATGAAAAGTCTCTGATTTGTTAAAAGCTGCTCTATACAGACAAATAGACAAGTTCATCCTCTCATAGTGTCAATTACTTTACTCTCTCTCTCTCTCTCTGATTTATGTGTCTTGGTGGAGGAAGTATAAATAGGACTTCTGTTCCTAGTTCAATTTATGCTAAATGATTTCTAAGTTGTTAGATTTCTTTCTTTTCAATTAGTAAATTTGAGTCTCCTGAGTTTCCTTAATTTTGCTCAAACTCAGGTGGTTAGGCTATGTGCAAAATCAAGGGAAGCTGTGAGTTCTCCTGTTGAGCATCTTACCCTTCACTATCAGGTTTGTCAATTTGTAGGCTTAAATTATTCTCTTTTATACTCAACTTCCTCCCTTTATGGTTAATGAAATTTGTGTTTTTGCAGGTTAGACATCTAGACACATCAGAGAAGAGTGAACTTCACAAGTTGCAACAATTGAAAGATGAGCAAGGTTTCGTGTGACTTGTTCAGTTGAGATTTAAACAGTTTTGTTGGGACTTGATGTGCAACTTTAACACAATTTTGTTGTTGATTTATGAGATTGATAAGCTATTTTTATATGTTGCTTTTGAAGTGGAATTCATGGAGTCATTCTAATATTATTTTTTCCCTCTTTCTGTTGTTTGTTCCCTCTGCAAACCCAATTGGAAAAATGGAATACTATATGAACAGGAGAACTGTCAAGTAGTGATGAGAAGAAGTATAAAGCTTTGAAGCGTGCAACAGAAAGGGAAATTTCCCAGAGTGCTGATGTCATTTGCTGCACTTGTGTTGGTGCTGGAGATCCTCGATTAGCAAATTTTAGATTCCGTCAGGTTGAATGCATGTAATTTGGTATTTGACTATATTTAAAGCTTTTGAAGGCCTCTCATACTTTGTTCTGTTTAGGTACTTATTGATGAGTCTACTCAGGCAACAGAACCTGAGTGTCTCATTCCATTAGTTCTTGGGGCGAAGCAGGTACTTGAGATGGCATCTGGATTTGTTTTAGCCTGATCTACTATAACTTCTTTTGTGTTCTAACAGAACCTTCTTTACTAGGTTGTTCTTGTTGGTGATCATTGCCAGCTTGGCCCAGTGATAATGTGCAAGAAAGCAGCTCGTGCTGGACTGGCTCAGTCTCTCTTTGAACGCCTTGTTCTACTTGGTGTGAAACCAATTAGATTGCAGGTAATTGTCTTATTTCACATCTGTCTGTGTGGATATGCTCATCCATTGTCTGCATGAATACATAAATTGTGGTGTGTTCTTATTCTTCTAGAATGAATCAATAATTGCTGTGATTCTGCATGAATACATAAATTGTGGTGTGTTCTTATTCTTCTAGAATGAATCAATAATTGCTGTGATATCATCCATACTTAGATGGGTATATTGGCATTATGTTTGCATTTACAAAAAAAAAAAAAGAGCCTGTTGTACATGGGAGGTTAATGCAATTGTGGAGTGGAGATTGTCTAATGTTTTAGACATGGACAAGTTCGAGAAGTTAATATTATTTCTTCATTTGAAAGCATTGAAGAATCTGGCACATCAATTCACACTGAAATATCTTCCCCTCATGTTCATCTTGGCATTTGTTGTAGATGCCTAACATGTTAACATCTTAATGACCTTTACAAAAATAGGTCCTATTGCCGATTGAACTTGATGTTCTCTTTAGGAATTTGTTTAAAGCTTTGAGCATGTATGTATTTAAATTTCTCCAGATTTTGAAATGCCAAGACATGCATCTTGGATTGTATGATTTTTCTGTTTGCTGCCTCGTACATATTTTTGAATGCCGTCATGTGTATGACTTGCAGCCAAACTGTACCTAGAAGTTTCTGTATTATAGTTACAAGTTACAATTATGGAATTTCTATCTCTCAATTGATTCCTCATGCAAATTCTTTATCCTTTTCTGTATATTGCCAAGCCAAGACACGCATTTTCAATAGTATGACTTGCCTGTCCACTGCATCATGTATGTTTGATGTTGTTATGTGTATCCTTTGCACAAAAATATTCTGCCCATAATTATGTAATTGATGTCTCTAAATTGATTCCTTGTGCTAATTCTTTCTATTTTTTCTAGAAATTAGTCCAAGGCTTGCTTTTGAAATCCTGGGATTGAAAACTTTATTATCAAGAGTATCTATCTTTTATTGCTCTAATTTAATGATTGTTTAGTTTGACCTTCTTTTATTGGTGGCTCTTGCTGAACTCAACTTTTTAAACTTTCACTTACCTTCACAAAGCTTTCTTCTGAGATTAATAATTTGAGTCATCACAAAAGTCATACGGTTCGTATATGTGATTATCATTTCATTCTTTTTCTTGGTGATATGTGCTGATGCTCAAAGTAGTTCTGATTGCGTTGCCTTGTTTCATATTTTTGTGAGGCAACAAGCAAGAATTTGTGAATTAGAAGTTTATTTAGTTGTCTTTTAATGAAATATAATTCCTATTGGAAGTATCAAGAATGCTGATATAACTTGTGCTATTCTGACCAATATAGGTTCAATATCGAATGCATCCAGCACTTTCAGAATTTCCTTCTAACAGCTTTTATGAGGGGACCTTGCAAAATGGTGTGACTGTCAATGAGAGGCAATTGACAGGCATTGATTTTCCTTGGCCTGTGCCTAATCGTCCCATGTTTTTCTATGTCCAGGTATTAAACACATCCATCTGAATAAACCATTCACCTGTTCTACTATAATTTTCCTGTGCCAGTTTTTCTAACTACATAACTTTTCTTTAGATGGGACAAGAAGAGATAAGTGCTAGTGGCACATCCTACTTAAATCGAACTGAGGCTGCAAACGTTGAAAAGATTGTAACTACTTTCTTGAGGAGTGGTGTAGTCCCTAGTCAGGTATGTTTTCAAAATCTTTTTATGGTCCAATTTCATGTGGATTCACTACATGTTAATTAGAGCCATTGTGTTGTAGATTGGGGTGATAACTCCGTATGAGGGTCAGAGAGCATATATTGTGAATTATATGTCTAGAAATGGTGCTCTCCGGCAGCAACTGTACAAGGAAATTGAGGTAATTGATTGCTTTCAATTTAGATGTATACCCCTTTTGATATTTGATATCAGTTCCTATGTTTTGATTTGTTCTGACTTGGATCTCATGGTATTAAGCAAGGGAATTAACCTCTTCCATTAACAAACAAGAAGACTAATACAGTCTCTTTATGTACATGATAATACAGTCTCTTTATGTACATGATAATGTGGAAACCTCATTCACAAGGATGGTTGTTCATATGGTTTGGAGTTTACTTTAGATCTTTAATTGTAACTGATATTTTCATTGTGATCTTTCAGGTTGCAAGTGTTGATTCCTTTCAGGGAAGGGAAAAGGACTACATTATCTTGTCTTGTGTTCGGAGTAACGAGCATCAGGTTGGTGCCCAAGTTTTGTTATCTTTCTCTGTTCAGGGTTTTAAATTGCAGCCATGTTCTTACTTCAATAGGCTGCAACTGCAGTGTAATCCTATTCACATTTGCAGCTACATATTGTGATTGCAATACCATTATGTTGTGGTTGACTGGGGGTGTAAACTGCAATATAATGGTTGTGGCCCATGTTGTTACTGCAATAGGCTGCAATTGAGTGTAAATGATATTCACATCTGCAGCGGCATAATGCAGCCGCAATATTGTTGTGTTCCAGCTGGTTGCCTTTTGTGTAAGAGTCCACAACTGTTTGGTTATGGTGGAAGAAAAAGTAAAACCACCATTCACTAACTGGAGAAGAAACTTATAAGACGAACAGAAGCACAGAAGGGTGAATAGTACAGGCCCTTTTTGTAACACTAGAAACCAAATAACAGTTAAGAAAACTGAGGAGAAATCAAAGCCACCATCAGAATCAACTAATATGATTACAGAAATCCCAATAACAAAAGGCAACTAGAACTGAAGCTTGAATCCAATAATTTTAATACCTTCAATCATGAATTAAATTATCCTAAGAAGCAAAATGCCATTAAAAAATACAGCAATCTAAAGGGAAGTGAAGCAAAGAAAAGTTATGAACCCTTTGATTTGGCCAATAGCTATGTAAGAGCACTTTGCTTTTCAAACATCATTTTTCAACTGAAAAATCCAGAACTCTCCCCATTTCTTGTGATATTATAAACGTGATAGCATAGATTGCTTGTTAGATATTTGTCCAAAGCACTTATCTAAGGACACTTTTGATTGTTTCTATATTTCAGATGTGCATGGTATTGTCGCAGTTATTTTTTCATCATGGAATAAACATTGATTTTCTTGGTTTTCGAATTTGCTACAAAATTATTAGAAGATAAATTTCAATCTGATTCTTTGCTATCTGATTCGCTAAGGTTTACCCTTGTGAAGTATATTACAATTTAAAATAACATTTTAATATTCAAGTGCTGAACTCTTCTCCAGGGAATTGGATTTCTTAATGATCCTCGGAGGCTAAATGTTGCGTTAACACGTGCTCGATATGGTATTGTCATCCTGGGCAACCCTAAAGTTCTCAGCAAGCAGCTTCTGTGGAATAGCTTATTGACACATTACAAGGTAAGTGTCCACCAGATGGCTTCATGTTCAGCTTTCATCTAATAATCTAATAATTTAACATGGCTTAAAAGTGATAAAGTTCAGAATGCGAGTGATTATGGGGAATTTGGTGTTCATATCACTCTTTCCTCACTAAATGTTAACTGCTTCACATGTTTCTCATAAATATGATTTCAGGAACATGAGTGCTTGGTTGAAGGACCTCTAAATAACTTGAAGCAAAGTATGGTTCAATTTCAAAAGCCAAAAAAGGTAGGTTGACCGTATATAGTTTGGTAGTTAGTCATTTATCTGTTCCATTATTATCATTTTATCTTCAAACTTTTAGTCCAAATAAATTAGTTGTTAGAGATAAACGTACTGTGGTGTCATTGCGACCCTTGTTCTTTAGCAGATTTATAATGATAGAAGGCTTTTCTTTGGAGGTGGATCTGGAATTTTAGCTAATGACAGTTTTGGTGTGGTTTCAACATCTAGTCCAGGTGCAAGAAGCAGCCGTTCCAGGGGTATGCCACATTTCCCTTACTGATACAAGTTGCACGTCTTCTACTGACATTCTTTAAATTCAGCTTTGCACCTTTTGTAAACCTGTTACGGTCATATTGATATGTTTCTAGTCAGGCATGATTTATAATGCTTCTGATTACAGGTTCTTATGTGCTGCCAGGCCCGCCTAATGGTACCCCCAAGCCTGGTGTGCATCCTGCTGGGTTTCCTGTGCCTCGGGTCCCCATTCCACCATTTCATGGTGGTCCAACTTCACAACCATATGCTATTCCAACCCGTGGAGCTGTGCATGGACCAGTAGGTGCTGTCCCCCATGTCCCTCCTCCTGGAAGTCGAGGTTTTGGTGCTGGCCGTGGTAGTACTGGTGGTCCTATAGGTAGCCATCTCCCTCACCAACAAGGGTCTCAGCAAGCTATTGGAAACATGGGATCTAGCTACAACTTTCCCACCCTGGAGAATCCTAACAGTCAGCCATCTGTGGGTGGACCATTATCTCAACCTAGTTATGTTAATAATGTAAGGACTACTGCAGTTCTTTATTTTCTCTCTTTCAATGGAATTGTTCTTTCATTGCTTTCTATGAAATTGGCAATCTCTATCTTGTTGACCTTGATAATGTCTTTGTGGCTAATGTAGATGGCTGTTCAAGGATCAAGCCAAACATTTCGTGATGGATTTTCCATGGGAGGCATGTCTCAGGTTTGTCATTTTCTTTTTCATCTCATGTTTGCTGAGTGTTCTCTTCATATACAATTTTCTGATTTGCCTGATAATGGTCTTTAATCAGGACTTCTTGGGTGATGACTTCAAAAGCCAGGGATCTCATGTTCCTTACAATTTTGCTGACTTCTCAACTCAGGTATATGCTATAATTGTCCTGTTTCTTTTGTGGTAATCTTTTATTTATTTGGTCCCATGTTACAGACTACAGGGATTATTCAGGTCTAACTTTTTAATTGTAGATAGATATAACACTAAGCTAGCTTTGTTCAGAAACATTGAGTTTATCCAGATGTTGTAACAAAGTAAAACATTCAGAGAAATAAGGATCCCAAAAAATAAGTGCCAATGAATTAGTCTGTCAAGTTTAATCTGTGCAACCTCTACGGCTGAAAAGTCACTATGCCATTGCATTTACAGCAATCTGCAACTTTAGAAGAATGTTGGAGATATATGCTATTTTAGAAATTTGTGTTATGGAGTTCTTCAACTAAATAGAGCCTTATATTGTTCAGTGGATATGCAACCATTTTCTCATGCCTCTAACTTCTTGCAGGCATCTCAAAGTGGATATGCAGTTGATTATGCTACACAAGGAGGCCAGGGTAGTTTTCCAGGAAGTTTTTTGAATCAAAATTCCCAAGCTGGATATTCGCGTTTTGGTTCTGGAAATGATTTCATGTCTCAGGTTTGCTTATGTTGAAACATGCTTTACTTCTATTTTAACTACATCTATTTTTTCTTTCCTGATGTTTAATCTTCTTCTGCAGGATTACATGGCTCATGGATCGCAAGGACTGTTCACTCAGGTTGGCTTCAATGAAACTTCCCAAGATGATGCAGCTCAAAGCCAGTTTGGCTTAGCCAATCCAAACCCTCTTCAGTCCCAGGTTTTATTTACTTCCCCAACACTGGCAATGAAACAATTTTAGTAGATGAATGTAATAATCTTTTGTACTTTTGAAACACAGGAACTCTGGGGGGATAAATGTTGATGATTTTGTCTGTATATTGCTTTGATTATTTTTGTGAGGTGTTTTTTTAATTTTTTCCCTGTATGCAGGGCGTGATGAATTCTCTATACTCTCAGCCCTTTGCCCATTACAATACACAGCCATTGAATTTGCAGGCTCCTCAACAGCAGCCTCAGCAGGGTCAGGGACGGGGTCAGGGCTCCCAAAACCAGAAAATCCACTACAATGGTTGAGGGGCCACTGAGGCTTTTGACTTTGTTGGGTTATAATCTTTGATTCAGCAACTTGGTGTGTGCTGCCATGTGTGCTCCAGTATACCCTGCATGAGGGCAGAAAAGTTTACTGTCTCTTTGAGGTCAGTTTGATACACTCTTTACTTGGATGTAAAGAAGACATGGGATGGTAAAAAAGTAAAAGATAACAGGAGTTAGCAATAGCTATGCTATGAGCTCTACAAGCACTGCAGATTGCACATCCAGAGGCTGAGAAAGAAAGGAATAACCCTGATTGTGTTTTGTGAAAGTTAAGATTGTTCCTATGGAGAGCATTACATTACATGGAATGTTTTTGTCGAAAGGGTTGGACGTGACAATAACACTTTTTGGCATACAAGGGATCTCCATTATCAGCACGGAGGCAATAGCTACTTCCACATGGAAAATATTGTACAGCGTGGCAGGGAGAGTCGGTGATCTAACCCTTTCAGCAGTTCCTGACATGTAATCTAACTCTTTTATCGATTATTTTATAAGACAATGGCGAAATGTTGGGAGTGAAATGTTTTATATGGTAAATGTACTATGTAGGCGTGGAATTTGATTTTATGTTGAAATTGGGTTTGATTTTGAAGTTCTTTCATGGGCCCATTCTATTTTTGGGAGCAGAAATCTAAAGGGATGTACCATTTTAGAGCATATTAAATATATATACGTTGGTGGGCGATTGTTTGTTTCTAGTTTCTATTACCCTTTTCCCCGTTATTCCTTTTGGCATAAAAAACATTCACGATAACTCCTGTAACTAATAACTCCTGCTAGTTATTGATTTAATAGACATACACGATAACTCCTGTAACCGGTTCTCGCAGCAATACATTGTGCGGTGTGTAAACATCGAATCATAGACGCTGTGGTGTCTGATCTTAGCGAATCGATTGTGATTGTGATAACTGCCGCTGATGATAGAGAGGGCATCATATGTGAACTCTCAAAAAATTTCTTGGGTACAATAAAAGGAGACAAGTTGTGTCATTTGATCAAGAGTAATGAAAAAATTCGGTTGGTGGGGTGAGAGAGGCTCGAACTCTCGACCTCAGGATAACTCAGAAGCTATGAGACCTACGCGCTAGCCAACTGCGCCACCACCCCTCTTGCTTTCATCAATGATGGGTTACTATAATTGTTGGTATCCCTGCCATTTCCTTTTGCTTTATTGTTTTTATTGGACCATACCCGGAGTGAGGGCTTAGGCATTTGCGAATAAATGTAGTTTAGTATCTCATAAAACATAATATTAGTTTATGTTTGATAAAAGAAATTAAAGTAACAAAGTTGGGAATTCACGTTCATGATTAGAACAAGCATTCATTACCAAGTTTGATAATTGGAGTGAGATATACAGAAAGTGGTATCTGAAATATTTCAATGATTGATGCCGTATGTTTATGCAACACCGATGACCTATGTCAGCTTTACTGTCTTTTTAACATAATTAAAAAGATAGTGAAGTTTACAAAGGGCCAGTTTTATAAACTTTTCTTGTTTTTCAAGACGCATTAAAATCAACACTTTTTGAACTAAATTTGACTACATATTTGAGGGGAAGCTCTTCCACTCGTGCTGTCAATACTGATCGTTTGCTGGGGTTTCTCTACGTGTAAATTTTTCAAAAACTCCTCCTCGTCAAGGATGAGGATCTTATCATTTGGATCTTTGAGTATCTTGGAAGGAAGAGACTTGACTCTAAGATAGTTCCACAACATCAATCTCCAAATCTACTGGACTGTCTAGTATGCTAAAAACGTACTTGATTTTCATAATAGTCTGTAATATGAAAAAAAAAAAACACTCGACTTTCTATTAAAGTGAAATTAGTAGCAAGGACCTCTAAAAAAGTGAAATTAAACATCATGAAAGTATAATTCTCACGTAAAGAGAGAAACAAAAACTCTTAATCACTTACCTATTAAAGAATGAGATAATAACTCTTAAGTAAACAAGGAATTCACCGGAACCATAACACAGTCGAGTCTTATTTAAAAATAATTATCATCGTTTATAGACTTGAAGTTGAGGTGATCTAATCTTACTCAAAATGAAGTTTCGATAAAATTAAGTGAAGAATCGAGTTGACTAGTATTAAAGAATCAACAAACGACTTGTGAATCAAGATATAATGTCACTCAAATCCAAATATAGTTCTATTGAAAATGTATGGATACTAACAATTGGTTGGATTTCTAAGATAAGACAATAATTGTGTACAAGTCTTGTGAATAGCTTTTTCATTTTTGATAAAGTCATTAATTACAAGATCGTTTAACCTTTAATAGTAAGCACAAAGTAAAAAAAGAGAGTTTAAACCTTTAGATAAGGATTGATATGACTGTTAGGTCTCTTTTTTTTCATGTTTATAGAAAAAGACCGGTTCCTTCAAAGTGAAATTAAAATTAAACTTTAAACTATAACTAAAATCTAAATCTAACTCTAATTATAATTATAATAAAATTAAATATATTATATTTGATCCATAATTATTTTAACTTCAAAATTAAGTCTTAACTTAAGTTTAATTAAAATATCTCTCTTTAATTGCTCTATATGTGTGACCCGTATTTGATACGTTAACAATGATTAAATAAATTAAAATTTTAATTTATCCGTAATTCTCTAATTAAATAATATATAATCATAGATCAATATTGATACCTAATAACGTTTTAAGACCAACCAAATATTAGAAATATCAAGTTACTTTGACTTAATTTATCTATGCATAATTTAACGTATAATTAATCCTGTCTTCATCACATGCTTTAATTAGACATAGAATATGAAATTAGCATCTACTATATTTATATCCAATTATATTCATTCTTACTAATTAATAATTGATTTACATTGATATTTAAGAATAATCTTTTCACATCTCAATTAACTTAACATAAAGAATTATTAAATCATTACTAATTAAGATAAATAGAATACTCTTCATAATTACTTTGTAGTAATGAATCATTTATTGACTTACTCAACTATCTATATATAGCTCATAATCCAAACACTACAAATTAGGTTGCCCTCAAAACAATAGGTCATAAGTTCCATGAAATATGTATGTATGTATGTATGTAAGATCCTTATATTTGATTCGATTCAATAAACTTATTCTCTAATAAACACCCTCACATTTGTTTAAATATTTTCATACATTAATTTATGAGATTCTTACTTTCTTCAAAAGAAAGATTTATAATGTATGTTTTACTTTTCAATGAATATCTTGACTTATTAAACTATAATTAGGAATAATTTAGAAATAATGTCTAGATGTAATTTGAATATCATAATTATGATATTTATAAGGATTTTTGTCTTTAGTGTTAATCATTAAATATAATTAGAAAAAGGGTTAATTATAAAAATTCTCAATCTTATTTTAATTTTACAATACTAGCCCAAACTTTAAAAAGTAGGGTTAAAATGCTTCAAATTTCAATTTTTAGCAAAAATAGCTCGATGTTAAGCTTTCCATTAATGTGGATGACGTGATAAGCCGTGTCAAATTAGCATTTTACCACGTAGTTGCCACATATTATATTTGTCTCATATAAATTTTATTATTTAATAAATTAAAAATATTGAACACCCTAAAATAACAATAAAGTAAAACATATGAAATAGTTTATAATTATTTTAGAATTTTTGATATTTTGGTTTATTAAATAATAACATTCATACATGACACAAATGCAATATGTGATAGCCACGTGATTAATCTGATATAGCTCTTTATGTCATCCACATTAATAGAGAACTTAACATCAAGTTATTTTTGCTAAAATTTTGAAAGTTGGGGTTAATGTTGCAAAATTGAGTAAATTTATAATTTTACAATTAACTCTTATCAAAATACAAAAATAATGCCTTTACTAAATAAATTAATAATTTCATATAATAGTTGCAACCAAGTAAGGTTAAACTTATAATTTAAACTTATAATTTCTCACTTTTACTAAAGTCAATAGCCTATATAGTTAATGCCATATATAGATATGTCAACCATGCATCTTTTAAGAGAATGACTTAGTGAAAGAATTCATAAGATTCTCTTTAGTAAGCACTTGCTTTAATATAATAACTTTCCACTCTACTATCTCTTTAATTAAGTGAAACAAACCTGACTATATGCTTGGACCACTATTGGCTCAACAATACTAAGAATCATTCTAAGTTCATTGATGAATTTATTAATCCAATCCCTTTCTTTGTTGCCTCAAACATCAAAATGATCTAGACCTTAGGTGTATAATCAACAATGGTTTTTTTTATTGCACGACCATTTAAGTAAAGATATACCTTGATTGTGATATGCTATCATTATGATCAAATTGAAAACTAGTATATGAATAACCTTAAACTGTTAGTTTAGCTCTTCTTTAAACCAAGAAAGCAATTTTAGTTCCTTTTAAGTACCTTAACATGTTTTTCATATCAATTAAGTGATCATCACCAGGATTGGCTTTTTTTTTTGTTTTTTATGCTCAAAGTATAAAAAAACATATGATCTCATACATAACATGTAGCGACCCGAACTTAGCGTGGGAGAGCCCTCCGGGTATGCACCACCCCTAGAGGCCCGCGATCGCTACTGT
>JAOTIZ010000001.1:16629706-16657827 GCA_027123425.1 Erythroxylum panamense
ACAGTAGCGATCGCGGGCCTCTAGGGGTGGTGCATACCCGGAGGGCTCTCCCACGCTAAGTTCGGGTCGCTACATAACATCACATCCATGATTGATCTAATAGTTGGAGCATATGAAATATAGTCGATTTTATATCTTTTATTGTCTCTTTGGACACATACTCTTCAAGAGAGAATTCCTATGTGATATGGGTATGAATCACCTTTTGGAAATATCTATACTAAACCTCTTTAACACTTCGTCTGTATACATTGATTAAGACAAACTAAGCAATCCTTTTTTGTTAATATTTATTTATTTGTATTCATAAAATGTAAGTTGTTTCTCCTATATCTTTCATGGAGAAGGTCTTGGATGACCAAACCTTTACATATTAAAATATCGACTTGTCATTTCTAGGTAACAATATATCATCCATATATAGCACTAGAAAGATGACTACATTCCCACTAATCTTCCTATAGACACAAACTACAATTAAAATTTTTATTTCCATATCAAAATTGATGTTCTAACTTTTTAACATTTTCTTAGTCTATAAATGTACCTTTATAACTTGATTAAGAAAACTTAGTCTATAAATGTACCATTTTAAAGAATTAATATCAAACATTACTTTCTTAAAAAAAGTATAATCATTATCCGCAAGCAATTCATCTTCTTTTCCCTTTTTAATATATAGATCAAACATAGTTAGGGGACAATGTATCCTACTAGTGTGTTATAGACTATTTGTCTTTTATACCATTGGTTGTAAATCATATTATGAACTTGAGGTTCTTGTTTCATTTGGATGTATATTTTTCATTCTTGAATTTCTCTGAGTTCTACTTCACTACTACTACTTTCATTGAGAATGGATATGTTTCTAGAAATAAAGTATGTCTTAGTATAAACACTCTTTACCTAAGGTGATAGTAAAATTAATATTAGATAATTTCTTTTTAGAAATGGAGCATGTCTTGATACAAACACTTTTTACCTAACGTGATTGTAAAATTAATATTAGATACTTTCTTTCGGATACCCTATAAATTTGCATATATTCAATTAAGCTTAAAACTTATCAAATATTGCATAATTACATAGGCATCACCTCCTCATTCCTCAAACCTTTAAGTATTATGACCTTAGTCTTCTATTAGTTTATATCTCATATAAAGTCTTATTAATCAATTTAAATAAAACTTTATTTATAAGGTAAGCAACAATTTCATAGGTATATCCCTAAAAGAAAAGATGAAGATCTAATTAATTCATCATAGAACATACTATATATGGTAGAGTAAAATTTCTTCTCTAAAACATTCCATTATTTTAAGGAATTTCAAATGGAATCCATTATGACAGAATCTCATTCTACTTTAAGTAACTAAGAAACTTGTGGTCTAACTACTCACTATCTTAATCACATCTAAGTGTTTAATACTTTTACCAATTTGTTTCCCAAAATCAAGTCTAATTCTCTAAACCTTTCAAATGATTCGATTTATGTTTCATTAGATATACTTAACCGTATATAAAACTATCTTCTGTAAATGTAATAAAATATAAGCACCCACTTCTAGTGCAAATAGACATATGGCCTCATACCTTTGAATGTACAAGCTTTAATAACTTATTAAGTCATTCTTCCTTTCCATTAGTTTAGTCATCTTACTCGTCAAACACATTCACAAATTTCATATGATTCTTAATCAGTATAATCCAAATATTTTTTTATGTAACTTTGTAACTCTAGTTTTGTTAATATGAACAAACCTACAATATCATAAATAAGATTAATTTTATCACTTAATTTCTTTTCTTGTTAATTATATTAAGGATTAGGCTTTCAAGATCTAATTAATACAAATTATTTGTAAGTAGTCTAGACCCGTAAAAATAACCTTTATAAGAATAAGGCTATAGGTTCAAATCCACTCTCAAGGTTTTAATAAAAATTCAAATAAGTACTTAAGATTTTGACATTTATAAATTAACTCTTAATGTTAATATATATTTATAAAACTACCCTAATAAGCATAATTTATTGGATAACCTATTTATGAGGAAAAAGGCGTATTCATATAGTGAAAAAAATTAAAGCAAATTTTAAGTTTCATATAAATAAATATTATTCTATTAATGTATGTTATCATTAAGGGTTAACTTATAAACTTTAAAACATTAGGTTTTTATTTAAATTTTCATAAAAACCTTAATCCATATATTTTACGTTATTAATAATAAATATAAATCCATTTAGATATAAATTAAAATAAAAAATTTCTTGTAATAATTGGAACATAATAGCAATTATTTAGTTCTAATGCAAGGTTATAAGGTAGAGCTAAACTACAAGTTCCTATAGTTAATGCAATAATCCTTGCTCTATTGCCAACTTGTAGGCTCGTTTAGCCTTTCCTCAATTATCTACTCCTTTTAGAACATGTACATTATTACAAATATGAGAACTATAACAAATATCTAACATCTAAGATTGTGAAACAGAGATGAAGCTTTCTTAAGCTTCTTGCTAACAAGAAAAAATTTACAATCCCTTTACTATTGTCCACTAATTCCATAACAAAAATATGCATCCTTATCATTGTTCTTCTTGAAACCACCAATTGACTTTTCTACTTTAACATAAGCCTTATATTTCTTATATTTATATTTTTTAGAGCCATTTTTCTTACTCTTAGAAGAATTCACAATAAGAACATGACTATGTTCCTTTTTAAGGCACTCTTTTATAGCCTTTGACATATTCAAGAGTTCAGGTAATATTGCATCCCTTTAGTTCATTTGATAATCTATGATAAACCGTGAAAAGCTCAAAGTAAAAAACTAAAGTACCAAATTAATGGTTAACTTATATTTTAAGATAAAATCTAATTGGCTTTTTTTTTCAATGTAACTAATTATCTTTAATGCATATAAGTCTTTTAAAGATCCTTCTATCATCTTTCATCAATGTAATTCACTAAAAATTCTATAGCTTTCCACCCTACTTTGTACATTAAACAACTCTATGAGATGTAAAATTATAGTTGGAGTGCCCATCTTCTTATGATGCCTTTATAGATTAGGAGATATACTAGCTAACATCATACATGTTGCTTGTTCATCATCATTAATATGGCAATGACATCTCTCTCATTCAGAATCTATTGCATTCATTTGGGTGCAAGTGGAAATTGCAGTTTTAAGAACATTCAACTTCTTTTATTTCTTAAGAACAATTTTTGGAAAAGTCAATCAACTCCTTAATTTCAATTAGAGAGTTTTAACAAGTGACAATAACTTCCAAATAATACAGATAAAAACATATTTGCAAGACGGAGATTTGGAAAGACATAGATGAAATGAGAAAATCTAGCTCTTTGTAATAGCGTAAGAGGAAGGCTAGAACGATAGTCACATTTGAGAAGAGAAGGACAAGTGAGAAGTTAAAGGTTTAGAATTGCCATAGTAACGATAAATTTTATTATATATAAGTTGAGTTTCGAACTAAATTAGGTGTAAAGTCTAAGTCTAAACCCATCCCAAAATTTGATCAACTTGGACTAACCCCAAGTGACTTTGAATTGGGCTGGGTTCCTTGTTTCCATCTCTAGATAGGCTATCACTAACAGTGGTAACTAGTTCCACTGATGGAGGCTTCATTACTTCTCCTGATGTTGATGTTGTTAGGTGATTAACAATTAATTAAAACCCTAATCTTTAATATGCAATAATTCTAGAAACAATAACTACAGGATATGCTTTAAGGAGAATTTTTAAAGAATACAAAGCTTTAATCAACGATTTTTGAAAAGGTAAATATTTTCATATCAAAAATAAAAATCACAAGACATTTTTTAAGGAAAAAATTTGAGATAACGAAAAATGTTGTATTTTTTATCAAGTCAATAGCAATTAAGCATTCAACTCGAGTTAAATAATAAAGTAGGATATGATATTATTATTAGAAAAACATAATTAGTTTTTACAATTTCCCAATAATCAAAAAATTAAAGAAAAGTATGATTTAGATATTCTACAAAAGGTTTTTTCTTTGCTAAGGTCGCCAACTACAGGATATTTGATTGTCAATATTTAGAGAGCAAATAAGAAAATTCCAACTTTTTAAAAAGGATGATATAAGTACTAACTCCCTTAGTACCTTTCGAGAAATGTTAGTGTTCATATGTGAGAACAGATGAGAGATAAATTTGTGAATGAAAGAAATATCATTCATTTCTGTAAAAGTTGCTTATCGAAAAAATACAATGTAAACTTATATACAAATCTAACTGCAGAAGAGAACGTAAACTAATTGTCTAGCTAAGCATTCTGTTATAACAGGAAAAAAAACTTCTTTTAGCTAATATTAAATAACTATTTACATTATATTTCAACAGCATGTCTTCAAGTTGGATCTTGGTAAAAATTGATCAAACCCAACTTGAACTTGAAATTATTGAACATTGGTGCATTGAGAGGCTTGATAAATATATCAGCTATTTATAGAGAAGAAGAAACATGTACTGGTTCCACTAAACCTCCCTTTGTCTGTTGACGAACCACATGACAATCAATATCAATGTGCTTAGTTCTCTAATGAAAAATAGGATTAGCAACTATATGTAAGGCTACTTTATTGTCATAATTCAGAGAAACTGGAAGTTGAATTGGTACTTCCAAGTCCCTAAGAATAAATGAAATCCACATAATCTCAGTTACAACATCAATCATGCTCTTATATTCTGCCTCTGCTGATGATCTTGAAACCGTATCTTGCTTCTTACACTTCCAAGATACAAGAGATTGTCCCAGAAAAACACAATAACCTGTCAAAGATCTTCTACTGTCTATACATGTTGCCCAGTATGCATCACTGTATGTGACATGTTAAAAATTTGTTGAAACTGGATAAAACAAACCCAACGAAGGACAATCCTTCAAATACTTCAAACATACATTGCGCAATTCAGATGAACTGTTCTAGGAGCATGCACATATTGACTCAGCTGATGCACTGCATAAGTTATATCTAGTCTTGTAAATCCTAGATGCAGCAATCTCCCCACTACTCTTCTATACTTCTGAGCATCCTCAAGTAAATCTCCTGATTCAATACTAAGTTTCAGCCCTTTTTTTATAGAAGTTGTAACTGGTTTAGCACTCATTAAACTTGCTTCTGAAATGAGATCCAGAATATATTTCCTCTTATTTACATAAGTACCATTAGAGGGCCTTGCAATTTCCAATCCAAGAAAGTATCTAGCTGGTCCTAAATTCTTTATAGTAAATTTTCGACCTAGAAAAGACTTCAAAGTATTAATCACATGTTCTGAATTACTAGTCAACATCATTATCAAAATAGACAAACACTACCACAAATTCTGTCCCTTCATGATAGACAAACAAATAGTTGTCATTAACTGATTGTTTAAAACCAAAATCCGACAATGCAGTAGTCAATTCAACATTCCATTCTTTTGAGGACTGTTTCAAACCATAAATAGACCTCTTTAACCTACACACTTTCCCCTTTCTTCACCTTGTCATAACCATCAGGAGGCAACATGTATAATTCTTCATCAATAAACCCATGTAAAAAAGCATTATTGCTGTCTATTTGATAAAGAATCCATTGTTTTGCAGAAGCCAATGTTAAAACTATCCTCACAGTTACTGTTTTAACTACTGGAGAAAAACTATCTGTATAATATTCACTCTCCACTTGATTATAGCCCTTGGCCACCAATCTTGCCTTATATTTGTCAACTGACCTAAGTAATTTTGTCTTAAAAACCCACTTTGACCCTATAGCAGACTTTCTCGAAAGTAACTTTACCAGTTCCCATGTGTGATTGTCTTATAAGGCTTTCAACTCCTGCTTCATTACACTCTCCCATTGAGGTTTTCCTTTAGCTTATGAATAATACAAAAGATCATCAATTTTATCAACCTTTGCCAGAAAACATTTGTATTCTAAAGAAAAATTCGTAGGATCTATAAAAGGATAAACCATAGGAGTATAGTTAGTGAGCTGCTTCACTGTAATTGTTCTCTGTTAACAGTGTTTGTTACAAAATCATTTAACTAAGAAGGTGCATTTCTTGGTCTTGAAGTTCTTCTGATTTTTGTTGATATTTGCATTGGTTCTGACTGGTCCACCAAGACTGTGTCTGAATTTGCAGAACTAAAATCTTCCACTGGTTCATTTGAATCATGAATTGTTAAGTCTGCAACTCTTGGTTGAGTCGAAATTGGAACTTGCATGACACTATTTTGTTGCAACTATTGTGACTGCTGTGAATTTTCCAAACCAGAGTTAAAAGGAAAATTTTCTTCATGGAAAACAATATCTCTGGCAGTAACATAATCTTTACTTTCAAGATCATATAACTTGTAATTTTTCTGTCTCGTCGAATGTCCCAAGTAAATGCATCTTCTGGCTCTAGCTGCATATTCATTCATTCCTGCATATGTTCATGATTCTGCCATTTCTCAAGTTACTCAGCTAAAACTAATTGCAATCAACTCCTGAGATGCGAATAGTTAGCAAAATTCCTCACAACAACAATCAAATTCAATATCTCGCATCAATCTTAGCCAATCTGCTCTGATACCATGTTTAGATGTGAGAACAGATGAAAGATAATTTTGTGAATGAAAGAACTATCATTTATTTCTGTAAAAGTTGCTTATCGAAAAAATACAATGTAAACTTATATACAAAGCTAACTACAAAGCTAACTGTAGAAGAGAACGTAAGCTAATTGTCTGGCCAAGCATTATGTTATAACAGAAGAAAAAAAAACTTCCTTTAGCTAACATTAAATAACTATTTACATTTGTATCTCAACAATTAGGAGGCGGTTGGTTCGTATAGAGGAATGGTAATAAGAATGAGAATGTTAGTGTTTGTTTCAAATTCAAATTAAAGTTAACCTCGAAAGTATAATTAATTCTAGCTTTAGTTATATCAAATATAATGATCAATTGTATAATCATCATAATAAGAACTTTCATGGAAACACACATAATGTTTTATTCAAAATTGTCATAATCAGTTTAATTTAGTGAATTTATTCTCTAATAAGCATTCATACATTTGTTTAAGTATTTTTATACTTTAATTTATAAGTTTAATAATTTATTAAAAAACATAGCATGTACTAATTTTACCATCCTATTCTTAATAAAACTATAATTAAGAACATTTTAGGAATAACATCTTAATACAATTAGAATATCATAATTATAATATAATTAAAATTTTAATTGTATTAATTAATTAAGAGAATTTATCTTTAATATCAAGCAAAATAAAATTAACAAACTATATAAAGATAAAAAAAAATATTTGTATTAAATAATCAATAATATTATACATTAATTGCAACTAATCTATTGATTGTTTTTTTTAATTATAAAAAAATCTATTGATTGTAAAAGTATAAACTAACGACCTCAAATTAATGATGGATAAGATTAAAAGAATAACAAAACACTCCAACATAATTAGGGTCTAGGCATCCACCTTACCGTGTTTTATACTCCACTTTGAGTTTTGACTTTTGAGCATACATTTCTGAAGCAACTAGAAATTTTGAATCTGGCGACTAAGAAGATAGAACATTCAACAAATGGGTTCCAGCCGCCTCTTCTGTCGGTGTACTTGCAAGAGTCAACATAGAAACTTCAAAAGTTCAATCTGACATAATTAGACTATCCGTTTTAGTTTAGACAAAGTAATAGCTTGACTAGAAGAAAGAAGGCAAATGAATACGGTTACGAGGGTTTAATATCAATATTTTAAAAAATGAGGACCTAAAGTTAAATTTATAGTTTGAAGATATTGTATTGTTATAAAATCAGGAAAAGATTAAATAAATTTAAAATTTTAAAATATGATTAAAATAATTTAAAGTTTAATTAAAAAAGATTATTAAATAAAAATTAGTTAACTTATTCTAATTTAAAAGAATATACTAAAATTGAACAATTAATTAATAAATAAGTTAAAATTTAACAACAAAAATTGTTAAAATAATTCCAACCAAAACATTAAAAATTGAGTTGATAAATTAAAGAGTTCAAAAATTTTATATTAATCCAGTTGAATTTTTTAATTATTACTTAAAATACAGAGACACAAGTACAGATCCTTACATATTATATAGGGAACGGTAACATTGAAAGTTGAATCACAACCAAATATTTTGTTCTTACAAATCAATTACATATGGAACACGTAAATTTTTCTTTTTGTTCCTCACAAGATATTTAGGAGGGTTTTAATTATGAAAAATACTTTTAAACTATTTATTCCAAAAAGCAAATATAAATATACAGTGAATAGCTACGTGGAAGTCCATGATGTACTGGGCTCTCCAACATTTAAAAAATTAAATATTATTATTTTAATATATATGTATATATATATATGGACGGAATTATTTGTAACCTATTAGTAAATTGAACCCCGAGATTTTAAAAAATTAAATATTTAAGCTATCATATTTTAAACTTTTGCCTCCGTCCCTGCAGTGATCAAATACGTTCTTCCCTATATTCACAGCAACATGCAAGGAGCAATGTACAGCAGGATCTTGCGATAATTAGTTTCAAATACGTTATATCTGTTGACAAAAATTTCAAGTTTAACCGATTACAGAAACAATTTCAATATATCACATAATATGTTGACAAAAATTTGTAAAACTTAATATGAAATAGCCATGTGCAAAAAGAAAATAAATAAATGGTTGACACAAAATTTAAAGTTCTTTATATTATATCTATTTTTAAATACTTTTAAAAGGAAAAACGCTTAAAATAAAGGTATTATATATTTTCAGCATTAAATTAAATTCATTTGAGATTAAATTATTTTAAATTTCTAATAAAATTGAAAATGTATCTTTCAAAATGTTTGAAACTTGTTTTCAAAGGATTATCATTATTAAGAATATTTTAATTTTTAAGAACTTGAATTATTAAATTAAATTAATTATCAAATCAATAATTAGACTCAAACAAGGATTTTTAAGAATTTCTTTCATAATTAGATTATGTTAGAAATTATTTATATAATAATATTATATTATTTTAGTAAGAACAAAAATTTTTAAAATTTTAAATATATCAATTAAATATTAAATACACATTAAGAACATGATAAGTCCCTTAGGGGGTGGTCGAGTTGGTGGAGCAGGAGACATGGGGCCAAAAGGTCCTGTGTTCGAATTCCCCTACCTACACTCTCTCGATCAAGCCTATCGTATAGGGCTTCTTAGTACAAAGTACCCGAATAACGAGACTTGCAGGTTATTGCATCAATCCAAAGGTTTATCTAGTGCGCATCCAAATGATAGCGATTGCGGATTCCTCCGTTTCTTAAAAAAAATAGCAGAATGCTTTTTATTATAAGGCTTGTTAAGTAAATTCAAGACCCTTTTAACCCAAATATGTGTTTATCGTAAATTAATAGATCTTACTTAACTAAATTTGTATGATTTAGATGAGCAAACTTATGATTATATGAATTTAGAAGCAGGATTAGGAATAATATATAAGATATATTTTGGCAAATATTTGTCATATAACAAATGTGCGAGTTATATAAGATATGATTGATAAAGTTGTTTTCTATTTGATTTAAATTTGATCGGTTTGTTGAGCAAACTCAAGAGCAACTATTTTTAAATGAGATCCTAGCCCTTTAGAAAATTATTTGATAATTTCTTGATTTAATAGTGAGGACTATTATTTTGAATTAAATTGTTGGAGTAATCAAATATTTGTTAAAGTTCGCATTTTGTTTGATTTTATGGTATAAATTAAAACTTGTTGTTTTATATCTTTTGGTTGTTAAAAGAAGATAAGTATCAAACTGATGTTAAGGGGCATCATAAATACTAACAAGATAATTGAACTTGATTTTTCATACTGGTTTCGCAACCTAAGAATTGTTCTCAGGTAAGAAAAGAAGTTATATATTCTTGACATTACTATTCCAACCAGAGCCTAGTTCAGATGTGACTGATAAAGTTTGGGAGAGATATTAACATTATATTGATGATGCTAAACAAGCTACATAAGTGATGTCGGTTAGTATGTCTCTAGAGCTCTAGAGGCAGCATGAGAATATGGATGCTTCTACTATAATTTTGTATATCAAGGAGTTGTTTGGTGCATAAAATAGGGTAGAGAGATATCAATTATCCAAAACATTATTTCAACGCAAGATGGAAGAAGGATCTTCATTTGAGCTACACATGCTGAATGATTGACTATATTAAAAAATTAGGCTAATTACATTTTGTCATGGACTATAAGTTGAACATTGACATGGTGGTATAGTCTCTTAGTTCGAGCTTTTTAATAATTTGTTATGAACTTCCATATGAAGAAAAAGGATGTCATTACCTGAATTGTTGAATATGCTTAAGACTATAGAGGGATATTTGAATCCTTTTGATTATGAATCATATGTAACTTGTGAATCTTGTTGTTGGGAAAGATGACCAAAATATCCTTTAATGGAAAGGGAGAACGTGTTAGTGAGTTAGTCGAGCTTATATATTCAAATGTATGTGGCCTAATGTCTACTAGTGCTAGAGGTTGATTCTCATATTTCATTACATTCACAGATGATCATTCTAAATATGGCTATGTGTACTTAATGAAACAAAATTCTAAATCACTTGAAAACTTCAAAGAATTTATACTTGAGGTTGAGAAACAAACTTGTAAAAGTACTAAGCCACTTAAATCAAATTGTGGCGGTGAATACTTAGACTACGAGTTTCTTGGTTACTTAAAAGAGAATGAGATTCTCTCACAATGGACTCCTCTTAGAACTCCACAACATAATGCAATATCTTATAGGAGAAATCATACTCTATTGGATATGATATGTTCTAAGATGGGTCATGTAGTTCTTTTTGTCTCTTTTTGGAAATATGTCGTTAAAACTTACAATTACCTTCTGAATAGAGTTTCATCTGAATCAGTTGACTAGACACCATATCAGATGGACTGGTAGTAGACCAAGGTTGTCACATTTAAAGATTTGAGGATGTGATGCTTATGCTAAGTGTGCAATATCTGATAATCTTCAAGCTAAATCAAACATATACCTTGAGCAAAAAGAGTTTGTTTCAACACATATTACATTCTTACAAATAGAATTTATTCTCAAGGAAAGTAGAAGAAGTGATGTAGAACTTAGAAAAGTTTAAAAGACACAAATTTACATCTAGATGGGACAAAAACCTTAAGTTTATACATATCATGTACAATTGAGGGTTCAGGAGAAACTTAGTCTATGATGCACTAATAGAATACATCACCTTTACTACATTATATCTACATATTAAAAAGGGCAAGCAAAAAGTATCGCTCACACATGATGAGTGTACTACTTTTAAAGAAGCAACTTTGACATTGATTTTTTAAAATTGGCATAAAGCCATGAGATCTGAAATGACTTTCATGTACATCAACCAAGTTTGGACTTTAGTGGATGCACCTGATAGTATTGTACTTATTGGATACAAGTGAATTTTTAAGAGAAAAATTGATATGGATGCTAATGTACATATATACAAAGCAAGGTTAGTGGCCAATGGCTACAAACAAAAACAAGTTGATTTTGATGAAACCTTTTCTTCAGTAGCTATGCTTAAATCCATAAGGATCTTATTGGCTATAGTCGCATATCATGATTATGAAATTTAGAGATGGATATCATCAAAATATTTCTCAATGGGAATTCGCTTAAGGATGTGTACATTACACAACTTGAGGTTTTTAAATCCAAGAGATTTTCCAATCAAGTATGTAAGTTGCAAAAGCCTAGTTATGGACTTAAACAAGTGTCGCAGAGTTGAAGCATTTGTTTTCATAGTTGCAAAAGTCTATTTATGAACTTAAGTAAGCGTCACAGAGTTGGAACATTCGTTTTGATAAGACAATCAAAAAGTTCAATTTTATAAAAAAATGAGGATGAACCATGTGTCTATAAGAAGGTTAATGGTAGTGTGGTCATTTTCCTGGTGCTATAAGTGAATGACATATTGCTGATTGAAAATGACATACCAATACTTTAGTATGTAAAGATTTGATTATCCAAGAACTTCTCCATGAAGGATACGAAGGAAGTAGCCTATATTATAGGAATAAAGATAGATAAAAAAGGTTAATTGGCTTATCCTAATTCACGCACATACATAAAGTGCTAAAGAGGTTTAGTATGGAGAATTTCAAAAAGGGACTTTTACCATATTGCATCAGATTTTTTTCTCACAGACTATGTGTCTTAAAGTCACAAGAAGAGAGAGATAAAATGAATTGTCCCATATGCTTCTATAATTGGATTAATCATGTATGTAATGCCAAGTACTAGACCAGATGTCTCTTATATTTTGAGTATAACGAGCAGGTTTTAATCCAATCTTGGCGGTAGTCATTAGATGGTTGTGGAAAACATCATAAAGTACTTAAGAAGCATTAAAGGTGTTTTCTTAGTCTATGAAAGAGTTGAATTGAAAGTATAGGGGTATTCAGCTAATTTTCAATTAAATACAAATGATAGTAGGTTGCAATTAGGATACATCTTCACTCTGAATAATGGTGCACTAAGTTGGAAGAGTTTTAAATAACCAACGTTTACAAATTCCACGAAAAAGGCAGAGCACATTTTGGTGTCTAAGATAACAAAAGAAGAGATTTAGATTAAGAAGTTCATCACTGAACTTGGAATGATTTCTAGCATTGTAGAGCGTATAGTATTATACTGTGATAATAATGATGCCATCGTATAGGTAAAGAAACCAATGTCTCGTCAATGGTCTAAACGTATACTTAGGAAGTTTCACTTTATCAGTAAGAAAGTGAAGTGGAAACACATAACATTAGAGTGAGTTCCTACTAAAAAGAATCTTGTATATCCTCTCAGTAAGCTATTGTCTCATAAGAGACATATTCAATATATTAGACATGTAGGCGATTGACTTTAGTGTAAATGGAGATTGTTAGCTTATGCCCTTTCAACCAATCGAATGGTTGTAATTTTGTGTATGACGTTATTATTTTAATTAATAAAGACATTCTTTATCTCTATGTATTATGTAAATTACATTTGATATTTTAATACTAAAGGAAAAATCCTTAAAATAATTATTGTATAATTGAAATTATGATGATATCATAATTATGAGATTCAATTTGTATTTATGTATTATTCTTAAATTCTTCCTAGTTGTAGTTTCTTCAAGATGTGATAATGATAAAATGGTAAAACTAGTGTACACTATATTTCTTTCTTATAAAGAAAGTAATTGATCTTATAAATTAAAATATGAAAATACTTAAACTAACATGTAGATGCTTATTAGAGAATAATTTATATTGAATCGACTCGATTAAGAAGATCCCAAATGAAATATTACTTATATGTTTGTGAATTTTCTCATTATGATGGTCGTATAATTGATCTTTACACTTGAGATTACTAAGGAATCTCATGTGAAAATTACTATATTTTGATACTATTTGTAACCTGTCATTTTTGGGTTAACTCAATTGTTACTACTTGGTTGTAATATGAACCATATGGAGATAGTTAAGTAAGTCAATAAATGATTCATCACTCTAAAGTAATTAGAGAGAATGTTCTATTGCTCTTGATTAGTAGGGGTTTAAAGAATTCTTTGGCTAGAGTGAATTGACATTTAAAAAGATATTTTCAAATATCAATTATAAATCAATTATAAATTATTAATAATGAACATTATTGAATTCAAAAGAGTCTAGTTGAAATATTAAATGACAAAATGATTAAATTATAGTTCATAACCACGCATAAATAGGTTAAACCGCTTTAACATGCATGATTAAATTATACATCATAATCACGTATGGATAGATTAAACCACTTTTATATTCTTGATATTTGGGTGGTTATGACATGTTAGTAAGTGTCAATCTTGATTTATGATTATACATTATTTAATTAGAGAATTAACGATAAATTAAGAGAAATTTTAATTTATTCAATTCTTCTAATTATAAATTAAAATTATAATTTATAATCATTGCTATTATATTAGGAACTTAATGTGTCACATATAAAAAGAAGTTTAAAAGAAAAAAATCAATTTCAATTAAGTTGATCTTAATTTTAAAATTGGAGAAGCTTTAGGGATAAAAAATGACATATTTGATTTTATTAAAACAAAAGTAATTATAATTAGTGTATGATTTTAGTTATAATTGAAATATTTAATTTTAATGAGATTAAAACCCTAATGCTTTTTCTTTATATAAGAATAAGTGTAAAGGTGTTAGCACTCCTGCTAACTTTCTCTCAAAAAGTTGAATGTCTTTTTTACTATTATGTAGATATTGTTAGAGGTTGGATGAATGAAGATTATGTAGATATTGTTAGAGGTTGGACGAATGAAGATCTTGTAATTGATACATAAAAAAAAATTCAATAAGAATATCGAATCAGATATAATCTTATATTTTATGATTCGTAATTTTCAAGTTATTCAATTATTGTGATCTGATCAAAAATCTTAAAATTTTATTTTTTGCTATAGAATTGGTTTCCCAACATAATTGAGATGTCTCTTATTGTAATCATATTTTGACAATTGCGACTAATGTTTTAAAGATGAGATAAAAAGTTAAATCCACAATACAAGAGTTTTAATATTTAAAGGTTCAATGCTGTCATAAAACTAATATAAGATTAAATAACAATGAAATATTTGAAAAATATTATTCTTTCTTTCCAAAAGATTTAAAATGTAATTAAAAAAAGAGACTGTTAAATAAAAATTAATTAGTTTATTTTAATTTAAAAAATTAATTTATTTATTAACAAAATGATCGATTTTTTAGAAAAATAGTTATTAAACTAAAAATTAAAAATCAAATTAAAAAATTAGCCGAACCAATGTTTTTTTTACCGTTTATCTGGTCAAATCGTTTTTAAAACGTTCATTTCGACTTAATAAAGTATGTTAAATAAGAGATAAATCTGAATAATATGAGTTGGATGCACATTTTGTCCATTCCCCAATACAGAGATGCTTGTTGATTTTACAGGTCACGTAAATTAACTGGTGATTTAAAAAAAACCACACGTAAATTATAGATGAAATTAAATTTAGTAAATATTTTGTTATTTAAAAAGGACTGACTAATATAACAAAAATCATATTTTACTTAAAATTTTAATAAAACTGTTTTTTTTTTCATCTGCTTCCTTATTAAATTTAATTTCATCTATAATTTAATAAAAGATGTAAATACCACCATCCACACCGCTCCCTGTGACGTAGGGGGGAGCATGACGCCGCCCAATGACGACCGGCAGCCACGACAAGGTCCACTACGACTTATAATTCCCCATTATGTTCACTTTTTTTTCAATCCATTATCAACTCGCTTTATCTCTCTTAATCCATACGCTGTAAGTGTAACTAATAATCTCACTTTATGTCTCCCCAACAACCACTGCAACACATAGAGAGAGAGAGAGAGAGAGAGAGAGAGTACTAATCAACGCTGTTGTCTCTTATTTCCAGGAACACACCATCCTGGCCATCTCAGACGACCCTAATTTGCAGACTCTACGAGACGTTTGATCATCTGTTCGCCACGACATCACATGCCATGCACACGCAGCTTCTTCTCCCTCAATCCACCTACCGATGTTTATTCATTCATTATTGAGTGAATCGCGGACCATATCTTTTAATTTTCGATTATTATTTCAGTTATTGGGTCCGGGAATCCGATCTTATATTTGCTGATTTTATGCACTCCATCTCTCTCTCGAAGCAGAGTTAGTTGATCCGGTGAAAACTTTAGTCAGGTTTTTCGCGTTTGTATTTTACGTGAATTTCTGGGGAAGGACAAGAATTGTGCTTGTAAACTTGGAATCAAGTCAATCGACATGGTGACTAGCAATTTGTTTCACTGTAAAAAGCACTCGTGGCCTTCCGAGGATTACGTTAGCAGAGGCACTTTACAACTGGTAATGTTTCTGCTTTGTTGCTGGGAAAATTCGTCACGAAGTAGTGAATTTTCGTGTTTTGAAGATATGGCTGTCGCAAATCTTTACTTTACTATGAAGAAATAGACTTAATTTCATTGTTTTTGAGGGGTCACGCTCGCTTCTCTCTGTGTCTCCTTTAGATTAGGAGGCTTTGAAGTTCTTTTGTTTCTTCTCCTTTTTGTGTTTCAAGCCCACCAACTTGGGTAAGGAAATGAAAATAACAGAATCTTGTTTTTACTCAAGTATGTGGGTACATTAAAAATAATTGGTTTCTGCGTCAACCCCATGTCTGTGGAAGTGGAACTGATCCCAAGTTTCAAAATCTGAGATTCAATCATAAAAGTAGGAGGCATTGATAATGGGTTTTATAGATCGCGGAAATAAAAGTATGAGGCATTATTTTTGAGTTGTTCCGGATTCAGTTACTTAGTATTGGTTCACGTGAGCGTGATGTGCTCTTTGTTGCATCTAGAAATTACTTCATTTAGTTAATAGAAGCAGTTTCCTACCATATCTGTTCAATTCAGTTAGGATATTTAATATAGGGGTTAGTTCTTAAGTATCCTTTTTTCTTCATCTTGTAGTTTGATTCTGATAGTGCTGCTCCACCCAAACATGCTTGGAGAAGAAGATTAAATAGTCATGCCAATATTCTGAAAGAATTTAGTGTTACATTCAAGGAAGCAATGAAGATGGTGAGCTATATGGTTTAATTTTAAGATATGATGAGTCCCCCATCTCAAATTCTTATTATTGTAAGTTTTGTGTTAAATTATTTGGTTGGTTCTTACTAATTTTTCTGGAAATATCAGGTTCGACTAGGTATACGGCTTTGGTCCTACGTCCGGGAGGAGAAATCATATGGAAGGGTAAATTTTGCAATTTTGTTAATGGGAATTCGTCTTTTCATTAGTAGCTGAATGTATGCATGACTAAAATGCACCTGCCCTGTTTTTCAGAAAGCACCTATTGATCCCTTTACACGTGGAAGTTGCAAGCCATCTGCTTCTCAGGGTGTCCCACTTGGAGGAATGGGGTATGTGGTTGGAAATTTGCTATTTCAACTCTGTCTACTGTTTAATTTCTCTGTCAGATTGTCAATATGACTTTCTATTGCAGAAGTGGAAGCATATCCAGAGGCTTCAGAGGCGAATTTAGGCAGTGGCAAATTGTACCTGGTACCCGCGAAGCTTCACCTGTCATGGCCAATCAGTTCTCTGTAAATTTCTGAACTCGAACCTGTTATAGACTGCTATGTGTTTTTTGTTTGCCAAAATGTCATTAGCTGTCTGTTTTAGTGAGTGTTTTACATCTGAACCCTGATGTAGTAGTTCTCCTGAACCATGATTTTGCAGTTCTTGTTCACCAAATAATCAATAGGAAAATTTCATGTATGTGATTTTGTGGTGAATTATTGCGCTTTTCGTGCATGAATTAACTTCGATTGGTGATTTCTACTCTAAAAATTAGTTCGAAAAATGATTTTAGGAAAATTCAATTAAATTTTCTATCCTAGTTTGTAAAAGTTTTTTTGCGATGTTATTCATTAGTTAAATTAACTATTTTTGGTTAATATAAGAACTTTGATATTTCATTTTTGTCAAATTTCGGTCATTTTTGTCAAATTTCGGTCATTTTGAAGTTTGCTTTTGCTTCTCACAGTTGTAGATCATGTGGGCTCTTGTTCTCTGACCATATTAAATTATACTTTTATCATTCAGGTTGCAAAATTCTTTTTAATTTTTGGAAAGCATGTTTGGTTTATTAGGCTCATGAAACAAGTTTGGCAAGTGCAACCCCATAATTAAACTCTCTGCATACTCCTATCATTTTTGCTTACTGATCACCAGCAAGGACAAACTATATTGTTAGTTTCTAGCATAACTCCAAAGGGATTTAACATCTGAGCAGAATGCATAATTAACACTTGCTTTTTAATATTGCGCAAAGCCATCAAAAGTGGATGGAAACTAGGAAACATGGCTTACTAAATTTTCGGTCACTTCTTTCATGTTATTGTTTACATGGATGTAGATAACATTTTATTTTGTTATTTGTTATGTTATACATTTCCTTGTTTATTTATTAAGGGTCTTCTTGGAAAATGAATGAATTTGTGGAACGAAGGATCCTACATGAAATCTGGACTTTTTGTTGCCTGTTGATTTAGGGTGAACCTGTATTACATTTAAACCATGGTTCACCTTTGACAGTCTAGTTGTTTCATTGTATCTCTACAGATTTTTATATCTCGAGATGGGGGAAATAAAAGATATGCTTCAGTTCTGGCTCCTGGACAGCATGAAGGGTTAGGGTAAGTGACTGAGAAACAAATCAGTCATCTAGACAATACAATGGTTGTTGTCAATTTTGGGTTCTCACTGATACTGATAGTGGTTAATTTCCCTCACAGGAAAGCTACTGATCATGGTATATCATCATGGGGCTGGAACTTGAGTGGTCAACATTCAACATATCATGCGCTGTTTCCTAGGGCATGGACAGTATATGATGGTAGCAACTTTTATTGCTTTCTGTTTTGTGAAAGATCGTATATTCCTCTCATGTCCCTCTCTTAGTGATGATCTTTTATCCTTCAGGTGAACCAGACCCAGAGTTGAAGATCTCTTGCCGACAAATATCCCCATTCATACCACATAACTATAGGGATAGCAGTCTTCCCACTGCAGTTTTTGTCTACACAGTATGCTTCTCAAATCACTGATCAAGTCACATGAAAACAATTCTGAATATTTAATGGTTCCAAGAACACTTTTCATGAATTTGATTGTCTGTATTTTGCAGTCCTTTTACTTAGGTTGTCGAAGTTCATAGACTGATGATAAAATCCAGAGCCAATGTTTTATCTTGCTAGTGATATCCATAAGTTCTTAGAATAAGTTGAGGGCTTTGCCATTTATATTTTCTAGCCAGTACATCAATAACCTTTTGTTGTTGTTACTTGTAAGAGAAGGATATGCTGAATATAGTTTGATAACTTGACCTAAACTTGTCTGGGCCGTATAAACTTCTAATTTGATTGTACGTTCATATTTTTAGATAGACTCGAGTGAGGAATTGGCTAGGGACTAATTACGGCTTTCCTGCTTTCTTTCCCATTCATTACACACGACCTTGTCTTAATTTTTAGCTGGATCCTGCCGGTTCTACTTTTTATGTAATTTTACGCTATTGTCAGCTAACTTTTTGGTAGAAAACCAGGTTGTCATTGTTTAACATGTCATACAATTCTTTTGATTCAAACAACTGTTGGATATAAGATATAGGAAAATTATCTTATTAATTGTAGTGTCCATGCTGGGTCAAAGCATACACAGCAACTTGAAGATTCCTAGTGGTAGGCTTATGTATCCTTCCAACTAATTTAGAGCTTATGTTGAAGAATTTTTTAAGCAAAAAGATTTAGATATGTCCTCACTGTCTCTTTGATCTGTGTTATGTATTGTTCCTTCCTTTTTGATGTTTCTTAATAGTATGACACTTGGCTCTATGTAGGGTTTTTTCTTTATCTTTTGAAAATGTATCAAAAGATTTCTTGGGAAGTTTATAGGGTTCTCACCTGAAACACTGTTAACTCCTATTTTATTTTGACAATGGCCCCTAAAATTATTCAATATTTGTATTTGCTCTACTCTGCAACTGATGAAAATACACTATGGAAGTTTTTATTTTTGAAAGTATAACTTAAGAATTCCTGTTTCTCAGTTTAGTTTTCTGAATGACTATGTTTGTATTGTAGTTGGTGAACACTGGGAAGGACAGAGCAAAAGTTAGCCTTCTTTTTACGTGGGCGGTAAGTTCTTGGTCTCGCCAGATTTCTTTGACACATTGCTGCAAATTTAGAGGAATTATGGATTCTTAAATGCAATTTGTTACTCTGTGATTTGTGCAGAATTCCATTGGAGGCATCTCATCTTTATCAGGAGATCATGTGAATGAACCATTTATGTAAGTACATTTACTGTGTTGTTCTTTTTACTTGTGTTGGTTCTTAGGTTTGAATTATAGTTTGATGTTGCTGTTCTTTCTGACAGAGGCAAGGATGGAGTATCCGGTGTTCTTCTACATCACAAGCAAGTCATGAATCCTTAATAGCTCTATGTGATGGTTGGTTTGCATATTTCTGTTGGTGATTTCATGGTTTTAGGTGAAGAAAAGTGTTTGTCTCACCCCTTAGAATAGCAACAAAATGGAAAAAAGATGTGACAAAATTAGAGGCAAACCCATTATCACTACTTTCGGTGAATTCAGATCTTTCTTTAGAACTTGACCACTTTAAAGTACTGGTCTAGAAGATATGGTAGGGATTGAATGAATAGGAATGTTTATATGTACATATAGCTAGTGTCATTCTATGTCCAACAATGAAACAGAGAAATGAAGAGCTCAAAATCCATGTCTTAGATCCTGAAATCGTTGCTTTTAATTTGTTTACTGATTTAAGGTGCAATAGGAATGGAAACAAGATTATGCAAGCCAGACGTTGTGAATAAGACTATGGAGAAAAAAGGGGTTTTGTTAGAGTATCCCATATGTAGAATTTTTAATATGGGCAGAGTGTAGAATCCATTAACAAGAATTGGGCTTAGATCAACCATTGTCAAAATGACTAGAACTAGTCATTTAAATAGTTGACCCTTATCACTTACAAATAAACCTTTTAATATTTTCATGTTTAGTTAATATGGGATACTCTAACACTCCCCCTTAAGTGCAACTGGGATTGAACATCCAGTTGTCAATTGAAATAAACGCAATGGTAACCGGACCGGGCTGCTGGGACTGGATATCTAGATAGACAACCGGAAAATTAATAATCTGGATCAAATTTGCTCTGATTCTATATTAGAATTTTTAATATGGGCAGAGTGTAGAGTCCACTAACAAGAATTAGGCTTGAGTCAACCATTGTCAAAATGACTAGAACTAGTCATCTGGATAGTTGACCTTTACCACTTATAAACCCTTTAACATTTTCATGTTTAGTCAATATGGAATACTCTAACAGGTTTCCTATCTTAGTTTAATTTAATTCTGAAAAAAATTGTCACTTCTTAAACTCTCGTTGTGTCACCATATAGTAAGTAAATGCCTGAATAATTGGCAAACATGTAGAAAGAAATCTTTTTGGAGTTTTCTGGTAGGATTGTATAGCTTATCCCACGGGGCTGATAGCCATAGTATATGTATGGAAGGGACAACTATCCAACTTGTCTGGTCCAGTCATTGCACCAACTGCCTAAAAATCCAACTCTGAGCAAAAGATATTCTTGCATACATGGTTCCATCATTTGGTTGGCCATTACAACTAATAATTAAGAACCAGTCTGGCTGGGCTAACCAAGTCAGATGGTTGTGACAAAATCCATCAAAGTTGAGATTATTAGGTAACTAACCACTTCACCACCTACGTCAATCTTAGACTGCACAATATGGGAGATCCAAATAGTCAGTAATAACCTTGACTGTTAGGGGAGACATCTTAGCATCTACTTTATCCTCATTTTCCTCTCCCTCTCCCTTTAAAATTTACACTTAAAGCATTCACTTTACAATATCCAAAGTGGTTAAATGAACCTGGTAAAATAGGCAAATGCATGCTTTTGTATCTGAAGAACGTAAGTGTATTTTGACTCATTATTTCCCATTGAATTGTGGCTATTTGTTCCTGGGTTTGAGATTGCAAGCGTTTCTAATTCTGTGACATTGCTGCAGGACTGCGAAGGGCAATCCCCCAGTTACTTTTGCAGTTGCCGCATGTGAAACTCAGAATGTAAGTGTCACTGTTCTGCCCTGCTTCGGACTAACTGAAGAAAGCTGTGTTACTGCGAGGGATATATGGGGTAAAATGGCACAGGTAACAGTTCCTAGCTTTGAATCCTAAATTCACCTGCGATGTTTTGCATAAAAATTATTTATGAACGACATGTCCTGTTGGCATTATGATGTTGATATTTATATCAATCTCACTTTTTATGATTCTAATTGCTTCCAAGGGGACTTTAATAATTGTTTAAAAAGTAAATATTTTTCCATTCATTTCAAGGATGGACAATTTGATCGGGAGAATTTCAGTTGTGGACCAAGCATGCCTTCATCTCCTGGGGACACAATTTGTGCTGCAGTATCAGCTTCTGCGTGGGTGGAACCTCATGGAAAGTGCACAGTTGCATTTGCAGTTGCTTGGTCATCTCCAAAAATAAGATTTCTGAAGGGAAGTTCATATTATAGGTAAATAGGCGGGAAATCTTACTTTCTCTTGACCTGTTCATTCTCAAGGTAAAGATAAAATTGAGGAACAGTGGCTGATATCAATTTTACTAACCTAATCGACATGAACATTAGAATGTCACTGAAGGTTATAGAGCACGTAACGTGTTCTCATCATTTTCATTGCTGATCTATCAATCTTATTTTCTCTGTTTGTTTCTTTTTGTTGTTCTTCCCTTTTTTTTTCCTTGGTTGCTCCAAGCTGGTTGCAATCTTCATTTTTAGTTTCTTAAATTGTCAAGTGTTATCTGGGTATTGCTTTTTCTTTATTATTCTTTACAATTTCTCTATGAAAGAATAGCATAAAGCACTATGCACTATGTTAGGTACTAGTGGTGGGAGTATAAGGTGCTGCCTTTATACAAGAGTTCTATATTGTTGAATCTGTTTTCTAAAGCACTTATTTCATTGCAGGAGATACACAAAATTTTACGGCACTTCTGAAAATGCAGCTCAGCATTTAGCGCATGATGCCCTAAAGAGTATATTTTTGTTTGCATTCGAAGTTCAAGTTCTTCTTGGAAGATTTATTATTTTGAAATACCCCGCAGAAATTTTTTTCCTCAAGGTTGCTCTTGTTTTAACTTTCTACTTTTTATCTTGATCAGATTATAAGTGCTGGGAGGAAGACATTGAGAGATGGCAAGATCCTATCCTCAAGGACGAAAGGCTACCTGAATGGTAATTGTTGTTGGATTATAACAAGGCTTTTTAATATCTTTAGTTTCACATCCATAGTTCTTTAGACAACTATTGTTATTGTGCACTCAAGATTCAAAAAGTATCTTCCCATGTGCTATTTTGACTGAAAACTTTAGTTTTTAGTCTTGTGCTGCATGCTGACCATCTTGATGTATGCCGACTCTCATCTTGCTTTGTCCATTTGAACTTTGATGTATGTATATGAGGCTTGAAGTTTTCTAGCTAATTCTTTTTAGATGCCTATTTGGAATTACAATAGCTGGAAGGATTGCATCATTATGTATCATGCTCTACTCTCACAAAACACCAGTTAGCCCAGACTAATGTCAATTGCAGAGATAGCAGCAATTCAAGAACTTCTTACTGCATTGTTTGAACTTGTGTGCCAATACTTTAAAAGGTACACCTGTTTTCTTGAGTGTATTCGTCTAACATCATAATTGATATTGCAGGTACAAGTTCACATTGTTTAATGAACTCTATTTCTTGGTTGCTGGTGGAACAGTTTGGATAGGTACTCATCTCTGTTTATGCCCTTTCTATTCTATATGACATTAGCTTCTAAATAGGCTTTCTGTATGATTTCATCACATCTGCTCAGAATTTTACTTTATCAGTCGCAAGGTACTCTTGTCATCAAAATTTCAAAATTTTAACATTTTATTGAACAAAATAGTTGTAGAATTAAGGTCTTTTATGTGTTATTTGTTCTGTGCAGACTCTTCCTTGCCTGAGATGGATGCAAGAAATGGTTTTCAGAAGTTAACAAATGGAGAAGCTACAGATGTAATTGAGACACAGGTGACCTGCAGTGGTGAGGCAGCTAAGTATGAAACTTACCGGTACGATACAGTTAATGGTGGGCCACTGGATTATGATGAAGGATTTCCTAAATCTTACTCATGGAAAGATGGATCAGTGTCATCTCAGGGAAACAGAAATCTCAGCCAACCCTTGGATTCTTTTGAAGTGACGGGCTTTCTTAATGAGGATGATGATGTTGGTAGGTTTTTGTACTTGGAAGGAGTAGAATATATGATGTGGTGCACATATGATGTGCACTTCTATGCATCTTTTGCGCTTCTTGAGTTATTTCCCAAAATTGAACTTGCTATTCAGCGTGATTTTGCCAAAGCTGTGTTATCAGAGGATGGAAGAAAAGTGAAGTTTCTGGCTGAGGGTAATGTTGGAATTCGTAAGGTCAGAGGTGCTATTCCTCATGATCTTGGGACACATGATCCTTGGAATGAAATGAATGCATATAATATACATGATACCGGCAATTGGAAGGATCTCAATCCAAAGTTTGTGCTTCAAGTCTATAGAGACTTTGCTGCGACAGGGGATATGTCATTTGGGGTTGATGTTTGGCCTGCAGTTAGAACTGCCATGGAATATATGGAACAGTTTGACCGGGATGATGATGGCCTTATAGAAAATGATGGGTTCCCAGATCAAACATATGACACTTGGACAGTGCATGGTGTAAGTGCTTACTGTGGCTGCTTATGGCTTGCAGCACTTCAAGCTGCAGCAGCAATGGCCTATCAAGTAGGCGACAAGTTTTTCGCTGAACTATGCAAAAACAAATTTGTGCAGGCTAAGTCGGCATTTGAAGAAAAACTGTGGAATGGTTCATATTTTAATTATGATAGTGGGTCAAGTAGTAATAGTAAATCTATACAAGCAGATCAACTAGCAGGGCAGTGGTATACAGCATCTTCAGGCTTGCTTCCACTTTTTGACGATTTCAAAATCAAAAGTTCTCTCCAAAAAATATATGATTTTAATGTTATGAAAGTACGAGGAGGCAGGATAGGTGCTGTGAATGGTATGCATCCCAATGGAAAGGTTGATGAGACTTGCATGCAATCACGGGAGATTTGGACTGGTGTCACTTACGGGGTAGCTGCTACCATGATCCTTGCTGGAATGGAAGAACAGGCATTCACAACTGCTGAAGGGATATTCACTGCAGGCTGGTCAGAGGAGGGTTATGGGTAAGTCAATTGTGTACCAGTCATTTTTTATAGTACTACTCGGTGAATGGTTCTATTTCGTTTGCATTTAATATGCCTGGTGCATTTCTCCTGACAATCATGAAATTTTGATTAATTTCCTCTCATGTTTGTTGTGTCATTTTCCATAAATCTATTGCAATAATGTTTTTGTTTTCTTCTGCACTCCTTGTGTGGTTGCCGCCACCCCCAAGCCCTCCTATCTTTCCAAGTAAAGGACAAAGAAGCTTTTCCCTTTTTTTGGTGATGGGATGGTTAATAGGGAATTTTGATGCTCCAGTGAGATTGTCACTAATAAAACTGTTACAGACCTTTGAAGGCTCCCATCCCCCACATCTTCCTTGTTCTACAGCAGCAACCTTGTCATGAAGTACCACACTATTGGTAAAGAATTAAAGTCTAGTTTCTGAGTGTTGTCCTTTATAGATGAACATTTTTCCAGGTTGCGCTGAACTCTTCACAGTGCTGGAATTTTTATATGCCTGGGATGTTGCTTAAAAGATCATGCTTTAAAATGTCCAAGAAGGTGGTCCTTCACGTTCAGTATCAGATAAATTGATGTGATTTGTGTGTTTTTTTTATAAAAAATTTTCACTCTGAGCTAAGGTGAAGCTTATTCAGGCACTTAACACTTTTGTGGAAAGAATTTCTATCAGCACCTTCACTTTTTCTTGGGGAAAGGGGACGTCTTTAGAAGTCTCTTTTAAATTTCCTGTAAATAACTTGGGCATCGGACACTTGTATATGGACATTGAAACGTCTAGCCCTCACCAACTGCTTTTTCGATGATGAAATTCTCTTCCATCTTATGTGATGTATCATATATGCATATAGATGAAAATTCGCAAACACACTGGAGTCTGTGACACGTTATGCATATTTGTGTCTTCTTAGGACCAACTGTTAATTCAAATTTTCGTTTCTGCCAACTATAGGTACTGGTTCCAGAGTCCAGAGGCATGGACCATTGATGGCCACTTTCGGTCCCTTATTTACATGAGACCATTGTCAATTTGGGGTATGCAATGGGCGCTGTCACTTCCCAAGGCAATTCTGGAGGCCCCTAAGATAAATGTGATGGACAGAATCCTCTTATCTCCTAGTACAAGATTCTCTCTTGGTGAGACAGGAGTTAGGAAGATCGTCAAGAAGGCCAAGTGTCTTGGTACTACTGCTCTCAGTTGTTCATGCTGATGATGACTGCAAGTTCTTCAACTTTTGTTAACAAAAAGTTTAATGATCCTTCTTCCTTGAATCGTTTACCTGCAGTGAAACACTTGGTGGGGTTTGAGAGAAGTCCTTCCCTAAAGAGATAGGCGTCTTCTGCTTCTCTGAATAGTTCTACCCCAAGTAAAATACTTGGTGGGGATTAAGAAACGTCCTTCCCTAAAGAGACATTAGTTATAAATTAGTAGCCAATTCAACTTGTATATAAATAGCTTTTGTTCGTTAATGAATCTTGTATAAGACTTGTCTTTCTTTGATCCTCGATTCTTTGTTTCCCTTTCTGTAATACGAGCTGAAGTTCTGTTAAGATGGGCATTTATTGTTGTTCTGTAAAGTTGAAAATAAAACCTGTGAAAGCTGTTTGCATAATGCTTGCAATATGCCTTTAGAAGGCCTTTTTATTCTTCAAGATTGGCGATAGTTCGTCACATATCCGACATTTGCAGCTGCCTTTTGACTCTGATGCCAAAAAATCCTCCCCCTTTTTGGGTGCTAAACGGAGGAAATCCAACCAAGGATTGGCATGTCTTCCTTTGCTAGAGGAGTTTGCCTCAACCTTTCCGTAAAAGGTACTGCCATTTCGCCCTAATTTATGAACGATCTTTTGAGCAGAGTCGAGGTAGAAGATTGCGAGTTCCACACTGAAAGTGAACGGCGGGACCACCCCAATTGAGGCTTATTAATAAACTAGTTATAAACCCCGTGCTTTGCACGGGTTGTTACAATATTAATAAGAATATTAGTTATGATTAGTAAATGTATAATTTGAAAAGAATTTGCTTCTTTAATATTTCATATTAATTTAGTAGTTTTAAATTATGATAATTCATAATTTTCTACTTTTACCAAGCATATGACTTATTTTATTTTTTTGTTACTATTATTATCTATGGACTCAATAATCAACTTTTGAATATATAAAAACTGTTGAAGATTCAATAATCAACTTTAATAAGAGTATAACTTATGATTAATAAATGAATTGTTTGAAATGAATTTGGTTAGTATTGTCCAAAACTTTATTCAATTCGTTACTGTTATGAAGGATAAAACTAATAAAATTCCGGAATGAAAGCATATTATTTAATAGCATTAATAAATACATAATTTATTAATAATAGGAATGATAGTAAGTGGAGAATTAATTATTAAAGCTCATTTTAAACAATTAAATTAATTAGAATAATTAAAGAACCATAATAAAATGTTAAAATAATATATTTGTAATAAAAAGAAAGATAACAATTTTATTATTAATTATAATATAATTTGTAATAAAAAATCTTAAAATCCTATAAAAATTACATTTGAAGAAAAGATTGGAAAAAAATAAAGCATATTACTGTTAAAAATTATTATGGTTATTTAATTATTCTTAATAATTTAACTGTAAAAAATGCGGTTTAATGATTAATTCTGTACGTTATGATAAATTGTTAATGCCAACACGATGGCGTTTGGGCATTAGAGACAATAGGACACGATAGCAGTAGACAGAGGATTTGGACTCAAAATTGGAAGGCAAACACAAGTAAAAAATTAACATATTGCATGGCATAAAATAAGATTATGATAAAATAGGAATATGATAAACAAAATGAGTCCCAAAATATGAGAGCCATATTTAGACAAGTACAAAAGATAGATCATTTACTATTTAAGTACAAAATACTTGCAGGCCCCAAAATAGATACATAGTGTAGTAAACAAAAAGTAGCTGACAACAAAATGATCATTCTTGAACATTTGACTGTTAAGTTAACTTTTCTCTTTTGATTTTTGTGGTGAACTTGGTTGAAGACATTTGTGGTGATATTAAATCACAT
>JAOTIZ010000001.1:16703828-16721086 GCA_027123425.1 Erythroxylum panamense
TGATTAAATGATACTTCAAAACCAGAATCACATAATTGACTTACACTAATTAGATTATGCTTTAAGCCTTCAACTAGCAGAATATTATTAATAGACGCAAATGAATCTTTATCAATTTTGCCGATTACAACTATTTTGCCTTGCTGGTTGCCTCTAAAAGTTACTGATCCTCCTTGTTTATTTTGGAGGTCTAGGAACACAAACCTTCTTCCCATCATATGTCGCGAGCATCCACTATCCAAGTATCATTGGTGTTGGTTGCTTTTTTCAAGAAAGGAGATTTGCAGTATATATTATATCTTTCTTAGGTACTCATATTTTCTTAGGTCCTTTGGGGTTAGACTTACAATTATTCATCAAGTAATAAGAATATTATTTCATTTTCTTTCTGTTAGGAACAAAAATCTTATTATGATGAACATTACTATTATTAAACTCTAAACCAGTCTTATCATTTGGATGTCTATATTTTTCAATCATATCATTCATTCTTTTTGTACTTTCAGTAAATGTTGATAAATCTGTTGAAAGATTATTAATCCTTTGTTTCCTGAGATCTATCTATATTTACTTTCTTTTTCATATCGTCTACTTGTTTTTTAAGGCAGACGTTTTCTTTTTCTATCACTTCCATGTTCTTCAAACTTTCAACAAATTTCTTTTTCAATATCCTATATTGATTTAATATAGCATGTGAATCTTCTAACAATTCTAAATACGCATCTTGAAGTTCATTAAAATTAGAAGTTACCTCATCGTCGCATTCCTTTTCAGCTATCAAGCATATATTTGCTTGTTCTGATGCTTCTGAGTCGGAGTCAGATTCAGACGAATCCAAATCTTTCCAAGTTGCTATCATGCTCTTTTTGTTTTCTTTACTTTTCTTCTGTTTTCTTTTGAGCAACGGATATTCAGACTTGTAATGTCCTGGTTTATTGTACTTATAGCAGACGATATAACTTTTCTCATTCTTTGATTTGTCTTTGCTATTTTTCTTACAAGAAAAGTCTTTATTTCCTTTTGCTTTTTTTTCCACATCCTCCTAATCTTTCTTGAAATGATGGATAGTTCATCATCATCTTCACTTTAATCTTGATCAGATTCACTGGAGTCATCATTCTTGATTTCTTCAATCTTTAATGCTTTTGAAGATGTGCTTCTATTTTTCTAGTTCTTTTGATTCTTCTGACTAGCCTTTAATGCGATAGATTTATCTTTTCTAGGTTTATCTTCTATATCAAGCTCTACTTCATGTATATTCAGTGAACCAAGCAATTCATCTAGCTTCAGCTTACTTAAGTCCTTGACCTCTTGCATTGCCGTAAGTTTGGGTCTCCATCTTTTTGAAAGACATCTGAGAATCTTTTTGACATGATCTTGATAATCGTAGATCCTCTCGAGAGCTTTAAGTCCGTTAACAATCTTTTGGAATCGTCTAAACATCTGATCAATAATCTCCTCATCTTTCATCTTGAATAGCTCATACTGATGAACAAGAATACTGATCTTGGATTCTTTCACTTGATTTATGTCTTCATGTTCAATGGATAATGTGTCCCACATTTCCTTTACAGATTCGCATCCATGAACCTTATCATATTCACTTTTGCTTATGACACAATTTAGAAAGAACTTGACCTTTGAATTTAACTAAAATCGAGCTTTCTGATCGGTTGACCATTTGTCACGAGAGATGTTATTACCTTCATAGTCTGTTGGTATATATGGACCATTCTCAATGATATCCTAAAGATCAATATGTGTGGATTCTATAAAGAGCCGCATCCAATCCTTCCAATAATGATAATCCTCACCATTGAAAGCAGGAGGTCTTTTGACTGAGGCACCTTCAGCTATAAAAACATACGATTCAACTATGAATCTTTGTCCTCACTTTGTAACAATTTTTCTTGGAAATCTCGCTCTGATACCAACTGAAGTAAATCACTTATTAATATTGAAATCACGTAAAATATGTAAAATACACAAGAGGGGGGTTAAATTGTGTAAACTTTTCAAAGATATTAATCTTTCGGGATTTCTTGAATTTCTTTACAAAATTCAAATGATCACAAAAACACTTTACTAAAGTTGATAAGTAATGCAATCAAAAGAATTATTATCTATTCTTCTAACAAAAAGAAAATTAAAAGATAAGGGTTAGAAAATAGACGCCGCGATTTTATACTGGTTTACTCTTAACTTTGGGCTACGTCCAGTCCTCAAAGTTTGTCTGAGATTTCACTATACTCTTTAACTTTACAAGTATTCTTTCTACACTTGCAGAGCCTCTTTAGGTCTCTCTCGTAAAGTATTCTTTATTTGCTTTCTTAGCCACTTCAGGCTCTAGCCTTTCTTTCTCTCTCTAGGAAATATGTTTTTGAGCTTCAAGTTACAAATGTATTCACTCTCTTCTTTGGCATTTTGAATACAGAATTTCTTTAAGTATTGTACAATCAGATTTTCTTTCTTGTAAAAACGTTATTTAGTTTGCGACTAGAACTAGTATTTATAGTCTTCAACTGTCTTTTTGAGAAACTGCTTCTTGAATCTTCTAGAAATCATTATTAGTTGAGTCCTGTAACTAATTCCAACTAACTAACTGACTGACGTTCTAGAATAACTTTCTTTTGTATCGTCTGGTATAATACTTCTTCTGTTATCACACTTCTTTTGTTGTCACGCTTCTTCTGTTGTCGCGCTTCGTCTGTTATTGCGCTTCGTCTGTTATCGCGCTTCGTCTGTTGCTGACGTATCGTCTGTTACTGACATGTTTTCTGGTGTTGATGTATCGTCTGTTATTGATGTATCGTCTGGTGTTGACCACGCATCTTCTGAGTTTGACTAAGTATTATACATTTTTCTGCACACTTAACAAATTTATTAAAACAATTCATACATTTTAAGATTATTATTATTTGATTGTCATCAAAATTAATCGAAGTGAAGTCTTTTTAACTTAACAAAATCATGTATGTTTACAACAAAATCATGTAGAAGACATTTGATGGCATCAAACAGTCAAAAGTTTCGTTCGTTTAAACTAGTTTAGGACCAAGAGATATGACCAGCTCGTGCATTCATCTTATGGCTTGCAATAGGAGGGAGATTACCAATAAAGGACATGTTGAAATTCAAGATAGAGTCTTCACATTGTGAGTTGTGCTTGACTCAATAGGAAAGCATGAACCATTTATTTTTCAGGTGTAGGTTCTCTTTACATCTGTGAGATAAGTTATCATCCTTACTAAATACAAGAAGTAATGCTAGTGATTGGCAAGGGATGGTGAGATGGGCTTCACAACTCAAGATAGAGAACAAAGTTGATAACGTAGTTTTCAAAACCTGTCTACCTTCTGCTGTACATGGAATCTGGATGGAGAGAAACTCAAGATTGTTTAGGGGTAGTCCAACTAATTACCAGGAGGAGGTATTCCACAAGCTAGTAATGCAGATAAGATTTACTTTGGTAGTAGGGAGACCACACAACAAGCTAACTCAGAAATTGGATAAAGAGAAACTCCAGGTTGTTTGGGGGTAGTCCGACTAACTAGGAGGAGGTATTCCACAAGTCAGTAAAACAAATGAGACTTACTTTGGTAACAAGGGGGCTACACAACAAGCTAACATCAACTGATTTAACAATCTAGTAACAGATAATTAACAAAAAATTAATAAAGTAAAATTTTAGGTTGCAAATAATAATATTTTATAAATATTAAAATGTAAAATTTCAGAAATAATCTTAAAATTTTACGAAATATTTGGAGGCTTTGCACTTTTTTGCTTGTTTTCGTTGTAATCTATAAAGATAGTAGACAAGTTCCATCGCTCAAATGGGAATGTACGGGAGTATACTTAATTCATATGTAACATACATTAGTTTTCTCTTTCTCAATTAGGAATGTATGCAAGTGCACTTATTACATATATGTACTAATAAAGTACTTATTCCACTTTCAAGGAGGCATCAAGCTTGTGGAAAAGGCTGCAGACCATATCTAACACTGCAACTCCCATAAAAGTACTCCCCTCCTACTCTTCGTTTGCATGAGAGTATCAGTTTCCTGCTAGCTTTTGCAAGACAGAAACTGCAACGAGAAGGAGAAAGATCCCTTGTGCACTGAGAGAATCCATACATCTTGCTACTCGTAGATTGTGCACTGAGAGAATCCAAGTTACAAGCGCTTCTAGAATTCAGGTCATAAATTCTTAACACTTCGAGCATTTCAAAACAGGCCAAATTACGACAAGTAAATTCATAACCCATTGGTGCATTTGCCTAAAACAGTAAAACTATATCTTCCACTTCTAAAAATAGATCCAATTCATATCTCTATGTTTTAGTATTCTTTCACTTGGAAGTTTAAATGATTTATTACAAGAATCTAGATATTAATTATATTTATTATTTAGAAGTTATTCATTTTAAAAAATTTAAATATTATTTACAAAATATTTAGATAAAAATAAAAATTTTTGTGGTACAAACAGAAATATTAGAATATGTGGTGATTAGAAGAAATTAAAATGGATAGCATAATTACTCTGATTCATTTATAAATACTCGTCCATCCTTTTGTTTCATGAATTGAGAAGCAAATTCAAGCATTTAAGAGTAGAACATTTCAAGATATCAATTTTTATAGGTTCTAACTTACAAATTAATATCTATAACTTATAGTTAGTAGGTGTTTGTATTACAACTTATTTTTTACTCAATAATATTTTGTGTCCCTTATGTCTTCCAATCTTAACCGAACTACAATTTTGCTCTATCCACCCAATCATTCCAATAAGTGGTTTCAAACTCTAATTAACGTATCTATACTTACTTATCATATGTTCTATGGTTGTCACTATAACTGGATCTTTCATATAAGAACATAAGTTGGATATTGTTTATCCTTTAAAGGTACTGGTACTATTCACATATATAATTATTGTTTACATAAGATAGTGAGAGTTATTTCACTTAGCTCAAAGTAATTTAGAATATAAGCAATGACAACCAAATTTAAGATTGAGAAGTTTACTGTGAACAATTTCTCATTGTAAAAGCAATGAAAACCAAATTTAAGTTTAATAAGTTATTTATATAAATGGTTTGTATGTGTTGGATCAAAACAGATTAATACTTAATAAGTGGCAAGAATACAAAGTTGGATAGACTATCTTTGTATGCCATGTTGGTTAAATCAACATAACGAGAATCATAAAGTTACACACAATGATACGTGTATCGTTTTGATTATGAATCATATGAAACTTGTTAAGTTAAAGAATAACCAAATCAACCTTTAGGGAAACAATGATGATGGTTTGTTAAATCTTATACGTGTGATGTATTGGATAAAATAATAATTCATTTAAGAATGATAATTATATTTCATTATATTACTAATGACTTTATGTGATATAGTTATATGTATTAAATGAAATGTTGACTTAAAATTTTGAAAAGTTCAAAATTTTTAAATCTAAGTAGAAATTAAGTTTTGAGAATGATAAAGCACTTCGATGATATTGTTGTGGTAATTTTTAAATTTTCGATTATCTATAGGGAATGGGATTCTGTAGTGAATACCTTTCACAACAAAATTCATAAGAGTATGGATTATGTAAGGAGAAAATTACAATATGAGATATTGTATAATGCAATATTATTTCTTTTATAGTTATACCTAGTACAATGATTTACCTTTAATAGTTCCAATGAATCAATTAGCAAGATTTCATATTAGATATGAAACGCTAAGTCTTTGAAAGAGTCAAAGTTAATAATTGAAGGATGTGATGCTTGGATAAAGCATACAATATTCATTAAGTTTAGAACTAAAATAGGTAATAAAAGGATATGAGATATCCAAAATGTTGAATATAATCTTACAGACCTATTGAACAAATTATATATTTCAATATATAATTATAAGAGAATGGTTATCAAGATAAGTAGTGGGAGTAAGATGAAACTTTAAAGGTTCAAATCTCATGATAGTACATCCAATTGGAACTAGTGCCTTTGTTGATACATTTGATGTATAGTTAAAAGGTTACGAGACATTGAAAGATTCACTTTCTTAATAAATTCAAAGAGCGTATTTTGGAGATGATTGCGAATTTATTGTTTCTGCAAGAAGGTAAGTGGGAGTCTGGTTATCCTTTTTAGTGGGAGAATGTAGAGACATATTGCACACAGAGAACAATAATTCTAATTTTTAATTATTGAAAATATAATTTTCCAAGAAAAACTTTTGTTGGATATAAAAAGGTAACAACTTAATTCTAGGAATTAGATTTATAGATATAGATTGGAAGTTGTTTACCTATTCTAAGTCCAAGTACATAGATAAGGTATTAAAGATGTTTAGTATTTGAGATATCTAATAATTATGAAGTATTAAATATATATATTATTTTATATATGAGTTGATATTTGAGTTCAATGAGAAAAGGATATTACTTTAGAAGTAAATCCTAATTAAGGTTTATTTTACTTAGAACAACATCATTTTAGATTGGAAAGGTTCCAATGTAGCAATGACTGCTAATTAAACCATAATTCATTTTTCATTTAATGGAACTGATTAATTGGATCAATAGGTTCTTTAATGAATTTGATATATTTCTTTTTATTGTTCAATATAGTAACATTGGGCATGTAAAAGGAGCAAAGATCTCATTAAAGATACAAGGATGTATTTAGGCAATTTTTCTTTAAATTATAATTAAGATACAAGTTGTAAGATTTAAGCAAGTACTCATCACAGTAGTGGCATGATGGTTATATAACCAATCGATTGGTTGTAGTTTAATGAAAATTATTTGAAGGCATTCTTTATCTTGTACACATTTAGATATATATGATAAAGTTTATGGGATAATTATATATTGCAAATGAATTATAACAAGATTATAATTATGAGATTCATATTGCATTTACGTATTAACCCTGAATTGATCCTAGTCATTGTTAATAGACATTAATATAATGTAAAAAGACTAGAGCACGTTATGATTTTCCTTATGAAGGAAGTTGTCGTTCTCATAGATTACAGTATAGAGATACTTAAACAAACCTGTAGATGTTTATTAGAGAACAAGTTCATTGAACTGATCTAATATGAGAAATCCTTTTATATCTATTGAAATTTTCATTGTGATGATTGTATAAGTGATCCTTTGACATGAGGCCTTCAAAGTTATCTTATATAAGGATTGCTATATTTTGGTACTATTTATGACCTATTTAATCATGAGTCATTTAGTCAGTAGTCATTGAAAGTAGCTTGAACTATATGAAGGTAGTTGAGTGATTAAAATATGATTAATCACCGTAAAGTAATTTGGAAAATTGTTGTGTTATTCTCGATTAGTATTGATTCGAGAAATCCTTGGCAAAGGTGGAATAATATTTTGTAAATAATTTACACATGTCACTAATTAAATCAATAGATAATGTCAGAAAACTCATATGATACTTAAAATAGAGTTGACATTAATTCCAGGCTCTATATTTAATCGAAAAATTGTGTGATTAAATGATTGAATTATATGAAAAATCATGCATAGAAAGGTTAATCAAAACCACTTTGACATTTGTAAATAATTAGGTGGTCATGATGCATTGCTATATGTCAATCTTGATTTATGATTATAAATTATTTAATTCAATAATTAAAGATAAATTAAAAGCTTTAATTTATCTAATTATAATTATGAATTAGGATTATAATTATAATTATAATTTATAATCATTGTCAACATATTTGAGAACTTAACGCGTCACATATAAAAAAAGGGGTTATAAAAAGCAAAGTTATTTTAATCAAGCTAGACTTGATTGTTAAGTTTGAGAAACTTCATGATTAAATATGAGATATTTCATAAATAAGGATCAATATGAGATACTTAATAAATAAGGATCAATATGATATATTGGATCTTATTTGTGCTTAAATGATATTTAATTAGAATTATTTGTAACTCTAATTAAAGCATTATGAGATATTAGATCTTATTTGTGCATAAATGATATTTAATTAGAATTATTTGTAACTCTAATTAAAGTTTAATTGAAATTAGAATTTAATTTCAATTAAATTACTAAAATTTCTAAAAATTATTATAAATATGTTTAAGCTTCAATGGAGCTAGCACTTCTTGCTTAACACTCTCTACAAGAGTTACAAATTTCTCTCAACTTGTTATATGCATACCATTAAAGGTTGGACAATTGTGCAGCTATGGTAGTTAAGATGGATCATTTTTTATAACAATGTGAAGGATACGACAAGATAAGGATCAAGATTTGAAATAAAGTACAAATTACGAGTCATGCTTTATTATGATTTATGTGTTAATCATTTTATAGAATTAAAGTGATCATGGTTTCTAGGAAATCAAAATACAAAAAACTTTTATAATTATTTTGCTATAGTTGGGATCATATCCCGTCCATGATTTCCTAATACAATAACCCTAACAGTGTTTACTTAGCTTATTGGAACTGAATGTGATCACTAATTACCCTTCTTTGCTACATTGATAGAAGTTGTTGTGGCGGTCTATATGACTATAAAAATTTTTGTCTGAGTACTTCAATATACAATTGTCATACCAAATTATTTCCATGTTCTTCAATGGACGGTAACTGTGGATCTCACACACTATCTCCTGAAGACAAGTCTTACACTCGTAGTTTCTAACATTGTTTACACAAAGAGTAATTGCACAAAGACTCTATGCGGTCTCTTTCATCTTGCTATCATGGTGTTAAAATACATCTTACATATGGTCATCAAAGTTTATGAGACAAAAGTCAACTCAAATATCATTACTTTTTTTCATCTATATGATTTTGACATATCTCTAAAACTTTGTCACTTAATCCTCAATAGGGATTATAACATAAATTACATAATGGGCATATAATTTTCTTTTCTAACTTTGAGAACTCTTTTCAAACATACCTTTGTCCAAGAAATTTGGTTCACTAACTTAGTATTAAGTATAATAAGCAAGGTAAATTTCACTCAAAATAGAATATAAATGTAAGAAAAAACAAGCAACTAATTATATGTCATGATTACTAAATGAGATTAGGACTTTAATAATGTATTTGGATACTCCCATTATTTTATTTGAAACGACAACCTATATTACTATTTGGAAAGATTACTTTAATCTTTTTGTGGTCTAGGATCTCATTCAAATATATTTGATCTCAAGTTTGCTCAATAAGCCAACTAAACTTAAATTAGGTAGATAACAACTTTATCAATAACATCTTATGTGACTCTTAGATCATTCAGGTGACAATTCTTGCCAAAATATATCTTATATGTTATTCCCAACCCTGTCTCTAAATTCATGTGATCATGAGTTTGCTCATCTAAATCATACAAATTTAGTTAAATAAGGCTCACTGTCCTAAGACTAAATATATTTGGATTAAAGAGACCTTGAACGTGCTCAACAAGCCTAACAATAAACAAAACTGGTTTATTCTTGTAACAATGGAAGGTAACAATCATGTTCTCAACGTGTACTTAATATTTTAACAAGGAATTTAATTTCATTCGTTTCATCAAATACAAAATTGCATGTAAAATATCATACATATTGGGTATGTTAAGTGAACTTATTCTCTAATAAGCACCTGTATGTTTGTTTAAGTATCTCCATACTTTAGTCTATGAGATCAACTACTTCTTTCATAAGGAAAAAAAAGTGTGCTAGTCCTTTTACGTATTATTAATGTCCAGTCTTAATAAAATAATGACTAAGGATAATACATAAATGCAATATAAATCTCATAATTATAATCTCATTATAATTTCATCTGTAATGTATAATTATCCTATAGACTTTATCATCTACATCTAAATATGCACAAGATAAAGAATGTCTTGAAATAGTTGTTACTAAACTACAACCAAACTTATTGGCTTTAGGGCATAAACCAACATTGGAAAGAAAAATGGATATTGTCAATGAGTTGGCATGAACTGGGGCATATTGGCAAAAATATTCAACGAGATGTAAAATTCAGATGTGAGATAAAAAGATAGTTTGATATGGACCTTGGTTTGAAGGTTAGCTATATGACATGTATGAGGGAGCATGTGAGAGCACTATAGACTTAATGTATGGTCAAATAGACAGACCATAACTAATGGACTTGACATAGGTAATCATTGGACCGGATCAATGTGCTATAGAAGGCATTGGGCTTGAATGACTCATCATCAATGGATAAAGATTAAGGAGATATCTTGGATGATTTGGCAGACAAGATCACATTAGATATATCATCTGAAGATAGTAGAGTTCTTTATGGATATGGATGCATCATTCCTATTTAAATGTAATCTCTTATCTTTTTCGTTGTGATGTAGCTAAATCCTATTATATAGAGTTCTATTTAGATAAGAGTGTCATTCAATTAGTAGTATGATGTAATCTGATAAGGATAAAGGTGATCTGGTTAGTTTAGTTCAATTAAGATTCTGAATTGTAAAGCCAAAAGTGCTTATAAATAGCTTATTTGAGCCTTGCTCTTGGAGAGGAGAGATAGAGGGGAAGGGAACACATTGAGAGAGGGCATTCCTTTATGTGCTTTTGGGAAGTAATAAAGGTTGGTTTTTACCATAGCTCTTATGTATTTATTATTGCCTATGATTATTTAATTCTTTTTAGTATTCTTACTCAAGTATAAGAGTTAAACGCTTTGAGATTCACAAGGTGTTTAAGAACAAGGGTCTGTTAGTCAACGATCACATGGGAAAGCTAAATCTTGCTTCAACAAACCTTGGTGAGATTGTCATGCAAAGGAGTGGAGGCAACTTTGGTATAAGTTTGGTTTCTAGGAAAACCTTTGTAACAACTGATATCAGAGCCTCATTTAAATATAGCGAGAGGCAATAATTTGAAATAACATGTCAAAAAAGTAGAGGCACTCATAGGGCCAATTCGTTAAGGAGAGGAAAAGGTCACTTCCTACTCATCTCGATTCAAAATTTTTGAGGCACAAAGCCATCAATTGTAACATCAGAGAGCGGGCTTGATAAAGGCACAAGAGGATTCTATATTGGAGATCACGATCCTAAGGCGTGCTATTACAATGCAGGATGTTGAGCATATCAAAAGCATTTTGGTGAAGGTGCGAGAGCCCTAAGTTTTCGATAGTAAGCTGAGTTCCTAGGAGCTTGAAATTTTATTATAGGAGATGAAGCAATAATTTGCAGTGACAAAGGTGTTTAATTCTAAGAAGGTGTTAATCACAATTATATATATAGTGGAGGATGCAAAGCTGTGGTGGAGAATGAGAACTTCTAATGACATTAGTGTGGGTAGACATTCCATTGAAACTTGGGAGAAGATAAAGAAGGAGCTAACGAACCAGCTCCTCCCTAACAACACTTCATGTCTCGTAAGGGAAGCTTTGACGAGGTTAAAGTAAGATAGCTCGGTGTGGAAGTATGTAAGGAAATTCACAGCTTTGATGTTAGACATGCAAAACATATTTGAGGAATACAAGTTGTTTAACTTTATAAGAGGCTTGCAAGGTTAGGAGCCAAATGAGCTTCAGAGGCAGAACGTGAAAGACCTCTGCAGTGTGTAGTGGCTTTAAAGGCCTTAGTGAATCTCCAAATTTCACCACCAATTCAAACTAGCAATGAGGGTAAAAAGTATGGTGGGACACAGAATGACTCAGAAGAAGGCAAGGAGAAGGTAGGTGAATCTTCTCAATGTAAATCCAAGAAATAAACAACACAAGATATTGCTTATTTCATATGTGAAGGGTCACACTTTGCTCATGAATGCCTAAAATATAAAGTGGGTAAGGAGTAAATGAATATCGTGGTCATGAAGGATTAAGGAGAAAGAGAGGATGACTCGACGGGAGAAGTCTATCTCAATAATTATGCTTGATTGGGAACAGTGAGCCTTATGAAGGAGCATTCGAACAAAAGCAAGGATAAACCCGATAGAGAGGGAATATGGTACATTGGAGACATGCCAATGACTAAGGAGTCTTCAAGGAAACTACATTTGGAGGAGTGTCTATAGATCAAGGGCATCGAGTTCTTTTGATATAGGTGGTTTGTTAGATCCTTAAGTCTTAATTGTTAAATCGTGCGAGAATTGAAGAGTTTTGACCAATGATTGACACTCAGGACAACAAAAAAAGGCAAAGAATTGCGAGTAGTCAAGGAAAACTGGCATTGATGATCAATTGGCATATATTAGTGCACATTGGCAGAAATCTTCAACGAAATGCAAAATTTGGATGTGAGATCAAAAGATAGCTTAAGATGGACCTTAGGTTGAAGATTACTGGATCTTATGCATAAGGGAGACATATGAGAGCTTTATGAACTTAATATGTGCTCAAATAAGTAAACCATGACTAATGGACTTGACATAGGTAAGCATTGGACTGGACTAGTGTGCTATGAAAAGCTTTAGGCTTGAATGACTCATCATCAATGGATAAAGATGAAGGAGAGATCTTGGATGATGTAGCAATAAGATCAAAGTAGATGTACATCAACTCTAAAAGATGAAGACCATGTGGGAGGATCATCTGAAGATAGTAGAGTTCTTCATAGATATAGGCATATTATTCTTAGTTAAATGTAATCTCTTATCTTGTTAGTTATGATGTAGCTAAATCCTATCACATAGAGTTCTATTTAAATAGGAGTCTCATCTAATTAGTTAGTGTGATGTAATCTAATAAGGATTTAAACAATCTAGTTAGTTTAGTTCAATTAAGATTTTGAATTATAAAGCCAAATGTGCCTATAAATAACTTATTTAAGTCTTACTCCTAGAGAGGAGAAATAGAGGGGAAGGGAATACATTCAGAGATAACATTACTTTGGATACTTTTGGAGAAATAATAAAGGTTGGTTTTTATCGTAGCTCTTGTGTGTTTATTATTGCCAATGATTATTTAATATTTTTGTCGTATTCTTACTCGAGTATGAGGTTTAAATACTTCGAGAATCGTGAGGTATTTGAGAATAAGGTTTTGTTGGTCAACAATTATGTAGGAAGATTGAATGTTATTTACATGGACATAAGTGAGATTGTTATGCAAAGCAGTATAAATGAATTTGGTATAAGTATAGTGTCTTAGAAAACCTTTATATATATATAGAAGTGCTCCTTAAAGTCTTTGTAATATTTCCATATTCAAAGATTCTGTATTCTACATTAGGTAGGAATATCAATGGTCAGGGTAGCCCGGGTTAAATTTGACATCCCTAAAATTATGTCATTACATAACTAATTCTAATTTCTAAATATTAAATATTAAAAGATACGGATCAATTTAAGATAATTACTTTTTTGGTTGCCTACGAGTTGTCCTAGGAGGGTCCCAACTATGGAAAGACACTTTTAAGTCATCTACTTCCAAATTAATCCCTGCTCGAGTTAGGTAGGTTCTTTGCGGGAGGCAAAGCTCTGGCCCCAAGTTTTAAACGGTTGCATACATAAAGATGGTTCAAACCCGCGACCTTACTTAAGCCAGAAGAGCCCCTTACCAACTCATCTGCGCCATGGGGTTATTTTAGATAATTACTTAAATTTTCATGATTTCACTTCTTAAATAATTTATTCAAAATATATAATTTATAAATTATTTTTATTTAATATATTTTTAAAAATAAATTATAAGTTAATTAACTTGTTCTTTTTTTAGGAAGATAAAATCTATTATATTAAAAATTGAAAAAGATTCAATTGCTCTTAAAATTATTATTTCGTTACAAGTATTTAATTTCTTTTTTAAACTGTTATTTTATTAAAGATAAAAAAATTGAATATTTATAATAACTGACATAATATTAAGTAACTCCATATATAATATATTTTTCACTAATGAAGAAATCCTAGCATAAATAAGACATCAAACATTCCTTTCTTTTTTTTTTTGGAATTGTCAGTCACTAGGTTAAGCAAAGTAGAAATTGCCACCACGCATATTATTTTGTCATTTAATAAATTAAACAGAACAAACTTCTCCACTTGTTTAATCAAGTATTAGGAGTTGGGGATGTCAAACGTTAATGTCCTTCTAGAATCTTAGATAGTTCCATGAGCTAGCTCCAATAGTTCACGATTGGTTCCATGAGCTAGCTCCAATAGTCCACGATTTCCACATTAATCAATCTCATCATCCTTGAACTCGACATTATTCGGAGCATGTCCTTCTAGAATCTTAGATAGTTCCATGAGCTAGCTCCAATAGTTAACGATTTCCACATTAATCAATTTCATCATCCTTGAACTCGAGATTATTCGGAGCATGCCGAGGAGACCAATTATTTGAAGAAATGTTATTTCACAACCTACATAACCTGCCCACAAGGCGTTTGCCTTACTGCCACCCTTCTTCTTCTAGAGACACATCCTCTAGGCGCTAAGTTCCATCATGGAAAAGACTGCAGGAAGGTTGGCAAGCGTATATGTTAGTGTGGAACATAAAAGATCTTTTCATGATTTTTCAAATTATATTAGTTTGATTAAATAAATTGAATAATATAAAATTTTAAATTCATCACAAAATTTTAAAGAGTATGATTATAGACTATTTCTTTAAACACTAATTACGTGTTTGGTTTACCTGCTGGAATAGATAAGGAATGAAATAATTATTATTAAAAATAGAATATACAAGGAATAGAATGAAATGGGTATTATCTAGTTTGGTTTATTCTTAAGAATTCCTATTGATGATGTATGTTAATGTTTGATTTGAAAATATAAATTTGAAATGACAAAATAATAACAAAAAGATCAAAATATTTATATAGTCCCTACTAACTACATTCTTATTATTGTTATTATTATTAATTCTTGTTATTGATGTTCTTGTTCTTGTCCTTGTTACGTTCTTGTTGTTGTTAATAATAATAATAATAATAATAATAATAACATATTTATATAATATTTAATTAGATAAAAAGAAAAATAAATATTGTTTGATAAATATTATATAATAAAAATCAACTAAACATGATATAGATCCCTGTATATTACTTACCTCCTAGTCTCCTAAAAACAACCATGTCGAAGTCGCCTACTAATTCTTCTTAGACGAATTCTGCTCCGATATCTGCTATGATCCTTAGTACACCGAGAGAATCCATAAATCTTATCATTAGTCCAGGTTCCGAGCCGTAAATTTTCAGATGCGTAAAGGTCAGGACTCGAACCTAAAATGAGCAGGTCCTCCAAGCTCCAACAATGCTTGCCTGGCTATGTTAAAATCATAATAATGGTGACGAGTTATCTTTTGCGAGTTACATTGATAGAAATTGTTTCTGCGGTCTACAGTGCCAAAGAAGTTTTTGTTCGAGTACTTCCACGTGCAATCATCGTACCAAATGATTCCCCTTTTATTGGAAGAACATCGCCTGAGGACCTCACGCCCTGCCTCCCCAAGACAAGCTCTGCAGTTCTGGTACGTGACATTAGTTGTACAAAAAGCAAACCCATGTATTTGGTTTGGATTTTGGCCTATCGATGCTTGACCATAATAGCCATATGACTTCGGCTCATTAGAGGCCAATGAAGTAATTAGATGGTTAAGGTTACATGTAAAAGTGTCGTCAGAGCGTTGATAATGTGAACTACATACATGACTGAGAGAGTCAACTCTAAGAACAGTGGCGATTTGAGGAAGAAGAAGAATTGCAAAAGGAAATAGATAAAAGGTAACGTCAATGTTAATGAAAAACATATCCGATCGATTCGAGAGAGGTTCCTGTGCTAATAGCTAAGTCTTGGTGGTGGTAATCAGGCAATGCAAGTATAAATATCAAAAGTTTGTCGTATAATTTTTCTGCTCATCAGCCACCGTTGCCAACTAGATACTGGAGTTGTATTTACTGGCAAAGTGAATGTAGGTAAGTTCCAAATGCGGGAACAATTTCACCAGATAGCAATCGGTGGCATAAATGGCATAAACTCTTTCTATCTGAAAATCCCGGCGAGTAATCTTTTATTAAATTCTTCACAATGTTGCAAAATTAGAGAAAAATTGAAAGAAAATATTTTTACTTGATTTCTGAAAATTTTTATGTATATATAAGGTATATATAATCAGCATTACACCTAAATAAGGTAAAATACTAACTCCCAATTATGATATAACTATTTCCAATACTACTCTTAAATAAGATAAAACACTAACTTCTAATTAGACAAAATTGCTGCAGCGACCCCTGTGTTATACGAAAGTAGCTAATTAAACCCTGAGATATAAAATGTTACTCTATTAACCTTATGTTTTCAATTTTGCTGCAAAAAAAACCCTTAGTCGTGTGTTGTTAAGGGGCTGTGAGTTAATAAAATTTCAACTCAGGGTTTTTTTTGCTAATTTTTATATATCAAGATTTTTTTAGCAACTTTTGAATAACACAGGGTTATTAAGGCAATAAATTCCTTCTAATTACGATGTAATTGTGTTTCCAATTACCCTTTCAAGTTGTAGTGCATGCATCTTAAATGTCCAACTTGCCAGACAAGTATTGAAACTGCAATCATCCAGAGCTTTGATGATCGAAGATGTCTGTCAGCCGGAACTGTGACCTTACATATGATGTAACAATGGTTTCCTACTTGAACTTGTTGTCTAACATAGTAAGAGTCACTCTCTAGGAATTTAGTGCACTCATGAAACACAAGTTACATCTATATAGATAGGAGATTGACTATAATAGAAAAAGGTCATGGGTTCACGATGAACCATACCCAAAGAAAGCCAATAAAGATTTCAACCATACCATCTTACTGTAGCTGGAGCTATCACCTACTCATCTTGACACAATATTATGGGGTTGTTTGGCAAACAACTTATCAACTTTTTTTTAGCTTATTGGCTAAAAGTTAGCTTTTTTACCATCTTAAAAAACTATTGATATATTTGGTGAATGACTTATTGGTTAGCTTATTCCCAATAAGCTGATTCCTAAAAGCTTCATAAGAGGAGCTTTTGGAGTTAGCTATCTACCTCATGACAGTATTGCTCTCCACTTTATTTTCTACTTTTGCTCATTGTGTTTTCAAAGTTGGCTTTTTTTTTGTTCGTACAATTATATCGTAAAGTTTGAAAGAATATAATAAAGGGGTTAATTAAACTTTTTAATATTTATTTAATTTTATAATATTATTTTACATTTAAAAATACCATAATATTAAGTTTTTGAATATAAATAGTCACATCAAATTAATATTTT
>JAOTIZ010000001.1:16747511-16758937 GCA_027123425.1 Erythroxylum panamense
CGTTGCGCGTGGTCCACAAACTCCATAAGATCATGCAAATTTCCTCTGTTTTTGCCTTAGGCAACTCAACCATAACATAAGCAAGCCAGCGATGTAGAGTAACCGTAGTTTTTAATCTATCTATTTATTCTAATGTAAAAACATATATAATTTGTATTGTTATACTTGACTAAGATATTTTTTTAGTTTTTAATGTTATAAAATAGTTTTAGATATTATAAAATAATATGTAATTAATGATAAAGTTGTGTACTATTGAACTTCTCTAAATTTTGCATATCAATAAGATTTATACTTATTGTTATTATTATTATTGTAGGTATAAAATGATAAAATGTGTTTAGAGGAAATTGTGTATAAATAAAATACAAAAACCAACTTGAGCCGCTTGGAAGAAAGTCGCCACAGGTTTTCAATTTTGAGAGCCAAAAAAAAAAAAATTTTAAAAGAAAAATCAACTTTTCGAGAACACCGTTCTTTTTGTTTTTAAGTTTTGGCTGTTTATTACAGAACCTACTTTTGTTTCTCCACAGCGGTTTATGGTCCCCAACTGTTTAAACCGAATGCGTGTGTGAATTAGTTAGTCTGTTGTGAGTTGTGTGACCTTTTGGACTGCGTCACATAGTCCCTGAGCCACCCTGCCCAAATCTCTATAAATTAGCCGACTGCCCCCCAGTTTACTCCACCCACCTCTCTCTCATTTTCTCTTTACAGCTCTTGCTCTGTTCCCTCTCAAAGTTTGTTCAATTGTAAGCGTTTTCCCTCCCATTCCTTTGCTTTACTTTCGCTAGTGTCCGGCATTCTTTTTTCAAAAATGCTGAATTGGGTCTCACTTTTGTGCAGTAAAATGGCTTTTCTTGGGATGCTTTTGGTGGGTTTTCTTGCAATGTTGTCCTCTGCTAATGCCTATGGTGGTGGAGGGTGGGTTAATGCTCATGCAACCTTCTATGGAGGCGGTGATGCCTCAGGGACAATGGGTATGGTTGCATTATAATAATGAGGGATTTTAAACACAAAAAGTTTGTATCTTTTAGAGAAAATCCATCCATTTAACAATTTGTGAATCTTGTTCGTGCAGGTGGAGCTTGTGGCTATGGAAACCTCTACAGCCAAGGCTATGGAACAAATACTGCAGCGTTGAGTACTGCTCTGTTCAACAGTGGGCTCAGTTGTGGAGCTTGCTTCGAGATCAGGTGTGTGAGTGATCGTCAATGGTGTCTTCCTGGTTCCATTACGGTCACAGCCACCAACTTTTGCCCACCAAACAATGCGCTCCCCAACAATGCGGGAGGCTGGTGCAACCCTCCTCTGCACCATTTTGACCTTGCTCAGCCTGTTTTTCAACACATTGCTCAGTACAGAGCCGGAATTGTGCCTGTAGCTTACAGAAGGTGTGTTCTGCAACCTGAACTGAATCTTTCAGTTTCAGCTCTCCCCGGAGTTGTAAAAAAATGTGACCTTCAAATTAATGTCATCTAATTCCTGTGGCTGGGGTTGGTTTTTCTTGTAGGGTACCATGCAGGAAGAGAGGAGGCATAAGGTTCACAATCAATGGACACTCCTACTTTAACCTCGTCCTTATCACCAACGTTGGTGGCGCCGGTGATGTTCATGCAGTGGCTATCAAAGGGTCGAGGACCGGTTGGCAATCAATGTCCAGAAACTGGGGCCAAAACTGGCAAAGCAACAACTACCTCAATGGGCAGAGCCTCTCATTTAAAGTCACAACCAGCGACGGCCGTACTGTGGTCTCCAACAATGTTGCACCTTCCGGTTGGTCCTTTGGCCAGACCTACACTGGTGCTCAATTCCGCTAAGGACAATGTCACCAACCATACCTGCCTTCCTCCTCCACATTCAAGTCAAGGATATAGCATAGTGTTTTAGTGTCTTAATACTATATTTATACTTGGGTGTATATTATGATGATTAGCATTAGTGTCGGTGTACTAGAGGTAGTACATGTATCTATACAGCATATGAGTTGGGTCAATCTTAAGCCTCTGGTGGAGTCAAAACGAGAAGATGGGCTTATTTTAAATAGCCATTTCTCGTTTTGAGGTAATTGTGTAACTCGAGAGAGTCCTATTCATGGAGGTTTCTTTTCTTTCTGCACTTTATGTCAAAGAGCAGGAAAGAGGTGGCAGAGGTGGAACACTTTTACCACCCGCCACCACCGGCGATTTGAGTGAGTGTCGTTTTCTTAACTTTTGGTTTTGGAAGGCATCTTGAAGAAGCTGTTTTACTGCTTGTGAGGTCGTTAAATGTAATGTTTTAGTAACTTGTGTACTGTGTCTAAACTACATTAGACAGAAGTGTAAAATGTTCACTTCCTACTAGTAATGGAAAGTAGCGAGTGTTGCTTATCACTTTTCCTTCGTTCTTGTTCTCTACACACCCTCACTCCATTGCAGCAATCAATACAGAACTAGTCTAGGAACATAAAGACAGAAGTTGGTTTCAAATTTGTTTAGAGAAGATGAAGAAGAAGAAGAAGTTTCAGGTCTTACTTTTGTTTTGAGGATTAAAATGAAACGTCAAGACAGACAGACATCTCACGTCCATGTCCTACTTGTCCCTTTGCATTTCAGTCTCAGTCTGCAAAGATTGCCTGAAGATTCATATCAAACCCAAACGTGACCATAGAATCTGATAACAATAACATACAAAAATAAGAAAAATCCCTTGTAAAAGTTTCTAACAAACTACCTTGTAAGATCTAAGGATTCTGCAGATAAACGGGTGGTCCTGGACCTGGAGATAACAAATGAACGGTTCGTTGGTTCTTGTTCTGTCAATTCTCTCATCTTTTAACATTCTATTAATAAACAAAACTAAACTCAAAAGTTTAAACTACAACATCCAACACTCTGTTAAGATGGAGACTTATCCCTAACTAGTCTAGTACTACTCTTTCAATACTCAGCATAGTAACATGTAGACTTATCTCTAACTATTCTAGTATTACTCTTTATAAAAAAAAAGAGGTAAGATAATGGTTTCACAAGAACAATCATATATCATAAATTTCAAGTTTTATCTCTTTGCAAACGTTTTATTTATTTGCTCCTAAAAGTGGTCTAATTGGTAGAGTAGGAGATATAAGGTCAAAAGATCTCATGTTCAAATCTTCCTATCTGATTAATCGAACTTGTCATGCAGAACTTATTTATTGCAGAGTATGAACATTATATATGTTAGTTACATGATAATTCAATCCAAATCTTGAATTCAAACTGACCAATTAAATCCGAAATTGATTCAATTCATGATTAAAAACTGAGTCGGGTTATTATAATATTTCATTTATTTAAGTCTAATATTCATATTATGTATATTTCATAGTTTTTTTAATAAAAATTTAAGATAATGAGTTTTTAAAAAGCAAAATCAAAAACAGATTTTTTAAGAATTTTAAAAATCAAAATATTTTTAAAATTTTAAAAAATATAAAAAAATCTATATCTTTTACCTTTTTATATGGTAAAGAGATAATTTTAAACGGTAAGACGGTAACTTCATTCAGTACATTGAAGTTTTTGGCGCTCTTTTTAATTATTTTTTTTTGTCGTCTTGGAATAAAGAAGAAATATTAATTTAAGAAACCAAAATGCGGCACGTCGAACACGTTGGGCCCACCATGTGCCATTCCCGTTCGTTGCGCTGAATCCCCTCGTCTGTCCTTGTCAACAGCAGGCAAGGACCTGCACACTGACAAATTCTAAAAATATCCAAGGCTGTGCTTCCATGTCCCAACTTCCACCATTATGCCCGTGCACTTGCAGTTTTAATGCTAGAAAAACCCTATTTTCTTTTTATTAAAAAAAAAGTTGGCAGAGATGAAATTATATTGTTTTCTAAATTAAGTACAAAACCATAATTAATAATTAAAATTTCAACCAATTCGACAAATTTAATTATAAAAATCCTGAATTTTTTAATTTATTAGTTCAATTTTTAACTTTTTGATTCGATTTATTTTAATAATTTTTGTTATTAAGAATTAATTTATTAATTACTTAATGTCAAAATTTGTAAATTAATAAGTTCTTATAATTTAAAATGTAATATCTTACAATTATATTTTAAATTATTTAATTTTATTTAATCTTTAATTAATTTTATAACAATCAAATACAAATTAAACGTTTTAAACCTTAATTCTCTTGTTTTATTGGTTTAATTTTTAATCCATTTTTTAAAACATTGACAAATAATACAGTGAATCAATAGATTATATGTTTCAGGATCTTATATAATTCATTTCATTATTATTCGTAGTTATTAATTAGATAATACCTTAAATAACAATTTATTACTAAAAAGGAAACTGAGTTTTAAAAAATGAAATTGTCTTATTTTAAATATATTTATAATTTAAAATTGCTTATAAAATAATTCATGTTATTATGAAATAATTATTTTTATTTTTATTATATTTTTCTTAATTAATATTTGGTTCAGCCGGAATCTGGCCGAACGGTGCGTTTCCAGTAATATCCATCTTCTTCAACCTTCTATGATGAATGTGGCGTGAAGTAACCTGCAAAACAATGAGGGCACGTCGGGGGTTATGTCCCGATTTGCCTCTCCGACGCTCAAGTTAGTTTTCTGGTGAGGGGGTAAGGCTGCAGAACGCAGAGAATCGGCTAGGTTATGATTTCGTACCTGAGTTATGGAAGAAAGATACCTTATATACGATTATGTTGCTAGGTTTAGGTTTCCACGTAGGGTTTCGTCTCTGCATGGAAAGTTCCCTTGCTGACGGGCTGTGAGGGAGATGCATCGGGCTTGGGCCCGGCATCTGGGCTCGTCATGGAAGTGGGACTGCACTGATCGGCCCATAGCCCTGAGTAGTCGACCCAACCAAAATTATTAGTTTATATCGATATAATTACTTCAAGTCAAGTTAATAGTTAATTTAGGTCTATATATTAATAACATGTAATTGGTTCAAGTATGATATTTAAGTCATATTTGTTTAAAAATTACAAAGATTTTTTTGGAGATTTTTAAAGATTAAAAAATGTTCAAAATTACTTAAACCACAAGAAAGCTTTGTAGAGTTTGGAGCAAGTTTAAAGTAATTCAAATTGTTGGTTAATTCCTCAATAGTAAGTATAAACATAAACTGGCAAGGCAAAACCTCTTCATTTAAATTTCATTTTAAAATAAGCTAAAAGATTCAAAATGGTAAGCAATGTTCTCATCCAAAACAAAAAAAGACGGTGTGAAGAGGCGAGAGAGATAGTAAAATTTTAGGAATAGGCAAAACTCACATCATGTAATGAACAATTGGGGAAAACGTCACATATCCTGTCAACTCTAGCATGTTTTTCGGGAAGGGAATCAATGTGCAGACAGTCTAGCTCGATTAGCGGGCCGCTTACACCTTGACCTGCTTATCTTTCACGCGCTCCCTTTGGGCCTCCAGGAGCTCCTTCACCAGGATGCGCTCGGTGCAGTGTACCCCTAAAGTTTTAATGTAGATTTCTGTTTTTCCTTTTTCTCTTTGAAAAAAAAAAAACATATGGACCCCCCTCTATGTTGAATATATGTATCAGATCCATGAACTTGACGACATAAACAAGTAAAGGCAGATAGTAACCCAAAAACATACAAACTCGTTAAAATGTGGATCAAAGATGAAGAGAAGTCTTTAAAATGCCAACAATATATAGTTCATTTTTGTGCTTAGATACTGGAGTTTAGACTTTTATTTTCAGATCTGGTCAAGATCTTTTATCTAATTTTATGGTGTTTTATTGTGTCTAATGAATCTCAACCATTTATTTATGTGAGTCCCGGGTGAGTTCTGCGTAAATAAACACGAATCCCGAATAAATAAATAGTTGAGATTCCATGGGACACAATAAGACACCATAAAATTAGACAGAAGATCGTGTCCCTTATTTTCAGCCCCATGTATTTCAAATATTATTGATTGTTGCTAATTCCCATTAAGAGTTTACAAAACGGTATAGCTCATATCTAACGCCACAACTCCCTGAATAAGCCTGCCCTCCAAGTCTCCGGAAACAGGATCTTCGGACCCTGCCACTGACTAATCGAAGACACAAATAGCAACGAAATGGAGAAAGATCTCTGGTGCACTGCGAGTACGTATACATAGTGTACCTCACATTGCGGTAACCAGTCTGTATGATTTTAGCTGCGTACAGATTGGGACTCTTGAAAGCTGCATAGTAGATATCGAGTTCCAGCATGGAGAACCTGGTCCCTGTGTATTGATACCGACGTTTACTTACGCTTAGTTTGTTGCATTGGTGGAACTTGTTGCGATTGTCTATGCTGCCGAAAAACTTGTTGCTCGAGTACTTCAGCATACAATCATCAAACCAGATCACTGCCGTTTCCTGCCTAGGACAAAGCTTGCGGATCTCAAGGCTTGCCCTCTCGAGGCAAGCTCTGCAATTCTGAGTTGTGACATTAGCTGTACAAATACCAATCCCGTGTACTTGGTCTGAATCTTGACCCCATGACTTTCCGGCAAAACCTCTAACAGACGCGGCGGAGGGTAACCAGGCGATGAGTTTGTTCTTGTTTGGGACAAAGCGGTCGTTAGACTTATGCTTAGTGTTAGAACAAGTGTGCCTGACTGGGTGGTCTTTTCCATGAACTGTTTGAAGAATAGCAGCGACTGGACACAGGAAAAGAATGATCACAGAGTTTAAGAAACCCATTCTTAATTTCCCAGAATGTTTTCTTGAAGGCAAAGGATAGCAGGACATATGATGGTCGTTGCTGACTACTCCATAGGATCTGAGGTCCATTTTAATTTACCTACACTGTATGTGGGAGCTTTGGTTAATCAGTTCATTTTGAGAACAATCCTAATTGTGGCATCGGCCACACTTCATATTACAGCTTAGTAAAATACATTTTAACTTCTAGCTGCAGATGCAGTAAAATGTCACTGTGGCAGGCCCAGGCCAAAGCAAGATTGTTACCGTAAAAAAAAAAAGAGTCCAGATCTTTTATCCAATTTTATGGTGTCTTATTGTGTCCAGTAAATTTCAGTCATTTATTTATATAGGTCTCGTGTAGGTCCCGCATAAATAAATGCGAGTCTCGCATAAATAAATGGTTGAGATTCACTAGACACAATAAGACATCATAAAATTAGACAAAGAATCTTATCTCGCAGAAAAGATGTAAAAATGTTATACATGCAAATGTCATTTCAATCTAATCTTTTACGTCACTTTCAATTCGATACTTTGTATCAAGATAATACATTATAGCAAGCCTTCAGTTCTTTTGCTTCGTCCCAACTTTATTGTTGTCCTCCAGCTTAAATTTTTACCCTTCCGTTCTTTTGCCAACTGTAATATTTTATTTTAAGCTTATTGCTAGTGGTACCAAGATTTTAGTTTATCCTCTTGTTTAGGACTGACGCTTCAGGACAAATTTTGGTTGCTTTGATCTTCAAATGGACTTTTCAACTAATGTTATCCTTTACATGACTTATCAGGGAGTTAACCAGGCTGTTTAAACGAGCCTACAGTTGTTTACATCATACCTAAATCAGCTTTAAACATAATACGAATTAAGAATTTCATGTAGGTAGGAAAAGAGGGGGAAAAAAAAAAGAAGAAGAAGTCAATATTATAAACAAGTCGATATGTTCTTTGGCCGTAAGTTAAGAAGGAAACAATTTCTTGAAAGTGTAGCTATTATGAAAATATCGTAATGTGCTTGACCATACAAAAACACTTATCCTAAAATATGGTAATGGTAACTATTTATAATTTTAAGGCCTTCTTTGGTTGGCATGGATTCTTGCTTGAGAAAGTAATCTTTTTCTTAAAATTTATATTATCAAGTTTTGTTCTTTTTTTTTTAGTAGTTAGGAAAGTAAAAACTTTTCCAATCTAGAAAAAGTAGTAACACTTTACTTAATTCCAAGGCTCTGCGTTGGTAATTAGCTTATTGTATTAGCTGTTAACTAATAGCTGATTTTATCAACTGATTTTTACCAACTGATTGCATTAGCTATTTGGTATTTGATATTTGATAAAATTAGTTGTTTAGTATTAGCTGCTTATGTGTAAAATGAGTTATGAGGACATGACTTAAAAAAAAAATGATGGTATAAATATTATATATTTTAATATTTCGTTCAATACTCTTATAACAATTTAGATTTTAGATATTAAATTCTACAAAAATTAAGTTTATAACTTTAATTAAAAAATAGAACATATAATAACAACAACAACAACAACAATAATAATAATAGTAATATAGTAATAATAATAATAACAACAACAACAACAACAACAATAATAATCATGATGATACATCCAAACATAAAATATAAAATACAAATAAAGTTTAACAACACAATTCAAATAGAGCAAAAGAAATTAATATAATCATTTAAAGTAAAAGTTTATAACAATTCAATTTATTTCATAACAATATACTACTTATTTAACAAATAAAGGTTTAAAATATATTAATTTTATTATTAATTGATATTTAATTTTGAACCCAAAAAAAAAAAGAATGTAGATAGAAAACGAAACTTTTTTGTCACTTTGTGTATTCTAAAGCTTCTGTTGCCATTAAGGCAGAGAGAACATAAATTTCATGTGTAAGCTTGTGAAACCTTGAATATGGAGACAATCTTTTCAACAATCTTGTTGATAACGCAAAATCTCAAGTCCACAATAGTATTTTTCAACGTGGATTTAATAGGGTTTTCCTCTTCTTTAATAGTGTTAATCTTATTCAAATAATTAAAAAAAAAACTACCCAGGAACTGTTCCAAACAAGTTCTAAACATATTTCCGAATTTGAATGATTGTTCAATCTGATTAGTGTTGAAAATTCACCGCAAACACAAGAAACATCAGTCCCCCAAGGTCTAATAGTTGCGGAAGGGGCCATAACATACAAAAGTCCTGGTTAATTAAGGGCTAATAGTTACTCATCTTGGCCAAGTTTACCTGAACTACAAGTCTAACTTACACAAATTCCAAAATGCAAAGATAGATTGCAAAATTCTAATTACAGAGATGTGCATTAAGAGAGTTGAAGATGTTCCAAAGCTAAACAGTTCTATCAGATGTATACAATGGCATATTCGAATCTGTGGCTTTATACTCCAACACATTATTAAAGATTCTTTATCAGAAAGTTGGTAAAGAACATAAGGAACAACTGCCAATGCCAATGCTGGTGCCGGTGCTGGTGTTGTCTTTCTTTGTGAGACACCGCAGCAGCAATTCCACCAGCTATAAGTCCCATAGTAGTTCAGTGATACCGATTCCAATAACACCATCTGCTTGCCGCAAAAATATTTGATAGTAACAAATGGCATGGAGTCCCAAATTTGTGCAGGAGAAACAATATTTGTTGTTACCAGGATGAAAGTTGGTGCAAGTCGGATATATTATACATTACCTTTTGCAATTCGATCTTCGATTGTCTTTTTGAGAACTAGAGCTTGCCTCCAATCAGGTGCAATCTACAAAGCAGGAATGTTTGAAGTTAAGGACATAATAGAACAATCAAAGGCATATAATCTCAATGTTAACAAGTTTAGCAGTGAAACTTTGTGTCACTTAAAAAATGCATGTAAGAGCAAGAGATATATCTCCAAATTAAAAAAAGTATGTAAGAGCAAGAGATATGCCTCCAAACATCTCCCAACAAGCTGCCAGCTCCTTGAATAATCCCCACTTCTGTAATATCCGATAGCAAGAAGATAAACCTTCTCTCATTGTTGCTGAGGAGGGCTACCGTTGGCTAATGATGCTGCAAAAAGAAAAGAGAATGGCAAATTAAAAAATATCACAGTATCAACTATTTTCATACTTGCCAATAAGGCAGTAGCATTAACTGTACAAATCTGAACAAACAAAAAGGGCTTGACAGCAAAAGCATGCAACTGAAGTGGATGAATGAAACAGAACGTAAAGTTCACAACTTAGTTACTCAAGCTAAAGGTCAATCCATCTCAAGAGATTAAAGGATAGAAAAAGAATCAGAAACTTTTCCTTAACAACAAGAATCAAGAAAAGTAAATGAACACATGCACATATTCACTTGATCTACCTTCAAGCATAGCTATGCCACGCTGAACATCTTCTGGTTGCCTAAAATGCACAAGAGCCCATGACAACCTCATAATGCTTTCATTCTTGAGGTCATCCAAATCACCCTTAGCCGCTTCCCCAGCCTCTCTTTCGCATCCGTGCAGGAAACTAGCACAGCATTAATTAGATGATAAATTTTCTCATCATTTTAATTTACAATGCAAAGCACCATGCCTATGTTTGAGATTATGACATATGAAGCATAAGAAAGATTATGGATATTGATTTGGATTCCACAGTTTATGGACATCTAACACCCTCTTATGCAGTTCTTGGTAGAAAAAATCGTTATGTTGATCCAAAAAGAAAGACCCATATAAGGCAAAGAGAAAGCAAGCCAAGAACAAACAAACATAAAATGGTTAGTTTCAGTTTAATTTCTCATAACCAACATACCTATCTCTAATTCTAGCCTCAACCTAGAAGAAATATCTTCATCAACAGCCAAAAACTCTTCATTCTCCATTCATTTAATCTACAATAAACACACACCACCATGAACAAAACCCCATTTCTGCAATATTGCCAAAATTTCCTCAAAGAAATCCAAACAATTCAAGTAGAAATTCAACAGCATATATTGGGTAAGTGAAGGCTTATGTTAATGATGTCACGGTCACACCACGGAATCTGATCTCCACCTGGGAAGAAGGAGCTCACGCCTCATAGACTCGAAAAACTGACCAATCTTTGCCTCCATATCTGAAACAGTTTTGGACAAAACTTAACACATCCAACTCAAAAAACAATTAACAAAGATTCAATATGAAGAATACAGAGAAAATGAGATGGAGAGTGATTCTTATAGAGAAAACGAGAGAGACATAAATGAGGTTGGCCAAAAATTCAAAGGGCCAAATTAACATTACAGGAAAAGTAAATAGTTGATTGTCTTAAAACGCTGCATACAAGCAGCTTTACCTGAGTTAGAATCAGCCAACTCAACTAGTTATTAACCAAATAAATAGCTCATTGATGAATTCAAACAGTTGAATTTAGTCGATTAATTAAAAATTAGCTGATCAGTTATCAACTAAGGCCTAAATCTTAGCATTTTTCGTTACTTTCTACATAAATTTAATCTAAAAAATATGTTAGCTAATTCAACCATTCTTTCTCTCTTAACCTATGTTTTAAAATTCGGACCGGACCGGCCGGTGATAATTAAATATAATTATTACATAATTATTACGTCACACCGGTTCGACCGGTGGTTGAACCGGTCAAACCAGTGACCAGTAAGACCACCGGTTCAATTACCGGTCCGGGTTTTAGAACATAGCTCTTAACTCTACAACA
>JAOTIZ010000001.1:16759037-16774770 GCA_027123425.1 Erythroxylum panamense
TGAATGAATTATATTTTAATTAATTATATTGTATACAATATTTTAATTAATTAATAATTATATTTTAATTAATTATAACAACCATACCTTTACATAACAATGATACCCATTCTTCTATATTAGGAGGAGAATGGGGTATTACCCAAAAATAGGTTATAAAAATAATGATTCTATAATGATACTCCCTTACTAAACTTAATCTTTCATTCCATACTCATTCCATTTTTTTCATACTCACCAAACAAGCACTTCCTAAATTATGGTGTTTTTTACTTTGAATGCCTTGATTGGAAGTAGTCATATTACTTGTTAAACAAAGATGCAAATTTTCTCCCATCATAATTGTTTTGTCGTCAAATGATTTCTAATCCTAAATTCTCAAGTTCTCACCAAATACGTTCAGTTCAATCAGGATTTATGTAATTTTCGTAGTTTTTATCAATCAATTAAAATATTATCTGTTAGTTTTCCCTCTCTCTCATTAGACGATATACTTCTACACGTAATAGCCTTGATAATGTTAGGACATAGCATTTGTTGTTTCCATCTTCGTATTGCAGCAATTTTCTCGAGTATATTTAATTTATTATGTTGCAAAATTTGATCTTCATGTGTATTTGTAGTGCCTTCTTATTCTATTAAGCAAAGAAGAATATCTAAGGCTAATTTAAAAAATAATTAGTTTTTAAGATTTATCTTTGTCCTTGGTTGAAGTTTTTTTTTAGTATTTTCAATACTATATTTATGATATAATTAGAATATCATAAATGAAAAGATTAACATTTAATAATATAACTTGTATTACAAATTAACATTATTTAACGATATCAATTTTTATTCGATTTGTAGGGATATAATTAGAAACACAAGTTAAAATTAAACTACATTTTATGAAATATTGTTGCATACCAAATACTATATTAAAAATTTGCTCAACTTTTTTATTAAAATTCTTATAAATATTTAAATATGTGAATATCTTTATTTTCTATAGATTTATTTTCTGAAAAATCAGATTCCAAATTCACTTTACTATCCCGCCAATCAAACAGTTCTCCTCACTTTAGATATCTAACTAACAATTCTCCTCACTTTTGTTAATTTTTTACTTAACTTAGTTTTATGCAATTGATTATTAAATGATCCATTTAGATAAATAATAGTTTTATATTTTCATATTGACAGTTAAATTTAGTAAAAAAATTATCTCTATATTTAAATTAAAAATAAATGAAAAATTAAATAATAACGTTAATTAAGCTCGACAAAAGTTATCAATCAATTCTCTCTTTTATTTAACTTATTCTTACAAAATTATGTAAGAAAAAACTGACATAAGGTGTCATATTGATGTCGTTAACGTGGACTTATTTTGTAATAAATTAAAATTTTAGATATTTTAATATCATTTTTTAAATTATTATATAATTTCTACTAAAAGGATATAAAGACATTTATAAAGATATTGGTTAAAATTTGTGGACAATGGCATTGATTTATTAGAGAAAGAATTTTATATAAATTTAATTGAATAAATTTTATTACATTTACTTAATTTTCATAAATTATGAAAACTATAAAATAGTTTTATTTTTATTTTTCATTTATTAACTAAATATATTATTTAATGATTAATAAAAATTATAAATAATTTAATTCATTATTATATATTTAATTATTTAATGTTAATTATCAATAAAATATGAATAATTTGTTTTAATAATCAAATTAATCTATAATTAATTTAAATACTAAATATTTAAAAATAATTTTAATTAATATAATTTAAGTTTAAAAATATCTTCAACTATATATAAATTTTAAATAAAATTATATTAATATAAATATTATCTATAAATAAAAATTTGATTATTAAGTTATTTATCTTAATAATACATAAATTTTTATGTAATATATAATTATTAAATACCAACAATTATTTAAAAAACTTAAAAAAATTATTTATAAGAAAAACAGGAGTAGTCTTTAGCCCCCTTTTTCCGTTGAGACTATAAAATCGTGAAACCCAACGATCACGAGAAAAGGTCAATTTTCTTCACGTTAATAATGAAATAAGTGTGAATATTACTTGATTTGATTGGTAATTGTTCAAAATTGAGCTTCTTATCTGTTGCAATATATGGGTGTACGTGATTTGGTGTTAAATTCAGAGAATATGATCGAGTAATTGCGTCCATATTGCTGCTGTTAACCACAACTGGACTGAGTTCGAGATTCCAAATTGAAAAGCTTTGACCCGTTCTATATTTTGATACTTTGGAGGTTAGTTTACACTTTTGTTGTTAATGTAAGTTGGAATTTGATCATATTCTTCAGTTGAAAGAAATTGTTTGTTTTTCCTTTTGTGATATGTCTTTTCTTACATAGCTGTGTGTGAATTTATCCGAATTCGAATTCGAATTTGGGTTTGATGGGTTAATTTATTTTCTTCTGTTTTTTCGTAAACCTTTAATTAAAGGTCTTTGCTTTTTGTGTGCAGTTGGGTCTGGGTAACGTCGGATAGTTGAACAGCAATTATGGCGCAGAGTAATTGGGAAGCTGATAAAATGTATTTGTGATTTTCCTTTAAGATTCTTGGTTTCTATTTGTAATTAGTTTATTTACATTTCTCTAGCTTTTTCTACCCATTTAATAATTTTTGTTGGTGCTGTTACATTTCATAGGCTTGATGTTTACATATATGACTATTTGGTGAAAAAGAAGCTACATGCCACAGCGAAGTCATTCATGACTGAAGGAAAAGTTTCTCCTGATCCCGTAGGTAAGGTGATGCTTTCAAATATTTACCACTTTCTGTATTTTAGGCAATCGGGTATCTTGTTTGGATAATGAAGGTTGCTTTTGAATGATATGTGTATAGTTTATGGCTTAACTTCAGTTGGCTGACTACCACTTGAAGACTGAGTTATAAGGGTTTTGTTTGATCATTTATCTTCTGGCTTTATTTAAAGCAATTGATGCTCCTGGAGGGTTTCTGTTCGAGTGGTGGTCTGTCTTCTGGGACATTTTTATTGCACGGACAAACGAGAAACATTCAGAGGCTGCTGCAGCATATATGGAGGTAGTATCTTAGATTTCTAATGAGAAGTAAAAGACTGCTATCTGATTATGCACATTGTTAATTACACTCTGCCGTGGTCTCGACATTCAGGCACAACAAGTAAAAGCAAAGGAACAACAGTTGCAAATGCAGCAATTGCAATTACTGCATCAAGCTCAGTTACAACGAGGAGGTTCAATCAATACAACTCTCGGTGGCCCAGTAAATGCTTTAAATTCTGATGGACTGATGGGGCAATCAAATGCTAGTGCAATGGCAGCAAAACTATATGAGGAACGTATGAAACATCCTAATGCAGAGGATACAGATACATCTCAACCTCTTCTCGATGCTAGGATGGCCCTCCTAAAATCAACAACAAACCATCCTGGGTAATCTCAGTTGCAGTATCTAGTAGGATATCTTTTTGATTCTTCTCATGTGTCCTTTTGATGCTCCCAGTCAGTTGGTCCAGCTAAGTCCTGGAAGTGTGACTGCTGTATTGCAGCGCATGCAATATCTAGCATAGTAACATCTTAATTCTTTGCATGTATAGCCAGTTGGTCCAAGGAAATCCTGGAAGTGTGACTGCAGCATTACAGCAAATGCATGTACAAACCAAAGTAGGTGACTGTAATACTTTGTCACATTTTTCTTCAAAGACTGACATATTTGATGCTCTTTAGTTTGCATCTTAATTGGTTAGATTTATCGATTTGATCCTCAATATGCAGGATACCAAAGGTGATATTAACTCTGGTGCTCGGAGATCCTTACCTATGTCTCCTTCTTCAACTTATGGACCAGGGATGATCCATTCAAGACCTGGAATAGGAAATGCAGGTAGATTTACCTTGTTTTGAATGATGAACGGGGTATTATTTTTGTTTTGGGTTTTGCTTTCCATATGAGCTTTGTTGACAATATTATTCGAGGATTATTTTTGTAAATCAATTAGTTACATTTAATGATATCAATGATAAAAGGGTTAGCAGACAAATTATAGCATACATTTAAATTCCAGGTGGTGGTGATGTCCGTAGTGATCTACCACAGCTTATAGTATACTTATTTGGGACTGATGAAAATAGCTATTAGCTTCTGAACTCTTCATATCCGAAACTTGTCCTTTTTTGCCACTTCCACTTGACATTATCAATGAAAACCTACAATGGTAGGTTTTCACCGACTTAGTTGTTAAATGATTGTGTATTTGTTTTCCAAACAGTCCAGTCTCAAGGAGGGTTTCCGTTATATCTATAACAAGTTGCGAGGATGTGATGCCTATATCCAGATTTTGGACACTTATGCTTGTATCTTTAAACTTTGATGATTTTACATATTCAAACACATACTTAATGCTACTGCAGATTTCAATTTAGTTGTAGAAATGGTGGGATGCTTTGGGTAACTGGAGACAAGACCCTAAGCTTCAAGGCAAATTACAATAAGAAAGGCGTGAAGTTAGGTAGAAGTGATCTTTAAGGTTGCAAACCACTTGATTATTTATGCACCCTCTGATAGCTTACACATTGCCTCATGCAAAGCTCCTCTAATGTTTCGTTGAAGTGCAAAGAATATTGGGCCATGGGCTTGTGTTTGAGTTGTTAGATGCAATATTTTGGATGATAGAGGTCTCTCTCTCTCTTTTTCTTATATATATATATTTGGGGTAAGGTTGTAGTCCTAATTTTCCCAGTAACTGAAAAAAAAAAGAACTCGATCAGGCGAGCAATGTCAAAAGATACTAAAAACACTAAAAACAGATACTCCAGGGACAAGTTGTCATCTTCCAATAGCATTGGATGAATCTGTACTCCAATCACCAACACCAAGAGAAGCAGTGCCTTGTTGCACGCATGTTCTACTATATGCCGACTAGAGCCTCTTTTCATCTATTCTGCTTCAGGCTGCTTCCCTCTTGGAATACTTTTCTAGAGGCAGGTTTAAAGATTGTTGTGGGAGTGAAGTCAAGTGTAGAATTCACCTGTTTTTATTGGTAGTGGGGACTTTTAAACGAAGGAAAAAAAAAAGTAATGTGAAAGACTAACACGATAGTGTAACAATTAGTTGATGAGGAGAAATTATTCCATTTATATTTACTATTTGTAGAGATTGCTGATAATACATCCTGGGGCAGTTTGATGATATATTGTTGAACGTATATCCTGTTTTTGTGACCTTACTAACAAAGGAAATACTTATAAGCAGTTTGTGGAAAAAGGGCAGTTTATTTCTTTATGATGTAACAATTAATTAGTAGTTTTAGAAACTCAATCCCACTGACCATTTTTGGTTGGTGAACCAGCAAATGGCCTCAAACTGGTCTATTTTTCCTTCGCCTGTATGATCTGCTGACTGAGTGAAGTTGATACATTTCATCTAAGTGATAAAGAATATCATTTTCTTTCTTGTTGATCAAAGTGACATCCTACTGTCATGTTTGTTAGATTCTACATTGTAATGCGTACTTACCACTTAACTGCCCACTCCTTACCATGAAACCGAGTTATTTCTTGCTGGTATTGTATAGTCTATCCTCTCATCTTGAAACTTTTTGTTGAACTAAAGGGATTTATTTTACTAGAGTTTTAAAAGAAATGGGAGAAAAGAAAAGAATTTATGCTTGTGATGTCATTGGAATCCAGAGGTATTTAGATGGAGAAGATGTTTGGCTACTGGTTGTTTGTGTGCATTTGTGTGAGAGAGAGAGAGGTTGATCGTGTTTGGGATGAAAAAGGACAAATGAGGAAAACTACTGCACTTCGGATTCAAGCTTCATATCTTGCAAATCTTGAAGTAGATCTTCTTTTCATCCAGAATAACAGTGGCTTGTGTTTCCTTCTCCTTTTTACTGGCTGAGGATATGAGACTCAATCACCTTACATGGATTTTGATTTTAAAGATTCATTTGAACCTCTAACTTTTCTCTTTCTACATATGCGAGCCAACTCGGACAAGAGATAAGATATATGGAGAAACTTTGGAAACTAGAGTAAGGAGATGGGAGATGGGAGATGGGGAGAGAGACAGTCCACCTGTCCAATCTCTAAGCCGTAAATTGTGGCCCTGGCTGTTATGTCTAGCCCTGCTTAGGAGGGTGAGCTCAGGATAGGTCTTAAGCACTATATTCTTGATAAACAACTTTCAATTTACATAATGCTATTATTTTTATATAATACCAGAAATTAGGTGAACGTCTACCTTGATGGGATTGGAGTTATTTTATTGGTTGGGCATTTATAGACTCTAGAGAACGGAAAAAATAGCTGAGTGGTTTAGTGGTTCCCTTGCCATACAAAAAGTGAACCCGTTGCAGTTTTTTGGTTCCTTATTCAGCTAAATATTGTTTTTCCTATTAAATTCTTATTCATTTTTGTTCCTCTATTATTCAGGGTTGCACCCTGGAGTCAGTGACCTTCCATTGAAGGGGTGGCCATTAAAAGTATGTTCATTATGGAGAATTTTTGCAAGTCAATCCATTCCAAATACAAATCAGTTCTTACAAAGAATGCTATCTTCTATCATATAGGCACTTGACCCAATTAGGCCAAGTTTGGGTGGACAAGTTCAAAGACCTCTTCTGCATGGTGCAAGTCAGTTTCAGCTTTTACCTCAGCAACAACAACAGCTTTTAGCACAGGTTCAGGCACAAGGCAGTCATGCTAGTTTACCATCACTTGGAGATGTAGATCCACGAAAGCTTGTTGGGTTGCCTAGAACCACTTTACATGCTAAAGATGGGCAACCAAGTGTCAATGATGGTTCTGTTAGTTCTCCGATGCAGTCAACTTCATCCAAGGCAAGTTTTTATTCCCCTTACAGAGGAAATAAATAACCTTAGTGATGTCTGCATCTGATTCTTAATTATTCTGGTAAGAACAATTAATTGCTTTATCATTAGTGTACCTGAACGCAGATAAATGTGCTGCAGATACAATCATCCTCTCAGCAACAAGAACCTCTGCAACTACAGCAAGCACAACAGGTTGTTTCAATTTGAACTGACACAATGATTTCATAATATATCTTGGATTGAGTTTAGGTTGAAATTACTTGAACTTCTCATGTTTGAGCAACCAAATCCTTTTAAAGGCTGTAAGATGCCAAAAGGCAATAGTTGATACTTGTCTGTGGCGTATCAGAATAACAGAAAGAGGAAAGGTCCTTCATCTACTGGAGCTGCTAATAGTACCGGCACAGGAAACACGGTAGGTCCATCTCCCAATTCTCAACCATCAACTCCATCAACTCATACTCCTGGTGATGGAATTGCCACTGTGGGGAATCTCCAGCATGTTAATAGTACATCAAAAAGCTTGATGATGTATAGTAATGATGGTACTGGAACTCTTGTATCATCCGCAAACCAGCTGGTATGTTGTTCTTTTCAAATATTTGACCTGCATAGCTAGTTTTTAAAGAACATTTGGTAAGCACACTGCTCAGAAACCCTTGTCCGAGCTGTTCGCAAGGGCCAACTTGATCCTTTTCCGTAGGGATCCCAGATGAGGGAACCCTAGGATTGCCGCTGCCTAGTCAGTGCTTATTGAGCTTAAAACTCTTTAAGACTTACGAAGGGCATATGCCACTCTATCTGTTGATCAGTCAATTACAATGCAGTCAATAAATTTCAAATAAGAAGATATAACCCTTCAGTTTAGTGTCGTTGGCTAGCATGACCTGTGTCTGCTTGTCATATATTATTTGCTTGATTGTAAGCAGGCATTGATCTTTTATAGTTATATCAGTTTCTAATGCTATTTTGTGCTTGGGAAATAGTGTATAGTCTATTGAAGCTATTGCTCAGAATTTAACAATAAAAAAAATTAGTGCCAATATCTAATTTTATTTCTAATTGCAGGAGGACGTTGAAAATTTTGGAGATTTTTCTTCCTTAGAAGAAAACGTGGATTCTTTTCTTTCACCAGATGATGGAGATGGGAGAGATTTATTTGGCACATTGAAAAGAAACCCATCTGAACATGTCCCAGAATCTTCAAAGGGTTAGCAATTTTTCGATCTTTTTGCATCTTTGCATGCTTATGTTGGCCAGAAGAATCAGTAGGTTCTTGTAATCTCAGGTTTCTCCTTTAGTGAAGTTGATTCGTTGCGTAAAAGCAATGGAAAAGTTGTTTGTTGCCATTTCTCTACTGATGGAAAGTTGTTGGCCAGTGCTGGGCATGATAAGAAGGTATTAGTTCACTAGCCCACAAGAAGTTAATTTTGTATTTGTAATATGCTCCCCCGTTAGATTTGGCAAAATCAGCCAAGTCTGACCCAATGTCAATGGGTTTTGGGAAATCAAGACCAAAAGGATGCAGTTTGGGAAGTAAAAAGCAAAAAAAAAATTTTAGCAGCCTGAGCCTTCTCGAGCCCAACCAGGTTTGAGTCTTGCCTTGTGAGATCGGTCTTGTCCGTCCTGACTCGTTGCCATCCTTGTACCCCTATCCGAGCCTTCATTTACTAGATCATCTTTACTATTTCTGCATTTATAAACTTGGATCTCCGAGATGTTAACTCGTTGATGCATCCCTCTAGGGAATAAAATGCTTAAAACATCCACCTAATAAGGGCTTTAGGCATTGTCATTGATATTATAACATAATTTTCCTCTTTTACTATTTTTATTCCTACTTGACCTCTGATGACCAGATGCTTAAGGAGATGATTTAGGCTGGCCATAACAACCATCCCTTCTATTATCAATTGAAGAGAACATGAGATTCTTATCATGTGGTTTGGCAGTGCCTAAAAACTTCCATTAATATATTTGACTGGCCTACCCTGAATGAATCAGCCAAATGTACACACAGAGTAGGTCCTAGTTTAGCTCTACCTTATCTTCTCTGTTACCATCACTGAGGCCTTTTGTTTTCAGTTTTTCTCTTTTGCTGTTGAACATCCATTGTTATCTATTGTTATCAACTTACATTTTCACAAGAACTTCTGATGCAATGTTTTACATCCACATTGTCAGGAAATATAACCAATCTTTCTAAAACTTGATAGATCTACCATCACTGTCTCTTAGTGGAAGTTTTATGCAGCTTCATGAATATTATTCTTTTAAGTTTGACTGGAGAAACTTTTGGAATGTTTCAGAAAGGAAAGGTAACATTCTGAGACAAATTAACGATTCAGTTGCTTCTAATATTTTATTAACTTCTGCAGATAGTAGTAGTTGATACTTGGTAGACACAACTATAGACTTGGGAATGATATGTCACTGATTGTAATAATGTGAATGCTAATGTTTTAGTGTCAATAGGTTTTCTTTTGGAACATGGAAACTCTGCAAAGTGAGTGCACTCCAGAAGAACACACTCACATAATTACTGATGTTCGTTTCAGACCAAATTCAACTCAACTGGCAACGTCTTCCTTTGATACAAGTGTGCGACTTTGGGATGCTGGAGATGTAAAATTTTACCTCCTCTGCTTTTCTTTATGATGCTTATTATTTGGCCTCTCCAAGCAAGTAATTTTATTTGTTTGTGATTGCCTTCAGCATTTTCCTTCCTTGAAAGCTGCCTCTGTGTTCTGAACTTAAAGTGCCAGTTTTTCTGTTTCTTTAATACGTCAATTCTTCTAAACTAGCATTGACTGTTGTAAAGATCAAGAAGAGTTTCCATTTGAGGATGGCTAAGTTTTTTTTCAGGATTTTGTGATAGAATCAATTTACATTTTTCTGTGATGGCTTTCGGTTCTTTGCATCAGTTATTTTGTGAGTTCAACATCATGTGTTTAATATCTAATTGAAAATTTTAACCACCAGTGTTGCTTGGTCTGCGTACAACAGGGCACTAATGAAGCTCGTATTTTTGCAGCCAAGATTTTCCTTGCAGATATTTACAGGTCATGCATCTCATGTGATGTCCCTCGATTTCCACCCTAAGAAGTATGAGCTCTTTTGCTCCTCTGACAGTAACAATGAGATTCGATTTTGGAATATCACACAGACACAGTATCCTTGCACTCGCATATCAAAGGCGAGCTTTTATCTTCTTTCTTGTTGTTAACTTCTGTTTTTGACATGTTGATAGATTGATTTCTTGCTGACAGTCTGTACTTGGTGGAGCAGGGAGGTAATGCACAAGTTAGATTTCAACCAAGAATTGGGCACCTTCTAGCTGCAGCATCAGAGAATGTTGTTTCGATCATTGATGTTGAGACTGACAGTAGGACACATTCGTTACAGGTACTACATCTTGAGTTGAAAGTTGTGAATACAACTAATGGTTTCTTATTTAGTAGTTGATCTATGTTGAAGTCATGACGTCTTTGGATACTCAGGGTCACAACACCGAGGTACACTCTGTTTGTTGGGATGCAAATGGAAACTACTTGGCATCTGTCAGTCAAGAGTCTGTCAAAGTGTGGTCATTGGCATCTGGAGAGTGCATTCATGAACTCAATTCAAGTGGGAACAAGTTTGAATCCTGTGTTTTCCACCCAAGTTATTCCACCCTCTTGGTCATTGGAGGTTACCAGGTGCTATATTTTTTCGGCTTGAGATATATTTATTCTTTAAGCTTCAATTGGATTTCCATATCCCTTTTATAAGTGAGAGCATATCCCTGTTCTTGGGTCGCACATAAACCATCAAAAATTTCTTTAGTGGCTCCAATTTAGAGAGGCTTGTCACCCAAATTGTAGGAAACAAAAATATTTCCTTCAACTTCAAGGAACCCCAGTGTTTATTGCTGCAAATGCTTTTGAAGTCAAATGTGGCAACAACAATTTTGATTCACTTTATAACTGTTGTAGATTACTAATGCGGGTTTAATCTAACATTTTCTTTTACCCTTGTAAACTGTCATTTTCATCCAGTCGTTGGAACTCTGGAACATGGCTGAGAACAAATGTATGACCATGCCTGCACACGAGTGCGTGATATCAGCTCTCGCCCAATCACCAATGACGGGGATGATTGCTTCAGCAAGCCATGACAAGACTGTGAGGATATGGAAATAAATACCTGTTATGTTGTGCCAAATCCATAACTATTGATCATGTAGGACCTATTGATGCTTAGAACACTGATCCGTCCGAAAATAACAAATAAATTCCATGCATATGATTTTCTTTTCAGGTCCATTAGTTCTTACTTTTCATCACAGGGTTTGAGGTTTTCTAGGTTGCATCTGCAGGGCAAGTGTCATCAAGACTGTTGTAAGCTTTCTAGTTAAAAGTTTTTCTTCCTCATCAAGACTGTTGTTTACAAATGTTAATACTCAAAAGTGGAAATGGAAACTATATAAATAATGTTAGGGACGAGTTCATGGAAGTTGTATGCTATGTTTTTATCTTAGTTCTAAAGGGATAAAAATTAGGTATAAAAAGGTGACGTCGTAAACAACAGCAAAATTTTGCTTTCAACAAACATATACAACCATTTTTCAATTTAATTTAGTAATTGCAAAGATTGCTATAATGCTGTTAGAACTAAGAGGCCTTTAGCTTAAAATTCAGGAGTTCATTACCCTAAATATAGGGTTAATTAAAAAATTCAAAATTTATTCAATTTAGTAATTTAATCTGATTTTAGAAAAGTGGAACTGAAGTAATTAAACTTTCAATTTTTTTAATTTTATCAAGATGTTAATGTTCTCGTTAACATTGCTGGCGTTGCTTGTCAAATAAGACAAAAATCTTAAATGTTTATACATGTCAGATTTAATTAAGTTTAACTAAATTATGTCATTTTGAGATTGAAATCCTTCAATTAAACTTGCTGCCTAAATCGCGTTCTCACACATAAAGAAAGAAAGCCTAGGGTAACAAATTAGGATTTCATTCAGATTGTTAGAAACTCTGTTGTTTCACTCCCACATGATAGAGCTTGATTTAGAAATTTTAATCCCAAAAAGATGTAGTTAAACATATTTAAGTCTAACATGTATAAGTATTTATAATTTATGTCTTATGTGACAAGACGCATTAGTAATGTTAACGGAAATATTAACGCTAGGTTAGAATTGAAAATAATTGAAAATTTAAGTATTTAATTATCACCTTTTTAAATTTAAGTTATAAATACAAAATTGAATAAAGTTTGAAATTCTTTTAATTAACCCTTAAATCTATCATAATGGACTAGTTTTTAAACAAATATCATGATTTAAATTCTTCTTAGCTACAAGCTCCGTGTAATTAGAGAATTAGTTAAATAGATACTTTTCTCAATAATTTTCACCAAATAAATTATTAAATTTTATTTTTAGTTACGACATTATATTGATATTTGTACAAATAGAGAAATATTTTAGTAATTATAGATCTAGAAAATTTAATTGAAATCCCTTAAAAGTTTTATGAACAGTCAAACCTCATATCTTTTGTGATATGAATCTAAAAGTATATGTCCAACTACTGCTACTATTCATCATTTTAGAAATAAGGCAAAACTAAACATTCGAGGCACTGTTCTTATTCGATGTAGTAATTGAAAATTACAATTTTGGAAATAATAGCACATTAAAAAGTTACTAACGAAATAAGGATTTGGTGAACCTTAGCATGGGGCAGGTAGCATAGAGCAGTTAGTAGTTACTATCAGTTGTTAGTTAGTTAGTTAGTTAGGCTGACGTAATTGGCAGCTATATTATGATATTGCATTAGTTTCGCTGGTGCTTATGGCAAGGTGCTCCAAAAGAAAGTCTTTTTTTTGTATACAAAAGAGAAAAGAGCCTTAGCTTCGCTAGAAGCTAAGCTCGGCGCCGAAAGACTAAGGCGTCGGTAATATCCTTACACAAAATAGCCAAACAACCCGGCGGGGCAACTGGAAAGAAACCTTGTCCCAAGCGGTGGAAGATTGACATATTTAGTCAACCAATCCGCACATTGGTTTCCCGTGCGGTAAACATGACACAGCTTCACTTTCCATGCACGCTCCAGAAGTAGCGAAATGGCAAGGGTCAACGAGCAAAGCTGTCTGTGCCTCCCTGTGGAGTCAGATAGGATGTTAATGACAAGTAATGAATCCGTATTTAATTCTACACGCCTAAAGCCCAAGTCCCAAGCCAGTCGGAGACTAGAAAAAATGCCCCAGAGCTCCGCCACAAGGGGGGAACACGAGCCAATATGATGAACAAAACCCCCTAACCAGGTCCCAGTGTGGTCTCGGAGGATTCCCGCCGCAGAAGCGTAATGGCCAGATCTTGTAGAAGAGCCATCAGTATTAAGCTTCACCCAACCTGCATCGGGAAAGGACCACCCAGTGGAGCGAATAGAGGGCCGAGATGGAGCTATGAAAACTCGAGAGTGCATCTCCCGAGCAGCTAGTATGTGATGGACATACTCCTGGATGAGGAGAAGGCCATTGGTGGGCCATGTAAAATGCTCGTCAAATAAACATTTATTTCGCCATTGCCAAACATACCAGCAAGTTGTCCCAAATAAGAGGGACCAGTCGTAGCCATAATCAGTGGTATGATGACGTAGATGACGAGCCATCCAAACACGGCAATCAAGCTGGAAGAAGTCTCGCTGAAGAGCATGGGAGGGAAACGCAACCCATATAGACTTGACCCGCCGACAATCACGAATTGCATGCATGGACGACTCCACCAAGCCACAATAATGGCACAACCCATCGGGGGCTAAATAACGGATGACACGCTGTTGGTTAGTAAGCAAACGGTCCCTCCCTAGCAGCCATAAGAAAGCGCGAATGCGCTGAGGTCCCGGCCAGCGCCACACCAAAGGCCACAGCTCATCACTAGGCCTACCCCTCAGCCCTTCAATCATCTCATACGCTGAAGCTGTAGTAAAGCATCCATCAGAAGTAGCCTTCCAACGTACCTGATCACTACCAAATTCTAGCCTGCGGGGTAGAATACTAGCTATCGTCAAACACACTGAGGAAGGGAGCCACTGTTGAAAGTACTCCCACTGCCACTGTCCGCAATCATCAACAAAGTTGTGCACTGTGGTCTGTACAATCTAGTCAGGTATGTCGCCTAGTACATGTTGTATTAAGGGGCCCCAATCACCCACCCAATCGTCAAACCAGAAACGGACCCGCAATCCATTACGAACTACCCACTGCAGACCATTGATGACATGAACCCATGAAGCGGCTATCCCTTTCCAAGTAGGTGAGCTACCCGAAGTAGTAAGCCTAGCAGGAGGGGCCTCAATATCAAATTTATACTTGGAGCGGAGGACGCGTACCCATAGAGCCGAGTCATTCATTAGCAAGTTCCAACCGAGTTTTGCAAGAAGTGCGTCATTATGTGAGCGTAATTTCCGCAGCCCAAGACCGCCCAGACTTTTAGGCTGACAGAGAGTGTCCCACTTGACAAGATTCACCCTTTTGTGGTTGTGAGAGGACCCCCACAAAAACTCGCCGTTTTGGTTTTCAGGCTGCCTGGTTGGGTCATGCGGATTTTTCAGATTTTGTGCAAGAATCTTGGCGTCCAGACATCCCGGACTGGTCTGGTTCTTTATGCAGATTTGCTGGCACTCTATTGGACTGGAATCGGCACATGTTTGGGAACATCTTTCACAGAAAGAACAAACTTTTGGCTCGTCTAGCTGGAATTCAAAGAGCGCAGGAGGTTAGGGAATCATATTCTCTTGTGGAATTAGAGGCACGACTAAGCAAGGAACTTCAACAGACATTGTGTGAGGAAGAACTTTATTGGCATCAGCGGTCTCGGTGCCAATGGCTTTCTTTCGGAGATCGAAATACCAAATTCTACCACCATGTTACTATGGCCAAATGAAGAAAGCTACGGGTGCATTCTTTGGCGACTGATCAAGGTGTAGTGGTGACCTCTCACCTAGAATTACTGTCCCTAGCCAGGGAGTTTTTCCTTACTTTATATTCGACGAAAGGAGTTGTTTACCGACTTCTTCCTCTTCACGGACACTTCCCTCGGCTATCAGAGGATGCTCTTCACTTAGGGAAAGTACATAAACACTCTTTAAGTAAAAAAATAGTACTATGGCATTATGATGCCCAAGGCTTAGTGATGCCTCTGAAAGCATAGTGAACAATGTCTTGAAGTGTTGTAATGTCATCAAAAGTAATAAAAATATTTCCATCAATTGTATTGCTTGCTCTTTAGGGAAAGTACATAAACACTCTTTTCCTATCCCACACAAACAGTATGGCAAGCATATACAATTAATATACTAACATATGAGGACCCTCACTAATTGAATTTTTATATAGCGTTCTTTATTATACTCACTTTTTAGATGCCTTTTCTCATTATATGTCTATATATAGTTGTACCCACTAAAGAAAAAATCTGAAGCACTTGCTATCTTCATTTCCTTTAAAGCCATGGCTTAGTTGTAAATAGGCTACAAAATCAATACCCTTCAAATTGACAATAGAGGAGAATATCCAGGTAACTCATTAAAGCAATTTCTTTTTTTTTGAAATAAAACCAATTCATTAATAAAACAAAAAAAGCCAATCAAAACCGAAGAAGCATCTACCCCCAAAGCCTATAGGCTTTTCCCTATACACCGGAACCTAGAGCTTCTTCAGAATTGACAACAAGTGACGGACAATCTATAGAAATCACAGAAGCAATACTGCATGGGATAGAATCCCACTCAAATCGTTCTGCATAAAATAAAGCCACCCTTGCTAACATATGAGCAGCCTTATTAGCATTCCGAGAAGTCCAATGGAAGGACAAAAACTGGAAC
>JAOTIZ010000001.1:16774870-16808617 GCA_027123425.1 Erythroxylum panamense
TGTATCGAATGTGAATAATGTGAACGTGAAATAATGTGAATGTGAAATAATGTGAAATGTGAAATAATGTGAGATGTGCGAATTATGTGTTATGTGATTGGGTGAGCCATCGATGATGGTCACTCATTGAGTTTGCAAAACTCACCCAAAATTTGTAATTATTTTTCAGGACTCAGAAGAATACCCCGTTAGGTAACGGGCGTATTGCGACCACTTGTGAGTGAGAGAAGAGGTCGGGATCAGTTGCGTCTGCATTAGTGTCTGATAATCTTTTGTATAAAATTATATTTTTCTGAATTGTTGTATAAATGTTTCGGTCAATTTGTAAAGGCACCAGACTAAATTAATTTGTATTTATAAGAGGGCCCTCGTGGTCATTGTGTTTACCGGTCATGTTATGTAAATTGTTTTCCGCATAACATATAATGTATGTGTATTTTTTTAAAAAAATTGATACTGAGATTTGACTGAGTGATGTAGTACGCCACCCTTGCAGGGCACGGACTCGGATATCACCATCGATGTCGGGTTCGGGTCTTACGGGAGTGGGGTGTTACAAATTTCCTTCAGCTTCTATTCTATATATTGTATAATTGAAATCTCCACATAAAAACCATGGTCAATTGACCATCTTCTATAACTGCAATAAGCTTTCCCATAACAATTTCCTCTGGACGACATGATTAGCACCATAGATAAAAGAGGAACATTTCAAGTGAATGGCTTGCATCTCTATGACAAAAGCTGAAAATCCACCAAAGTTAGGATCATATCTAATAATGATTCTACCGCACCTATGGGTTTGATGGATGGATATATATTTCCATCTTGATCCTAGTTTATTCAATAGATTAAGGTTTTCATATTTGATTTTAGTTTCGAAGGGAGCAAAAATCTATCGCTTCGTGTTATAGACAAAATCCCTTAGAGCTGAGAGTTTTTTAGGGCAATTGATCCCCCTCATATTCCACACGATGATTTTCATAATTCAAATGATTTTGTTTTTGGAGCCTTTCCTTTTGCTCCTATTGGATTTCCTTTTAGTAGCTATCAAAAATTATCCAATAATAGGATCCTCCTCCTTATTATCCTCCGAAAGAGAACCTATAGTTGCCTTATGATCAAACCCCTTAGGATTGTCTTCCTTTGTTAGTTGTAAATGGGTTGATTTTTTTACGACCTTCAATAGTTTTTTCAAGAAAGCCTGCTAACTATTTGATGAGAGGTCTAAAAGAGTATTTAACTTTTATTGTAATAATAATAACATAACCTTATATAGATAATATTATATTTCTTTACATCAACAATAAGGTCATGTATAATCTACTTTAAATTCTAAAATTTAAATATGATATAAAGGGTAATTAAATAGATTACTTTTGTTTTAATTAGGGTTTCATCTCATTACGCAGATTGAAGATGTATAACTATTAAACTGTAGTACTTTCATTTATCATCGAAAATTTTATTATAAATTCACTTTTGCATAATATAACTCTTAAATCCATTCATCAAGGAATGTCGACGTGGCGACTAGTTTTTTATGGTGGAAATTCATTCTGTTGGGAGGAATGTGGCAAAATTGTCCCTAATGAAGTAAAACAAATAATACATAACAAATCTCCTCTTCATTCATTAATAACCATTTGCCTTTCATGGTCGATCTTCTTCTTCAAGGTTTTTAGTATCATCCGAACTACCTCACTTCCTTATTATCTATATCTCATTTCCTGTTATGAACCGATTATATATATGAACGTTTGATTGTATATACTATATTTTGTGTTAAGCTTCCTTGAATTTTCAAGAGAACATAGATGGAAATGGAAGCGAGGGCGATATCACAATGGTTTGTAAATGATTAGGGAAATCAGTTATTTTGGAAAATTCATCGATTCCAATGACTTGGTCTGATCATTCAGGTATACATGTGTTCCAATTTAGGTTCGTTATACAGTTTCACTAAACTAGCAATCTAAGTTCTAGATTGATCATGTTTAAGGTGAAAGGTATCATACTGGCAGTTCATCTGAACAAGTTGTCTTCCATTCTAAATTTGGGGACTCATTCACTTTATAGTCTAGAAATTTAGCTATAGCGAAGAAGCTATTGGAAGAGGGTGTCAACAACCCTACAGTTGAGGGAAGATCTTTTACTATTTTAATTGGTGTCTATGAATGTGCAATGACCCTTCTTGGGGATCCAGACATAAGAATTCATTTACCTTTACTGACTCTTGTGTCTTTTTTAATCAAAAAAATAATTATATCATTATCATTTATCGACACAATCAGCTGGACTCAACTTTAAACTTGATTTATTGTTTTATCTGTAATAATTTTTCAAGCAACCCCTCTACTAGTTAGGAGTAAGGCTTATGTACTATTATCATTGTTATTGTTGTTGCTCTAAATCTATAAGAATTGCTAAACTTCTAATTAAAAGTTTGTACTAATTACCATATATCATTATATTATATTGCTACCATTTCCAAAATTTTGATAAATTATTATATTACTATGTTACTAAATATTAATGATTAGGACTAGTTGTTAACTTAAAATTATGATATTTTTACCATTGTTCAAATTTAACAATTTGGTTCACAAATATATTTATGTCCATAATATATTTACTTTTCATATTTTAAAAAAATCTACCATGTGTTTTTCAACAATATTTTTTAACATTGAAAATAACTTGACAAAGAAAAGACATCTTCAGTAGGATTATAAAACATGCCAATTAAAATTAACTTAACTTTGATTATGAAGTAGACTTAGCATTAACAATCTATCTTCCAAAATATTATTAGTTTTAACAATACTATCAAATACAAAAATTCATCAAAATTCACCTAAAAATGTATAGAAAATATTTAACAAATACATTTTGTGACGACAACCATAATTGTTGCAAAATGTTATCACAATTGCGACGAATTTAATAAAATGGTTGCAAAATGTGTCACATCTGCAATTTTTTACAATATTGTTGCAAAAAATTTGCGACGAACTAAATAAATCGTCACACTAAGAACACATTTTGCGATGATATCTAGGTATCATCGCTCAATATTACGTTTTTACGTCCCTTATGTGACGATTATTCAAAACGTCACAAAAAGGCATTGCGACACAATATATATTTCTATCGCTATTTGCTCCAACCATTTACGACGCTTTTCCTTAATTGATGCCAATTATATTGATTTCGCTGATAAAACTCTTTCGTTTTGGTGACGATATTGCTTATACATCATTAAAACTTCATGTTATTGCAACGATAGCACTTAATCGTCGTAAAATATGTTCACTTTTCTGACGTTTCATGGAAACATCGTAAAATCCTTTACTTATAGAGACGAAGACATAAATCGTCATTAAATGTGTTCTTATAAATCGTCGCCAATTAAAATGTTGTGAATATATTGATCTATTGTAGTGTATTATCATTACCAATTATATGAAAATCAAGTAGGTTTTGCTGCATAATTTCGATTCTATTACATTATCATTAAAAAAACATGGCTTCCCTGGTATTCAAATGGACTTTCACATTTTCAACTCCGTTATTTTTAGTTGAGAAAGAAACATACTATGTTTCTTAAAGTTTAAAGAGGGTGTTTTAACCTTTTCTTTCTTTTTTGGTCTCATTAAACAAGCCGTGAGTCTTATCTTTTTCTCTGTTTATATTTTTATAGGCGGCTATAAAATTTTTAGTGTTTTATAGTAAGAACATACTAATAATTCTAAAAATAAATTGATTCCGTTTCTTTAATAGCTTGGCTACAAGCGCAAGTACTGGTTTTATCGGAGTAGAAATGTGAGTAGTGTATTGTTGATCTTGTATTGTAAGTGCATGCTTTTGGTAAGAATTATGAACAGGACACGTAGTCTAAGAAATGGGGCAACAAAGTCGAAATCTGCCCAACTATTCTGTTAAATGTTCTATCCAGCAAGCCAATAGTGTTTGACAGACTTGATAAAGACCTTGGTGTTTTTTTCAGCAATATAACAAGTGGAATATGTTTTACAGTTCAGTGGAACGAATTTCAGAAAGTTAATTATGTTTTTGGAAATTAATTTTTAAAGGGTGAAATCTACAATTATTGTCAATCATTTCTTTCTATAGCTCACTGTAGTAACAGTGATTTGAGTCATTAAAAAGGAGAGAGCAAACTTGTGTTGTTCTGATCCAGCTCATTGACTTGACTGATAATGTAATGTGTGGTAATTAATGTTGGTGAATCATATGATCATTGCAGTTCCAGCCAAATCCTACTAAATAAAACACAACAGAACAGAATAAGAGCAGCTCTCTCCCTTTTTTATAGTATGTGTAATATATTATCCGCCAATATATTAATAATATTAATATTAATATTGATTTCTTGCCTGGAATATGCCATTGTTAGTGTTAAGACCAATCTCAATCTCCCTCTGTTTCTCTCTCTTGCCCAACCTGCCCGATTGAACACTTTCCCTCTCTCCCTAAGCTCCTTTTGACTAACTTAACAACTGGGCATCACTTATTCTCCCTTGCAATCCTCTGTCCTTTTCTTCCATTTCCTGATGTAAATGATCCCAAGTTTGTTTCTTTGAGATGAGTTCTTCTTTTCTGTGCTCAATTTTTTAGCTTTTGCCCAAGTTTCTGTGAGGATGGGTTGCGTTCGTGATTCTGTAAAGTCAAAGAATTCTGAAGATAAATTAAGCAGCAGAAAAATTAAGAAAAATAAAGGAAATGGAAAGGAAGAGGCGGAGATTGGTTGCTGGGTCAAACTCAGGTTGATAAGCGGTTGCATGCCTTCGAGATCAAAAGTTGATAGCTCGTTGAGTGGTACCACTTCTCAGTATGGTAATCATCTCTTCATTTCCTTTGTTTGTGATGCTTCATTGTCCTTTCTTTAAAATAAAGAAACGTGATCCTATTGAAGTTTACTATGCTTATAATAGCCTCCTCTCCTCTCCTCTGATCATTTTAGTCCTTAGTTGCAAAAACCTTCTTTTCTAGATTGGAAGATTGGTAGCCTTTGCTGCAAGTACTATATTAATTATTCTGAAGAGCGTTTGAGAATTCCTTTTCTTGTTGGACGACCGAGGTTGATTGTAAACGGATAAAAGAGGGGATAGCGTGTTTCAAACATGTTTTTATCTTCTTCTTTTTGGCCCCCTTTTCGCGTTAGTACAGATCCTCTATCAAGATCATGTTATTTTCTTTTACTAAGGCTAATTGGTTGATAAGTTCTATTATAATCGTTCATTATAGTAACAATAAAGCACTACTTGAACTTGCCGGAACTAGTTTGTTCTCTAGTTTGCGGCCCAAGTGAACTTGATTGGATTATGCTAGACGGTGATGTTAACCTTAAAAGTAGTCATGTGAACGCTTAGATATATTGCTCTGCATAACAACGCATGTTTATTTTATTTTCTCTGGCTTTCAGTGGAAAGTAAGTCTACGAATGAACAGAGCAGAGATCAACCAGTTGTTCCTGTGATGACCTCCAGTGCTACTAGTAACGGAGAAAGTGCTTCTTCGACCCCAAAGTTTAGTGAGGAACTGAAGCTTGCTTCTCAGCTTCGAAAGTTTTCATTTAATGATCTTAAATTAGCAACTAGAAATTTCAGGCCTGAGAGTCTTCTTGGGGAGGGTGGATTTGGTTGTGTTTTCAAAGGTTGGATTGAGGAAAATGGAACTGCTCCGGTAAAACCTGGCACTGGGCTTACTGTTGCTGTAAAAACCCTCAACCATGATGGACTTCAGGGTCACAAAGAGTGGCTTGTATGAACTCTTTCTATTAATTGAACATTTCCCCCTCCAATACTATATATTAATTTTTGTTTTCTTTTTTCTTGAACTTCCATGGTTTGATATATTCCAGGCTGAAGTTAGTTTCCTGGGGAACCTTCTCCATCTCAATTTGGTCAAATTGATTGGTTATTGTATTGAAGATGATCAAAGGTTGCTGGTCTACGAGTTCATGCCTCGAGGAAGTTTGGAGAATCACCTCTTTAGAAGTATGCAACTTTTGGGAACTAAAAACTTGGAAATGACTTCCTTCATCCTGAATATTGTGTTATTTGAAATCTAAAATATAGTGCTTTAATTTGCATGGTATCTTCAATGACCTCTTTGTGTGAGCTTGTGCATGTGTGCGTTAATATGAGGTTGGTACTTTGAATCCATTGTCACTCAAATTAAAAAGGAGTCTTATAATGTGGAATTCTTTACTTATACCCTCCTTGAGGATAATATCATTCATGAGAATCTACAGTCAAAAATATGGGTATGAACATACAATCAAACTTCCTCTTAAGATTGTGTTAGTAAGTTGCTTGGTATTCCGATTACTAAGTGAAACATCTTGGCCAAATTCCTTCCTTTAGAAAGTAGTTTTGCAAGTTTTTTCTCTATTATACTTAGAAACATTTTTGCTACTTCTAATCCAACTTTCAATTGATAAGTTAGCATCTGTGTTTCACTTTCGTGGTTACAAGCTTTATCCATGCATTGGAAGTAACTAAGTTCGAGTCAGAAAAAGGCATTCTGCACCAACTACTCTTGCTTTGAATGATTATAATTCTGTGGAAAAGATTCTATTCGCCTTGCTTTCTAGGATGTTAATTCCATTACAGCTTTCATGCTTAACAATTCGGTTGTTTCTCAGATTGTTTATTCTTCATGATTGATCTTTAATGTTCTTTGGTATCAACCACTTTATATGCAGAAGGGTCCTTGCCTCTTCCCTGGTCTATCAGAATGAAAATTGCTCTTGGTGCAGCTAAAGGTCTTGCATTTCTCCATGAAGAAGCTGAAAGACCAGTAATATATCGGGATTTTAAAACATCAAACATACTATTAGATGCGGTATGTGCCTTAAACATTCATAAACAGGGAACTTTTTCTCTTCATTTTCACATTTTCTTTACTTTCTTCATTGTTGTTCTGATAAGAAAAGTAATACTTCTAGGATTACAATGCCAAACTTTCGGATTTTGGACTTGCCAAAGATGCTCCTGAGGGAGATAAAACTCATGTATCTACTCGAGTTATGGGAACATATGGCTATGCAGCACCAGAATATGTGATGACGGGTAAATGGTGTTTAATTGTTTTTCCTGTGACGTTCATACTCGAATCAGTTTTTTCATACCTCTGCAACTTGGATATGAAATGAACTGTCATTATGAATTTAGATGGTGGAGATTGTTAAAGCAACTATTATGAAGTGGTGTATGTGGTGCTTGGATGTGCAAATGTTGCATTCTTAAAATTTCAATTTGGATGTCTATAATCCAGACCTGTAGTGCCTGCTCAGTCTTGGCTCAGATTAGTTCCTTTTAACACTACCTGAACGTATGCTTCACGTTAAGCCCGTTAATAGATGCCAGCTGAATATACTAACATTGCTGTTAGGCTGCAGAATTTCACCAAACTGTTTGGAAATGCCACAATTCTGCATTGCTAGTGTACGAAGGGGGGAAACGGCGGGATATTTCCTTTGTGATAGGGATTTCCTTGTCTTACTCATTGATACCACAACCATAATGTGGTGGCCATGATAACATAGTGAAAAATTCAGTTGTGAGCTATGAAACCTTTTTGCTACGAAAATAATGAAAAAGGGGTTGGGTTACTTGAAAGTTTATCAAGACAGACCTGGAATGACTTCAAACATTGGCATCAATTGAGTTCACAAACTTGAATTCTTCTATCTCCCAATAAGCTGTTATGGTTCTTTGCACACCCAAAGCCTTTAGTCCATTGAAAGCTCTAGAGATCTTTAAAGACCTCAACCTGTTGTGAATAATGGGTTTTTTAACCACTTTTCATGTTCATGTTTTCTATTTACATATGCCTCCCTTACCATCCTTTTGTTTGCTAAATATAAAAGCATTGCCCTCTTGTTAAATATGATGTATTCTTGTTTATCTAATTATTGAAGAGACAGCACAAGCTATCAAGAACATATGGGTACTCAAATACTCATGTTATCTTTATGCATTCTTGATAATGGCTGAAAAGTATAGTTTCTTTAGCAAAGTAACGGTTACTTTTTTTTTCTCTCTCTTTGGAAACTCCTTAGGCCATAACTACTTTTAGTATTTGGTTTTAAAATTGCTGTCCTTTAAGTGTAACTATCAGTGGAAAGTGTCTACATTTTTTTTTTAATGTATTATGTATATTACGAATGTTATAATATCTCAAGAGTGTTCTAGTCTAATTTATTCCTCATTTCACTTAGGGCATTTGACATCAAAGAGCGATGTGTACAGCTTTGGAGTAGTTTTACTTGAAATGCTGACTGGACGGAGATCGATGGACAAGAATCGACCCAATGGGGAGCACAACCTTGTGGAATGGGCAAGACCACATTTTGGAGACCGGAGAAGGTTCTATCGATTATTAGATCCCCGTCTTGAAGGTCACTTCTCAATAAAAGGTGCACAGAAAGCAATTCAACTGGCCGCACAGTGCCTCAGTCGTGACTCCAAAGCCAGACCTCTGATGAGTGAAGTTGTTGAAACTTTAAAACCCTTGCCAAATTTGAAGGATATGGCCAGCTCTTCCTACTTCTTTCAGTCCATGCAAATAGATCGTAGCAAGTCAAAATCTGATGCTAAAAATGGGATCAGAACACAGGGAGGATTTGTAGCAAGAAATGGACAACCCTTGAGAAGCTTATCCAGTCTAAGTGATGCACGTGATTCGCCATACAACCAACCTTACCAATCACCAAAACCTAACGGCAGAAAGTCATAATTCCTGTTGGCCCTCTTTGGTGGTAGCATCAACAAGTACTTTATCACAGGTCATGAAAAAAGTGTAGGTGGTGGTTCCTTAATTTCTGTGAGAAGGGATGGTCTTTTCTTATCCATTCTGTGTGTTGTCAGTAAAAGAAGGAACTCACCTCTTTGCATTATACCTTCTGGTTCGTAGTCACCGAACATTCAAGGGCCCTTCCTACATTTACTCCCTTTTTCATTGGTTGTTTAGATGCATTGCTTGTTCAGATATTGGACTGGAATAGGAGATTGAGATGACACTGCAAATATGAGATTATTATTTTGATGAGAGGATGTTGAGGAAGTGACGGTTGAGAATGGTTGGTTAGCTATATGGTTGGAAGGGTGGCGTGGTGCAAATGTATGTAGCTTCTTTTTGTCTCTGTTTGTGATCAATAACTCCGCCATAACCCCCTTCCATCTTTGCATTATCTGCTGCTTTTCCTGCCCTCTAAAACTGTTACTTCCAAGCATTAGTCTCTCTCTTTGTTGTACCAAAGTAGTTTGAAGGTGAAAACCAGTGATGTGAAACGTTCTTTGGTTGGATGAAAGCAAAGTGCTGTAACAATTCGTCAACTGCAATAGAGAATCTGTGTATAAAGCTTCTTGGTTGCTTATGTCATTAAAAGTGGAGCCTTTATTAACACATTTAGTTGATTAGGCTCATATTTGCCATGAGATGAAGATTATTTATCAGGTAGGAATGAAATGGTTTTTCTACATGTGTGCCTCCAATTCTTTCGTTGCAATATCATATAAGTTAAAAGAAGCAGCACAGCAGATTCTATGGTGATTGGAGGGAAGATAACTTGAGTTTCTTTTCAGAAACATATTGCTCTTGTCCACAGAAAAGAAAAAGGTTTAATTTGGCATTCGAAGTAAACCGTGGTAAGGTCATGTAATGAGGCAATTCTGGTTCTCTGAAGTCCGCAGGAGTCTAGGACATTTTTAGCTTTATGAGGGATGACATTTTGTGACAGTAGCTGGAAAGTCGATTGTCTTAAAGTGATACCAAATCCTGAACAACTCAATCAAACATTATCATTTGTTTGTGAACTTTCTAAAGTTTGTTTTTGTGTCAAAATATCAGAGTCGTACATTTCCTAAACAACCAAATATTCTTCTTTCTTAACCATTGGTCTTGTGAATCAACAAACCTAATTTTGTTGACAAGTGAGAGTGGCCTAAATAGTTTTAACTCCTCACTTAACGCTCTCTCTTTTAGGAGGTCTTGAGTTTGAGTCACACTAAAGGAGGAGAAATAACAAATGTTTTTATTGATGATCCTCTAGCCTTCTGAGTAAAATTCCTTGATCGAATCAATTACGGACATTTTGCTTCCAGCAGTAGTGTGAGAGTTAGAGCTACTAGGGAACCTAAGGGTCAATGGAAATTTGATGTTGAGCAGGGTCAGTGATCAATCATTAGCTGAACAATCAAGTATGTGAAGATTCTTTGTACGCATAAATGTACAGGCTACGTAGGAACCTGAAGGATCTTGGGGTTCCAGGTTTGCATCCTCTAGGGCTTTTGGGGTGGGGTCTTAGAGGCTTAGGATTAGTCTGACTAAGCTGAGATACCTAATGTAATCCAAAAAAATAAACTTGATTCTGCTTGATAGAATCACAAATCAAATCAAGTATTGAAGTTCTTCAAAGCAGGAGGTGACCAACCATACTATCAGCGGGAAAAAGAAAAAGCTCCAAATCCATGTTACTCTATAGAGACAGCTAGCTATACACCAGAAAAGGGCGAAAAAAAAGAAAAAAGACAAGGACAACTATCGTTGTGGAATGTTGGTGTCTTAAATAACAACAGGATAGTAACAATGTTATGAATATCGTACCGAATTGAGTTTTGGTACGATACTGTATCGGTACCGATCAGTATTGGATATCGTTTCGGGTAATTTTTAAATTTTTAAATTTGCAAAATAGTCCCTCGGTATAGTATACAATTGTACTATATACTTTACTAGTTTACATCAACCATATTTTCAAAAATCATAATAATAACAATTAATATGAAATAAAAATAATTTGTAAATATTTCACATATAAATAACAACCACAATTAATATAAACAAAGACAACCATCATCATACAAATATAAAATTAAAAATAATACAAAGTATTTAAAATATTACAAGAATATAATTTCATCATTTTAATAAATAATATCACATCAAAAGATTCAAAATATCCAATAAAAAGAATAATAAATATCCTTAAACAATTGATGACGAAGAAACAATCAAGTAAAAGTGAAATCTAAAACAAAAACATTACAATTACCTTATATATATATAATCTAACATAAACATCAAATACAAGTAAAATTAAAAAAAGAGGAAAACAAAATCCTAGAATTCAATCGTCAATAGGAGGATGCCTGCTAGAATTACACTGACCTCAGTGATCATTTGGTACAAAATTCTCATCATTGAGAGGAACTTCACAATCATTATCATTCAAATTTAATGCACTAAATGACATGTCAATACTTTTCCATATAAGATTATCTTGCAAATCCAAATCATTCACTTAAATCAAATTGAGTTCTTCAGAAACCCAATCCGCCAAAAAATCAATATTATCAATGAAAATTGGATTAGACGAACTACTTGTGCTATTAAGATTTTTAGTAAACAATTAAGTTTAATTATTAGAAAATTATAACAAATTATATCGAAATTAATAATGATAATAATGAAAATAACATACCTTTCATGAAGCTTTAAATTATAATGAACATAAACTAAGTCATTCAACATCTTATGCACCAATCTATTCATTTCCTTTGAGTTGATAAATTCAAATGTGTTTCAGTTTCGTTCACAGTCTGTTGCACTCACACATTGACTTAATATCTGAATCACAAACCTTTTTCAATTCTGGAATATCATTTTCGAATTGATCCCACCAAGAAACTATAAGTTATAAGATAACAAAAGTAGTGTTATAAACAAAATAAAGTGATAATTAATTTTCAACAAATAAGAAAAAGAAAATAACTAATACTTGGAGAAAGTTTTCCTCTTTGTCGAATAGCAATCGGCATTCCAAAATTTTCATAAGACAACTTATAAAGCTCCATTTGCGAGCTTAAAAGATCTTGCATCGTGTCAAGTCTAACAATTATTGTAATTGTTAAAAGCATTCTTCTATTAACTTTAGCTTGCTTTGTAAGATCCAGTCTAAAATACACACTATGATTCAAAAATGTCCCAGCTGTAAATAATGGAGAAGAAAGTTATCTTTCCCTTCTCTTATTAATGATTGAAAGATATGGTGAGCATAAAGAATGCCTATTTTTCATATTGGCCTTGATTGCTTCCGTCGCTCTCTCCATAACATCAAAAATATAACCCATTGTTGGCTTTTCTTTACTATCAATCAAGCAAAGCACCCTCACCAAAGGCTCACAAACTTGGATAACAAATTTACATTGAGACCAAAATTCTCTATCTTGCAGTATAATATTACAAACTTCCACTCCAGCATTAGACCTAGCATGCTGAGATACAACCCACTTATCACTTGTAAACATTTGTCTTAACTCCTTTTTCATCAAAACAGAAGACTAAAATGATAAGAAATTTGTCACAAATCTTGTTACAGCAGGACGACACAAATTCCTACCATTGGTAAATTCCTTTCTCATCAAATTCAAAACTCATGCATGATAATAAATGAACTTTGTCACCTTTTTAGCCTTTTGCATAGTCTCATCAATAATAGGAAAATATCTAGAATCCCCTATATTCTCTAGCATTAAGTCAATGCAATGTGCAACACAAGGAGTCTAAAAAAATGAGTTATACGTATTCTGCAACTTTTTTCCTATTGCTTTATAAGAGAAATTATTGTTAGTAATAAACTGAACAATGTTATCCGACTCTAATTCATTCATAACTTCATCAAATATCCCAAGCAAAGTCTCAGTATTTCTAATAAAGCCAGATGCATCAATAGATTTCAAAAACATAGTGTCATTTAAAGAATAAAACAAAAAATTTATAATAGGCTCTTGTCTCTTATTTGTCCAACCATCACACATAATTGAACATCCATAAGTATCTCAATTCACTCTTCTTTTAGCCAAATAATTTCTAATTTTAGAAACAGCACAACTCAAAAGTTTACCTCTTAATCATCAATCAAGGACCTTTGTATCCTGGACCATAAGAGGGTATTGCATCCATCATAGGTTGATAATAATAAGACTGAAAAGCATTGAATGACGAACCTAAATCATACCACCATCTAGCTACTGCCATATCGACATTGTGAGCCACATCTCTTGATTGCATTATACTACGAATTGAAGGTTAGGCTCCATGAGTTGTTCGTGGTGCAAAGAAACTAGTCACCTGCCTTCTTCTCTTCCTCACATCAGATTTTTCATGACCTGAGAAGGAACACTACCTATACCACTACCACCACTACCTCTACTATTTCCACCTTCAACATTTCCATAATCACCACAGAAACTAGAAAACAAACTTCCACAACCAATTTCAAAATTCAATCTTTCCCTTCTATCTCTCTCAAATTTATGTTCATCAAGCAATGTTTTCATCTGCTATTTTACATCATGATTTACTTTTTTACACACTTCCACATCTCCTTTAACCCTAGCTAAATGCTTTTTTAATCAGATGATTCCTCTATCTTTTAAATGCTTGTTACAAAACAAGCAAATGGTATGGTTCTTCATATTGGAAATAATACTAGCACGAGCCCAAGCTAGATCACTGTATCTTCCTGAAGTGGGATAATCGGGAGTATTTGAACTTTCTTCCATTTATCTGTACACATAAAAATAAATAACACATAATTTCAGTACACAATATGCATATCCATCTTATATAATATAACTTATTATGTATGATTACATTCAATACAATTCAATTTCATGGGACACAATTCACCATAAGTCAAAAGCTAACAATTCAAAACATTCAACATATATAATAACATAAAACATACTCCAACAATTTCCAATTCCAACAATCACAAAACATTCATAATTCCATTTCTATTCCTAGTAATTTCTAACAATTTCCAATTCCAACAATCACAAAATATTCATAATTCAATTTCCATTCCTAACAATTTTCAACAATTTCCAATTCTAACAATCACAAAACATTCATAATTCTATTTACATTCCTAACAATTTCCAATTCTAACAATCACAAAACATTCGTAATTTCATTTTCATTCCTAACAATTTCCAATAATTTCCAATTCCAACAATCACAAAATATTCAGAATTTCATTTCTATTCCTAACAATTTCCAATAATTTCCAATTCCAACAATCACAAAACATTCAAAATTCTATTTCTATTTCTAACAATTTTCAACAATTTCCAATTCCAACAATCTCAAAACATTCACAATTCCATTTCTATTCCTATTAATTTTCAACAGTTTCCAATTCCAACAATCGCAAAACATTCACAATTCCATTTCCATTCCTAACAATTTCCAACAATTTCCAATTCCAACAATCGCAAAACATTCATAGTTCCATTTCCATTCCTAACAATTTCGAACAATTTTCAATTCTAACAATCGCAAAACATTCATAATTTTATTTCCATTCCTAACAATTTTCAACAATTTCTAATTCTAACAATCGCAAAACATTCATAGTTCTATTTCCATTCCTAACAATTTTCACTAATATCTAATTCTAACAATCACAAAACATTCATAATTTCATTTTTATTCCTAACAATTTACAACAATTTTCAATTCCAACAATTACAAAACATTCATAATTCTATTTCCATTCCTAACAGTTTCTAACAATTTCCAATTCCAACAATCACAAAACATTCATAATTTCATTTCCATTTCCAATAATTTGCAATTTCAACAATTATAAAACAACCATAATTTTATTTCCATTTTTTCCATTTACAACAATATTCAATTCCAATAATCACAAAACATTCATAATTTCGTTTCCAACAATAACCAACAATTTCCAATCTCAACAATCACAAAATAATCATAATTCTATTTCTATTTCCTTTCTTTTACAAAAATGTCCAATTCCAACAATTACAAATTAAAGGATATAATTTCTTTAGAAATATTTTTTTTTCGTTAAAGCTTTGAATCTTCTTTTCATTTCTAACAAACCATAATATTATATATATATATATACTATTTATAACATATTCACAATTTGACAACAAAAAGTTTTTTCAGATACATTTATTACATTACTACTTTGTGCTTTCACACATTACCAATTATAAATATTTATGATACTCTACACATATATATTGCCAAATAATTAATGTTCAACTTTTTTTATACTCAATTAATTATTTACTCAAAACTAATACCCAAATAGGCAAATACTATCATTAGCTACAATCGAATTATTATTAATTTATAATTGCATAATTTTATACTCAAATAATTATTTACCTAAATTCAATACCCAAATATTAAAAATAAATTACCATTTCACAAATATTAAGAATGTGTCAATTAATGATTTAAGCTTTTTCAATTTTACCAATTTTGATTATCAATTTTACAATTTCACATTTGATTATTAATTTCACATTTGATTGTCAATTTTACATTTAGGTTTAAATGTTGATTATTAACTTTCAATTTTAATAATCAATTAATCAACATTGTTAAAGCCTCACCACCACCGAACAACCAAACACAGTTAAATAAAATACATCAACATCTCATTCGTCAATATCATCGTAAATCACAAATATTATAGACTAGACATTTCATTTCTAATTTTAGTTCCAAATTTCATAAATGACAAAACCCACTGTATTAAACTTCAACAATTCAATTCCATTCCCAAAATCCAACATTTCCAATTCCAATTCACATCCACGCAAGACACAACCATGAGCAGCGTTCAACAATTCAAAATTTCAAATTTCAAATCCCAAATCCAGCATCCAATATGCACAAATCCATCATCCAACACAATAAAAAATGTAGTGAAGTAGGAAAAAATTTGAAAACAGATAAACACACACCTAAAAACAATCGGGTCTTTAAGTTGTGGTTCGGATTGTTGATGGGTTGCTGCGCCTGAGCTGCAATGGACGATGCGATGGTCCGATCTGGCTGAGCTGTGATAGCGATGACATGCTGCGATGTACCGAGTGGTGGCGTCTTCAGGTGTGGAGGAAGACGAAGACGGTGGCTTTTTCAACCGATGCTAAGGGAGGAGCAGAGGTTCGAGGAGGATGAGGTAAGGAGGAGACGGGCTAGATGGTGACGACGAGAGCAAGAGGCTAAGAAGACGACGAGAGTGAGTGAGAGACGAGTGAGAGTCGAGCTAGAGAGATAGCAGTTTGGGGGTAGTTTTTAGGGTTAAGTTTTCAAAATTGCAATTTAGTCCTTACAATTTCTGAAACTCACAGTACCAGTCAAAATTTTCGATACCGGTCGATACCAAACAGTAAACACCGGTACCAACCGGTATTTGCGACCAGTATCAATGGTAATTTTTTGGTCGGTACGTAACATCCGATACAGAAATGTACTCATAACACTACATTCAAGGGATAAAAAAGAGAAATAAAACAAAATTAAATTTTTATTTACCTATTCATAAAAGATACAACCAAAAGAATTTAACTTATTTCTTTCTCGTAACACTTTACAGTAACACCACTCTAGAAATTTATCCTCTATATTTTCAATAAAAACTTTCTCTTAAAACTCTTTAACTCTTTTACAAATGTTTGAATATACTCTACGCTCCCAAATCAACTTACAAGGTGTCTTTATATGAAACTTACAAGAATTTAAGGATCAAAAAAACAAAGTACCCAATTTTTTCCATTAACATACTAAGCTAGTAGAGAGTTACCACTTCTTTCACTAACTCCATTAAACTAGTGAGGAGTTATCCATTTGAAGAAGTGCTCCCACTTTTTTAGCTCATTAGTTGCATATTTTTATCATATGTTGTCACATCTTCATCCCTTGAAAACAAATTCCTTAATGAGCATTCAATTTAGTCATCCTAAGCTAACTTTGTGTATGGTCACAAGCACATATATAGTGCAATCACAATGCTCCATGATCTAAGTAGCAATAATTTCTGTCATTAATAAACCTTATATATTTACACACATTTCAACCCTCTTGTTGAAGTTCAGTGCCTTCATTTAGTCTCACCTTTGAATCTTACCTCTCGTCAAAGATTTTCATCAATGCACATTAACACATACAAACACTGCCTACTCTCAAGCTTTCATTGATAATTCTCTTTTTACCTAGCCTACTTGTAGGTCTTTGCTTTGTTTCGTTGTCAACTTATCATCTTTATTCAACTTCAGTGCCAAGTATAAACCAAGATTCATCAACACTTGCATTTTTTTGTACTTTTGACTTAAGAGTCTAACAAATCACCCTTACAAAAAAAATGTGACAAGTTATTTTTTTATCCTCCTCTGACATATTTCCACTTCCAATATCAAAGATCTGATTTTTTCACATACTCCTACACATGTTATTTTAACTGCTTTAAATCTTTCTTTGTGAGCTAGGAAGTGTTGTTGGGAGATAACTAATTCGTTAGCTCTTTCATTTTCTCCTAAGAGGTCTACCTATCATGATGTCATTAGAGGTCTGCATCCTTTATTATAACTTTGTGTTGCCCATAATGTATATTATCGTGATATACACCTTTTGTGAATCAGACATCTTTACTATTATAAAATGTTGTTTTATGTTCCAAAAGAAATTTTCAAGATCTTTGACATTCCTTTTACCCTTGAAAATTTGGAACCCTTACACCTTTACTAAAATACTCAATAATCAAACTCTCTTTTCATGCCTAGACATAGCATGCTTGAGCACTAACAAGTCGAAGCTTATCTTCTCACGAACATTTAATTTCTCCTTAAGTGCTCTCTTTGTATCTTAAATATCAATCACCAAAACTTCAAAATTTTATAAGAAAGGAACTACATCCTCTTCCATTAGTGCTTGAGGACCAATAATTGCCTCTATTCGATAAACTCTTTCTATTTCTTTCACTAACCATTGTTTACCAATAATAAAATAACTCTTCACCGATTTTTGATACCAATTGTCCTCCTTAGATATGTGGTATTGTTATTAATCAACTAGTTCTAATACCAATTTTTATGAAAACTTTTTTGGGCATAGCAGAATTAGATAAATTTATCGAAGTCCTAGTGTGATAGTTAAGCTTAAGTCTACCAAAATCTAACTCAACCTTCTATTGTGATCATTAACTAACAAGTTCATCTATTTTTTTCGAATACCTTACATCATTCATGTTTTTCACTTATATATATTTTTTGAATACCTTACATCATTCATGTTTTTCACTTATACTCTCATCACACAAATGTTTGATATAATCAATCAAATGAAAAAAAAGTAGAGAAAAGAAAGGTAAACCTTTTATTGATCTATTAACAAAAACAACAACAATAACAATAATATCTCAGTAGAAAATTCCATTGAGACGCGGGTTCTAGAGAGGTCCAGAAGCTACCTCTAACTAATATAGAGGTTATTTCTACTTTCATTGATCTATTAACAAAATATACATTGTAGAGGAACTCATATTACTTTCTCCTCGAATTACTCTACAATAACACCATTTAAGAACCCCCTACTCAAAACTCTCAATAAAAAATTTTTATCAAAGCTTTCATCACTCTTACAGATGATTGAATGTCCTCTTTATACTTCAAATTGATCTTATAAGAATGTCTGTATATAGGTTGACAAGAACTTAAGAACCAAGTAAACAAATTATCCACTTTCTCTACTAACTACCAAGCCAGTGGGTAATTGCCACATTTTCTACTAACTCCACTAAGTTAGAGGAGAGTTATCCACTTAGGCCACTAACTCCTCTTTTCCACATGAAAAATGTGTTTTAAAGATGACTACTTCATTGCCACTTCATCTAACCACTTTTCCTACTAATTAAAAAAGTGCTCCCACTTTATTAGCCCACAACTTTCATATTCTTTCCATGTGTCGTCACATCATTGCATCTTGAAAACAAATATCTTAATGAGCCTTCGATTTAGCCATCCTAAATCATGTTTGTGTATGGTCCATCCAAGCACTTCCATGGTATAGTCACATTGATCCATAACTTAAGTTAACAACTATTTGAATCATCGTATAATAAATCTCACATATTACATACCTTTTGAACTTCTTATTAAAGTTAAGTGCCTTCATGCACCCTCGAATTTAACACGACTTAGTTACAATTTTCATTTTTGGTCTTGAATTTGTATCTTATCTCTCATCAAAGATTTTTGCCAATGTGTTCTAATATAGCCAATGCTCACCTACTCTCGAGCTTTCCTCAAATATGCCTATTTTGTCTTACCTACTTATATATGTCTTATTTCATTGTCAACATGCCATCTTTATATTAACTTAAGTGACCAACATCGGTCATCATTCACCAATACTTATATGATTTCGCACTTTAAACTTAAGAGTTTAACATTGGTCCATTAAAACTTTTGAGTTGTAATATTTTTAAACTATTTTTCACAACATGAATTTCACTTATTTCTTTCTTATGTTTTTTTCTTAAATAATAGGGTTAATTATGTTAAATATTAAACATAATTTAATTCTTTATTTTATAACATTATAGATCATGACCTATATAGATACATAGTTGTATACTTCAAATTTTAATTGTAATGACTTGCTATATATATACATAAGATGCTAGGCCTTATATAATATTTTTATTATATAATAACCTAACACACTTAAGTTATGATATTAACAATATAAATAACATATTTTATTATGTTTTAAAGAAAAAAAGTTAAGAAGAAAATGGGGTAAAAAATTAAACATAAAAATATTAGGAAAAGAGTAATGTTATTTGACTTATTTTAGTATAAAAGATTAATTAGTTTGGCCACCGATCAAACTGTATGAGATATGAGTTTATTCATTCTTTCTATTAAAATTGATGTCTTTGATAAAATTCGTGTGGCCTAGTTAGTAGCCCTAGTTAGCAGGTAGGTTGGATAACTTTTTATGTTAAAATTTTCCTAAATGTTGGTTTTCATTTTAGAATTAAGGCTAAAAAATAAATTTAATATAATATTAATTTATAAGGTAACCCAAGCCTAATATATAAATCACTAGATGAGTTAAGTTAACAAGAAAAATGGTCATATTGAAATCATATATTATGTCTATGATGGGAAAGATTAAAAAACCTACTTAAGGTTGATAATGGGTCGGGCCGAGCTCACCCAGGCTCGAGCCTGGCTTGACAACTTCTATATATGCTCATGCTTAGGGCAACTTGAGGCCAGACTAACATTGTTTTTCTTATAACTATTGCATCTTGAGCCGAGCCGAGCTTAACTTGGGTAGCGTGAACCAAAACTTAGTATGGGGCCTTTTTTTGAAAAAAATCAAGTCTGACTTATTGGACTTCATACTATATTGGGTTAGACCGAGTTTAATTTTTTTGAAAAATTAAAGTTAATTTTATTAAAGAATAGTGAAGGACAATAAGTCAATTGGAGAATAAACATACTCTCCTATTACAAAGACAAACAAAAAGACACTAAAATAAGGAGACAACCAAAACTTGGATGACAATGCATTAATCGAACCCTTAGAAGAAGTTGGAGACATCGTATCAAGCTCTAGCCAAGGGAAACAACGACGAAGCAAAAGTGGAGTGTAGAAGGAGTAAATGCTCCCCATCCTTTCTACAGATCGTATCGAGTAATTTCCTAATTAGGGTTGGGATCTTCCATAGGCAATTGTCATCGCCACTTGTACCTGTTAACCCATAGGTGAGTAACATATATCTAGAAGCCTTACCTTACTCAAACTACTTTTAATCAGCTGTTCCAAGTTTCTAGACAAAGCTTGAGGATCTCATAAGGCAATATGCAATGTCTGGATTTCCCAAGTAAGAGCCAAACCTTATTCCATTTTGTTTGAGTCTGGTCCATTTCTTAACATAAAAATTGTTCCCTACCAGTCTGAATAATTGATTGTATCACTATCTCCGTGGAACATTCCTTGTTTTGGAACTTTCTCAGATTTATTTCTTTCCATATCTCTTGAGCTGATATGGCTAGAAACAACACCTTCCTCTTCCAAAGTGAAGCGGAAGCTTATGCTTCGGCTAAGATCTTGACTATCTCTATGAGAGAAATAAAGGTCACATGCCATGAGATAAAGTCTCTAATCTTGCTCCAAATAACGATGGAAAAAAGGTAGAGAAAGATTAGATGATGCCTAGTTTTTGTTCCTTCCTTACAAAAACAGCAGATTTGATTTAGATTTGGCATAAATTGAAGTCTGCCCATCTTTGCTACTCTGTTCCTAACCACTAGCCATAGGAGGAAAGTTGTACTTAGTCTAAGTATGTTATTCTAGATAACTTTAACCCAAGGATCATCTTGGTATGAGTGACAAACCCATTTTTCATAGATTTTGCTAAAAAAAAGCTCTTAATAGGAGTTCCAAGCCAAAGACAACAATCCTGAGAGTTAGAATTAGAAGGAAAGGCAATTTAAGGTGCTAGATTGCATCAGGAAATTATAGCCAGTCATTATGATTAATAATAACAGCAACATTAGTCTTGTGATCTAGCCCTAAAAAAGCTGATACAACATTAGGGTTTTAGGCAAGAGGACCAAATCAAGTCCAATTGTCATGCCACAAGAAAGCAGTCTTCCTATTCCCAATTTTGCAAAAAACTTCATTAGCTACTTCGTCTCTTTTTTTAAAGATCTTATTAAGGAACTAAGAATAGGAAGATCTAGATGAGAGGGACCATATGTTGTTCCCTTTCAAAAAGTAACTATGAAGCCATCTCATCCATAAGAGAGCACTTCCATACATAGAATAAATAGATAAGGAGACAAGGGGTCTCCCTGTCTAATTCCTCTCTTCCCCTTAAAACTTTCAGAAGGTGTCTCATTACTCAGAACACAATAGGTTGTCGTGGATACACAAGCCTTAATCTAATTGATAAATAAACCAAAAAAGTTGAAAGCTTTGAGAACCCTGGGGAGAAAGGACCAATTGATTGCCAAGCTTAAACGCACCATATTTATAGGGACAGAGTATGCAACCTAAATAAGTTTAGAATTTATGTTTTAAGTAAGGAATAGATAGCAAAATAGGTGTTTTCCACATTGCTTTAGTTTTGCTTAATTTGATGATGATTTTTAACAAGCCATTAAATGGTGTAACTCTTTATTACTTTATAAATCCATATAGTATGTTATATATTTTTCATTTAGTTTAAATATATTATGATTTTTATAATTTTATTTTTTATTTTAGTTATTATATTTTAATAATTTATAATATTATTTATTTATCACATAATTCTTTTTGTCATATTTTATTTAAAATAATATAATATTAAAATTCTTAAATTCTAATATAATAATCATTTTAAATTCTAATAAGAATCCATAAGAAATGCTTATCTTGAAGTATTCTCCATAGTCTTTATATCAAAAAGATATTATTAGCAACTCTTACGGAAATGATTCCTAACCTCCCTTCTCCTTTAGTTTACACAAATCTGCCCATTTGACTCTAGGAAAGCCTGTACCTCTATTTGTTTTACCTTATAAGAAATCTCTCACCATTTTCTGTATAGCTTTGACCAAGTTTTTTTAACAAAGGAAAGTGAGTACTCCAGTATAAATGGAGGGGGCATAAGATAGACTTAATTAACTGAACTCTACCACCATAGGAAAGAAATCTATTGGTCTATTTGCTAAGTCTTTGTTGAATTTTTTTCAGTAAGTGGAAGGCAATCATTTAAGGATAGCCTTATAGTAGAAATAGGTAGACCTAGATATTGCAGAGGAGGGAGTTTCCTAATCATACCAGACAGAGAGGAAATAGTGTATTGGAGAACACATTAAAAGTGTCCATCAATAGCTTAAATGGTGTAACTGTTTATTACTTTATAAATCCACGTAGTATGTTATATATTTTTCATTTAGTTTAAATATATTATGATTTTTATAATTTAATTTTTTATTTTAGTTATTATATTTTAATAATTTTATAATATTATTTATTTATCACATAATTCTTTTTGTCATATTTTATGTAAAATTCTTAAATTCTAATATAATAATCATTTTAAATTATAAATATGTAAAATTAATAAAATATAATATATTAACTTATAAAAATATAACTAAATAGGGTCTAGTATAATTAACATTGATTTTTTCCATTATTACCATGACGTATATGTGAGAAAGATGGGTGAAGGAATTGGGGAAGACAACAGTCAAACATATAGATGACTTTCACCATTAATGGTATGGCTAGGTGTTAGACCCATAAGTCCTAATTATGGAATCGTGCAAGCATTGAGGAGCCTTGACTAATGTTTGACAATAGAGATGGTGAAACAAGACAAAGACCTGAGAGTAGGCTAGGAAAATGGGCATTGTTGACGGGTTGGCATGGATTAGTGCACATTGGAAAAAATCTTCGATGAGATGCAAGATAGCTTGAGATGGACCTTAGGTTGAAGATTAGTTGGATCACATGCATAAGGGAGATATATGAGAACTCTAAGGATTTCATTTATGCTTAAATAGATGAACCATAGCTAATAGAATTGACATGGGTAAGCATTGGACCTGACTACTGTGCTATAAAAGGCTTTAGGCTTAGATGAACCATCATCAATCATCAGAGATCAAGAGGAGATCTTGGATGATGAGATGGATAAGATCACAGTAGATATACATTAGCTCTAAAATATAAAGACCATGTGGGAGAATCATATGAAGATAGTAGAGTTCTTTATGGATATGGATGTATCTTTCCTAATTAAATGTAATCTCTTATCTAATTAGTTGTGATGTAGATAAATCCTATCAAATAAAGTCCTATTTGGGTAAAGATGTCATCCTATTGGTTAGTGTGATGTAATCTGATTAGGATAAAATGTGTTCTAGTTAGTTCAATTCAATTAGGATTCTGAATTGTAAGGCCAAAGGTGTCTATAAATAGCTTATTTAGCCTTGTTCTTAGGGAGGACAGAGAAGAGAGGAAGGAAACACATTAAGAGAGAGCATTACTTTGTGTATTTTTAGGGAAGTAATAAGTGTTTGTTTTTACTGTAGCTCTTGTGTATTTGTTATTGCCTATGATTATTTAATACTTTCATAGTATTCTTACTCGAGTGTGAGAGTCAAACAGTTCGAGAGTCGTAAGGCATTCAAGAACAAGGCTTTGTTAGTCAATGATTATGTAGGAAGACTGAGTCTTGCTTAAATGAACCTAAGTGAGATTGTCATGCAAAAGAGTAGACGAGACTTCGATATAAGTTTGGTGTCTAGGAAAACCTTTGTAACAACTAGTATTAGAGTCATATTTTGGTATGGCAGTAGACAACAATGTGACAAAGCATATCAACAATGTGGAGGCACTCATAGAGCCAATTCCTTAAGGGAAGGAAGAGGTCACTTCTTACTCATCTCAATTTTATGCTTTGTTGGGTACAATGAGTCTTATGAAGGAGCGTTCGAATAAAAGTAAGGATAAACTCGACAAGGAGAGAAAATGCTACGTTGGAGATGTATCAATGACTAAGGAGTCATCGAGAGAATCACATTCGGAGGAGTGCCTATTGATTATTTCGACGAGAGCATCAAATTCTTCTAATGGGGGTGGTTTTTAAAACCTTTAAGTCCTAGTTGCAAATCTTGCAAGTATTAGAGACTCTTGACCAATATTTGACACTCGAGATAACGAAACAAGGAAAAGATTTATGAGTAGGAAAGGAAAACGGGCATTGTTAATGAGTTGGCATACATTGGCGCACATTGGTAAAAATCTTTGACGAGATGTAAGATTCAGATGTAAGACCAAAAGATAGCTTAAGATGGACCTTGAGTTGCATGTCAACTAGATCAATGCAAGAGGGACACATGTGAGAGCTTTAAGGACTTAATGTGTGCTCAAATAGATGGACCATGACTAATGGACTTGATATAAGTAAGCACTGGACTGGACTAATGTGTTAAGAAAGGCTTTGGGCTTGGATGACCTATCATCAATTGATAGAGATTAAGGGAGATCTTGGATGATGTGATAAATAAGATTATAGTAAATATATATCAGTTCTAAAAGATAAAGACGATATGGGAGGATCATCTGAAGATAGTAGAATTCCTTATATATATGGATGTATCTTTCCTAATTAAATGTAATCTCTCATCTTATTAGTTTTAATGTAGATAAATCCTGTAAGATAAAATCCTATTTGGATGAGGATGTCATCATATTGGATAGTGTGATGTAATTTGATTAGGATAAGATGTGATTTATTTAGTTAGTTAAATTAGGATTCTGAATTGTAAAGCCAAAAGTGCCTATAAATAGATAACACATTGAGAGAGAACATTCTTTTATACACTTTTAAGGAAGTAATAAAGATTGGTTTTTATCGTAGCTCTTGTGTGCTTATAGTTACCTATGATTATTTAATATTTTCAAAGTATTCTTACTCGAGTGTGAGAGTCAAACACTTCAAGGGATATAAGGCATTCAAGAATAAGGTTTTGTTGGTTAACAATCACGTGGGAAAACTGAGTCTTACTTAAAGGGACCTAAGTGACATTGTTATGCAAATGAGTAGACGTGACTTTGATATAACTTTGGTATCTAGGAAAACCTTTATAACACTAGGCTTCTACTTTTTCTATTTATGCACACGATGCTTTTGTCATTTTACCCAACTTTTTTTGATATAGTTGTTATTTCTTCTTCAAATTAAAAGCATATTTTGAACGTTGGTGTTTATGATAAAACATAGAATATATTCTAATATTTTGAAGCGTTCAAATTAAACCCTAACATTTTAAAATATTAAAAATAGACTATAAATAGATAGAAAATATAACAAGGTAAACTCATCATTAATTAAATGTCACATTAATATTGAAAAGGTGCTATTTTTAGTTAATATTTTTATTTTTAACTAAAAAATAGACTCCACTGACTACATGAAAAATGAGACTCATTATTAAAAATTTATAAATGTGAGTTTCAATGTCAGATAAAAAGTGAGACTTATTGTCATAACTCTATAAAAGTGAGTTCCATTGACATATGATAGTAGGGTCCAATTTTTAGTTAATTTTAAAAAATAATTAACTTGAAGTGGGTCTCACTTTTAATATATATAAATAATATTTTATTAGCATTGACGTAATATTTAATTGATGGGAAGTTAATTCCGTTACAAATTTTAATTTATTTTGAGTATATTTTGAACGTTTTGAAAATGATGAGATTTAATTTGAATGTTTTGAAAATGATGAGGTTTAATTTGAACTCTTTGAAATGTTATAGTTCGAATTATATTTTATTGTAAATGTTGATGTTCAAAATACACTCTTACCTTCTATATGGACTTTCAATTTCCATAAACCTTCACTTCATGTAGACAAAAAGGGATGATATACTAGGAATAGTTTGTATCCACATTTTTATTAAAATAGACCATGCCCATCTTGATAAAAATTTTAAAATATATTTTGTACGTTTCCATTTTGAGTTATTATATAGAAGAAAAATTTTAAAAACCATTTTTACTAAAATTCACTTATCACTTTAAAATTTAATTATATTAAATAAATATTAGAATTATAAATTATATTTCAACAATTCTTTAATTTAATAAAATATTGTTTTAGAATTAGTTTGATAAAAGTTAAAGTTAAAGTTAAAGATGTTAAGTATATTTTTATTGGAAGTTTTAAGACCTAAGTTAATAAAAACTAATATATCAAAATTTGAACGTTTTAATGTTAGGAAAGAGGAGGAGATTTTTTTAAAAATAAAATAATGGACAAAAATACCCAAAAATCGAATATTGATTATGACAGTTGATTGTTGTGATAGACCTCAACAGGGAAGTCAAACACAGGACAGGATCACAAATAGGGAGTGGAGCGTGGATTACAAGTTCGGCGAAGGAGAGTGGCGGCGGTGGGGTCAATGGAGAAACTTCAGGAGAGATAATTCCACGTGGCCACTTAGAAAGGGTATCCGATGCTTTTACCCGTCTCGGAAAGCAGTCATCATGTAAATCTCGTCATACGAGATAATGTTAGGATATTATCTTATCGTTTTTGTATTGGATTTTGGGTTTCATGTTTTGTAGCATTTTAATTCGATTTTTTAAAAATGAAATGTGAATGTTAACATCAAATAATTTTCCTTTTATTCACAACAAATGGACACTTTCTCTCGAGGTTTTTGTTTATTCAACATTTTTTATTAATAAAGAGAGGTTATCTTATTTTTAAATTATATAAATGTTTATATATAAGATATATCTCTTTATTAATTCAGGCTAAGGTTGTATATTAATAAATTTCTCTCTATTAATTAAGGACAAAGTTATGTACTATTGAATATTTCTAGACTATGTTGTTGTTTATATAAGATAAATTTAATAAAATTTTAAAATTTTCTTTCATTTAGGTTATTTGAAAACAATCTTTCTACTAATTAGAGGTACGAGACTTTCTCAACTTATGCGTCTCAACGAGATTTCTATTGAGTATTATTGTTGTTTTTAATAAAATTTTAGAGTTATTTATATATGAATATTCTAAGTGAAAGATAAAAATTGCATACATTACTCATTTTAAAATTATGTGAACTTATTTTAAATAAATTTGGAAATATAACGAGTAAAATCTTAATATAATTAAAATAAATCACTTAATAATTGTTTGGAGCTGAACTTCTCACGATAAAATTAAAATATTTATCTCTCTCTATCCTCTGTCTTGTTTCTCTCTCCAGACTTGCTAACCAATAACCAACAGCTAAAGCCATCTTTCAACACTCGCACTCTACGCACCCAAAAACAGTCTCCTTGTCTTCCATTTTCTTCTTTCTTCGGTCTCTCCATCTATGAGAAATACATAGGTTAGCTTCATATCTAAGGGACGGCGTGTGATTCAGTGTCAACAAATGGGCAAGTACATGAAGAAAGCCAAAACGGCAGGCGACGTTGCGGTAATGGACCTCTCTCTCGGCGTCCGTACACGCGCCAAAACTCTCGCCCTCCAACGCCAAGCCCATCTCCAGCCTCCTTCCGCCACCGGTGTCGTCTCTGGCGGCTATATTCAGCTCCGGAGCCGTCGCCTCGAGAAGCTCCCTATCATTTTACGCCATTCCAAGCGCCATAGGTGTACGCACAACAATCACCGGGAAAACCCTAACCCTAACCCTGATCCTAGTCCAAAAGAAGTTGCTTCTAGAGTGCGAACCAGTTCGGATTCTGTGTCACTCGGGTCGGGTCACGAGGAGGAAGTAGGGGTGTCAAATAAGGGAGAGCAGATTCTAGAAGATGACAAGAGGATTGGGAACAGTAGTCGTGGGAGTGAAAGCAAGGATTTTGGTGTAGAAGCTTCGTTTGGAGAGAACTCTTTGGAGATTGACGGCACAGAGAGGTGGGTTTTTATTATCTTCTTTTCTCTGATTCTTGTGTTTCTATTCATAACTCTTACTTGTTGGGGTTTCTGTTTTTCGAATTTTGTGTTGGTTGTCGAGAAAAGTAGGAGGGAGCGGAGAATTGGGAATTTGATTGTAATCACTTTTAGACCACTTAAAATGAGTGTGAATCTATCGGATTTGTTTGGAAAGAGGGGATTAGAAGTGAAAATGTAGATTGCTTGAATTGATTCATAACCCTTTTCTTTTGTTGGGGTTGGGATCGGGGCTATATGTAATTCTTCGCGCTTTCAGAATTTCTTTTTGCGTTTGTTCTAACGAGCCCTATTTATCAGTGACAAGTTGTGTTCTATATTTTCTTTTTTCACCTTCAAGTTATACTTTTGTTGTATATTTTTTCTCTGACCTTTTTCCTGGACTTTGCACTACTTTGTTTGGTAAGTTTTTGCTACTTTTGTATGATGACCAACTTTTTCTCTTTACTGTTTTTTGAACTTTTAGTCGGTAAGGATTCTGCATATCTCTTTTCTTTTTCTTTTTTATTTTAAAGACGCAAATTATGCCTGATTTGGTTGAACAGACACTTTTGCTGTAGAATTTTTTGCTTAACCCCTAATCTTCTTTGTAACTTCCATCTCTGTGGGCTATAATATTCATGTGACATTTTTACTTTTTTCAGTTGCTTTATAACGAGTAGTGATGTTATCGTTTGATCTGTCAAGTGAGGAAGAAAATAGTAATTTTACATGTGACTAGAATGCCTTTTCCCATAATTCAATTTTTACTATTCTACAACTTGAGTGGTTCTGTTTCAATGTTCATGTCCTACAAATAAGATATGTTGGTTTGTTTTTTTTGGATCATAGAAAGCCATTGCATTGTTTTATGAAAACACGTCAAATCTTCATAGCTGATTTTTTTTTTCCTTCATTGATGCCCTTTCTGTGTTAAGGTTAAGGTTTGCTTATCAAATCTTTAGAAGCATTGTTATTGTGTTTAGTGGGCTTTCAGTTGGATAGAGTCATTAGTAAATTCATGACTGGTGTTACTCACAGGATTTTTGTTTGTTGGAGTTCGTTTGGAAGACATCAACTTGATTACAAGTCTATGTAAATCTGCTAGTATTCACATGATCTTATTCTTACACGCCTTATCATTCATACACCTGGAAATTTTCTGATAACTTTTCTACTCATTTAATGTATTTGGTCCGTTGCTATTTTGGGTTTGGTCTCATCATAAGGATATATTTGGAGTGGACAAGGTGAAATGGACCTATGATGAATCTTCATATAAGGCAAATAAGGCATTTCTGGGCATACAAGTGATTATTTGATACCATCTAAGTGAAGAAAGGGATAGACTCATAATGGAGGAAAATTTAGGTATCCTCCACATTTCCTTAAACTGAAGCCTGTGGATCTTTACAATGCATTTTAGCAGTTGAGGTAGTCATGAACAGAAAATTTCCAGCTGCATTTTGTGGTAGCTTCAACATCTCTGCTTCAAGGCTATTCAAGTGTTTTGCTGTTTGTGGTTGATGGGTTACTGTTCCTTCACGGAAATTTATGTGAGTTGTCCGCCATTAGCATGATTGGGATAGTGGGTGAAGTGGTAAAAACAACAGTATGTGTTAACAATTTAATCTTTTCAATTTTGTTCAGCCTTATTTCAATTTTCATGTTAATGCCATTTTCATGAGATTGTGACTTTACTATTCTCGCTGGAATCACTAGTTTGTAACACAGACACACTTCTAAGTTAGTATGATTTTTTAACTCGTCTTATGTCAATGTCTTTTGTTTTGCCTTTACTTTTGTTTCCAGGAGCACAAGGGAATCTACTCCTTGCAGTTTGATAAGGGATTCAGAAACCATAAGGACCCCTGGTTCTACCACTAGGCCATCCAGTTCAACTGATGCCAACAGAAGAATACAAAACTCAGCTCATGAACACATCCCAACAGCTCACGAAATGAATGACTTCTTCTCTGGAGCTGAAGAAGAGCAGCGGAAACAATTTATTGAAAAGTATAACTAAATTATTTCAAAAGCATATCTTCAAGGCTTCATATTTTCCATCTGCATAGCTTACTTTTTATTTCTTTTCAGTTAACAAAGAAATTTTTCTTCTCATACTAAATGCAGGTACAACTTTGACCCTGTAAAAGACAAGCCACTTCCTGGACGTTTTGAATGGGAGAAATTAGATCCATAGAAGGCGATAGTGTACGTTCCATCAGAAATTATTTTCCCTGCAAACTCAATTGCTCTTTAAGCCTAGTGATGTTTGAAGTAGCAGGAAATAGCTTTTTTTTTTCATGGTGATGGTTTTGTTTCCATTTTCCATCACTCTTCTAATTGTAAAGAAGTAGGGTTGTTAAAGATGTGTAGACTAATGGTCTGTAACATTACAGGGGTGAGTTACACAACAAGATACAAATCACAGTCCTTTGTCTAACAGATCATCTGATAGAGGGGAAAGAGAGAGGATGTAGGACTAGGCTTCAGTCTTTGTTAGGTCAGTCTAGATGGTACAGAAATTAGTAGATTGTCTTTGCCTTTGCACTGTATTCTCCTTCCCTTTGTCTATACTTGTACTGATGGAACCTCCAAAGCTACTTGAAATAAATTATGAGGCTTTCCCCTCCAAATTTTTGTCTCTTCGTCTATCATCTACTGCTTCTCTGTATTTATAGTTAAACATATCTCCATGTGAGCCAACTCGTCTTTCATCAACTACCGATGACGCCTGCCCATGACTGGCGCAAAAATATTGTTGTTCAGTACTGATTAGACATTTTAACCTCAACTGCCATAGCGGTTGGTGCAACTGTGACGTGGGGTAGCTGCTCCGGTGCTAGATGTATTTGAAGAATCTTTCTCCACTATCAGATCCATCTTTTGTACCCTTTTTGTCCTCAACTTGCTTGCCTCTCTGCGACCGTTTGTGCCAAATTATGCAAGTTGTCTCATGCTGAAAGGAGAATCAAAAGATTCCAAAGAAAATGCCTCAATCCTCTTATCGAGTTTCTTTGATAGGGAAAATCAGGCAAGTCATTTTGACATCGCCTAGCTTCTTTCTGCTTATTGCATAACTTATAAACAGTAAGTATAGAGACTTGGGTTGGTTAAACCGAAATGGGTATTAGTTATGGATAAGTTTTGGCAACAAGAATCATAGAAAGCCTGTCAATATTGTTTAATACTGAGGAGTGATAGTGACTCATCTCATGTGAATTAGAGTCTTGTCACTGCTAGAATGATAAATTGTCTTGATTAAGATGCAAAGGTGGTTATAGTGGTGGGTGGTTGGTACTGCTTATCCTTAATCGATGTTGGCTGAAACTTTAAGAGAATCTTCAATTTCCAATGATCCTATCTTTTCATTTTCCTTCCAAATCTGAGTTGGAGTAGACTTCAAATGGACATTTATTGCATTTTTTACTAATAGACGGCCTTAACGAGGAAACCACTCTCACCTCACCTACATGCAGGCCATGACTTTTTTACCGTAAAATCTATGTGATCTGACATTTTGGGGTAACAACATGCTCCATGAAAAGTGTGGAGGTAGATTTGGGCATTGAAGAACAAAGGTGGCCTGTTCTGCAGATCCAGAATGCTGTTACTCAAAACGTGTGAAACATCTTGTGGGTTGATGATGATGATGGTTTTTTGAAGAAAAGATTGATCAGAAAAAGGACATGGCAGTGGCAGGTTGATCCAAAAACTTCTGCATAATATTTTTGGATTCTAGCTATGTGGGGTTGGTAATGAATCAGTGTTGGGGACATATCATACGTGACCTTGAGGTAAAACTAACAATGTCCTTCCTACCAAAATGAGAAAAGTGTACACTGCCACCATCATTGAGCTTTTACAGTAACAGACCACTCAAAACTCAGCTTTCAATCCATTTGTGTTTGAACTTTGAAGTAGCCAGCCACTGAATGAGAATAATACATGAGACTGGTACTGGTTAACTTTCTGCCTTGTAGCTCATGATGTCATATCACCGCCTTTCCATATATAAATGCATTATAAGCCACTGACTTAATCCATCTATACAGCTGTTCTTTTCTCTAGTACTCGAACCCTAATTATTGCTATATATTGTAAGATTCTTTTTACAATAGTAACATCCCTAATTGTCATTTATTTTCTGTCAACTAGTTAGAATTTGTCATTCATTATTAAATACCTACCCACCATATTGACACATGATGGCATTGTAAACCTCTAACTTGTTTCACATGCAAATTGCAAATTAGTCATGTAAAGGGAACTGATTTTACCAGAAGATATGTAGCAGGCTTTTCTTTTTCTGACGATGAAAATTACCATTGAGTTGTTCACTAACTGAACCTGTACATGAGAAAGGAGACAAAAAGAGAGTATATTGTAAGACCTGTAATGGTGATTTGAACCCTTTAATAGTGATGCTATTGCTTCAAATGTCCTCAAACGGGATTTGACTCAACAGGATAAAGGATCAAATTATTTTTTAAAAAAAATTGGAGTTAACCTTTGTTTTATAATAAGAACACAAATTAAACATGGTATAATAAAAAGTATAGAGTGAAGGTTAATCTGATGGCTAGAACTTGAATATCGGGTTGGATTGGATTTGTCCACACATGCTTCTTGAATAGGCTCTGACGTCAACTTTAGTTTGCCACGAACCACAACTCGCAATTTACATAAGTTTGTCTCCTGACGAGGAAAAACTTTCACCACTTCTTCTTTGTAAGTCTTAAGATTTTTGAGTGAGAATCACTCTTTTAATTATCATTGTAGAAAGTGAAAGAAGAAATAGCGTGTATAATTCAATGTACGAGGGGATATTTATATACAATTTGTCTATCTAAATATCCCTAATTTTATGATATACAATCGTATCATATCAAAGATAATATCAAAGATAATGAAAAAATCATTATCATATTATATCAAAGTACATCTTATGATGATAAGATCCAGGCTTTTTATACATCTTATGTTATTGTTATTATTGTTAACACCCCCCTCAAACTCAAATGTCATAGAAGATTAGAGGTTGAGTTTGAAAACAAGATCTATAAAGTACAAGGTGGATGATACTTTATGAAGAAGTCAACAATCAGAGGTTGTCAGGAAATGGGAACAAGCTATATAGTCCCTTGGGGAATATGATGTTTAACAAGATGATAATCGATCTAGATGTATTTGGTCTGTTCATGAAAGACATCATTACAAGCAATTTGTACAGTACTATTATTATCATAATAGAGAGGAACAACATATGAGAAAAATAAATCCATATTTTCAAGCATTTATCGTAGCAAAAAAAGTTCAGATGTAGTATCAACAAGAGCTTTATTGTAACACCCAAATACCCCCTGGGAGGATACATGGATGCCACCCAAGACAGAACAGACAAAACCAAACATCA
>JAOTIZ010000001.1:16834195-16849936 GCA_027123425.1 Erythroxylum panamense
GTATATGGGTTCTAAAGATTAAAAAAGAGTGGATATGAATAAGTAGTTGGTGAATATGAGTGATTCACCTTTGGATTACTCAATAGAAAAGGATACAAAGGAACTAGCCTGGAAACAAGATGTGGCAGCAATGATTCAACAAGGCATTATGAGTTTTATGCAAAGTCAAGGGAAGCAGATGCAAATAAGGACAAGGGAGGAGATGTCATCAACTTTGCACACTACAATGACTTTGTAGGTAGCACTCTCAATCATTCTTTTAGTTCAGTTAGTTCAATTGAATGTGGTTCTTGGATAATAGACACGGGTGCTTCCAATCATATGTGCCATGATATAGATTTGTTTGACAAACCTAAACCTATAGCTAGATATAGCCCTGTTCACCTACCGGATGGCACAGTTAAGATAGTAGATTTCACCAGGAGTATTGTTCTTTGTGATAATCTTAGTCTGTCATCTGTTTTGCTTATACCTTCTTTCAAATATAATTTGCTTTTAGTGAACAAACTAACTTGCCAATCTCCTACCAAATTTACCTTTTATGCAACCTTTTGTGTTCTGCAGGACCTTGTGGCTGATGAGGTCTTAGCAGTTGGGAAGGTAATTGCAGGAATCTATGTTCTTGATAAATCCTCTTTTCATAGAAATACCATTTTGTCTTACATCACACATTTAGGAAAGAGTATCAATAAACCAATACAATGTCATAGTGTTGTTGATGATGTTTTTTGGCACTAAAGATTGGGCCATCCATCTCTCAATGTACTGAAATAGTTGCAAAATTCTTTCGATAACATGAATTTTTCTGAACAACCGTGTGATGTGTGTCATCTTTCAAAATAAACCAGACTTCCTTTTCCTAAGAGCAGTATTAATACAGTTGCATGTTTTGAACTGTTGCATATGGATCTTTGGGGGCCTTATAAGCAAGGGTCGATTAGTGGAGCATACTATATCCTCACCATAGTAGATGATTTTTCTAAAACAAGCTGGACTTACATACTAAAACACAAAAATCAGACTTCAACTTTCTTAGAGAAATTTCTTAAACATATCCGAAATCAATTTCATGCTACAATCAAGGTTGTTATAACAGATAATGGGACAGAGTTCTTGAGTCATATTTGTCAGGAAATGTTTGCCAACTATGGAATTATACACCAGAAAACCTCTCCCTACACTCCATAACAAAATGGAGTTGATGAAAGAAAATATACTCATTTGTTGTAAACTGCTAGAGCACTTATGTTTCAGTCCCATTTACCAAAACAATTTTAGGGAGATTCCATTTTAACTGCTACCTACATCATAAATAGGCTTCCAACTCCTGTTCCAAAATGGAAGTCTCCTTATTATGTTCTTTCACATATGGAACCAGATTATAATTTCCTGAGAACCTTTGGTTGTTTGTGCTATGCTTCTAAAACTTTTCCTCATAAAGACAAATTTGCACCTAGGGCTTTCAAGTATGTTTTTATTGGTTATTCTCTAGGGCAAAAGACCTACAAACTTTATGATTTGCAAAGCCATCATATTTTCATTTCTAAGGATGTTATTTTCTATGAAAATAAATTTCCTTTTCAGCTCATTTCCTTGGATCCAGAATTAATTCCTTTGCCCAATCAAAATGTTTTACCATCTGTTGAGTCTCAAGAATCTTCATTAGCTGAAAATTTTAATGTGGATTCTTCGGATTTTTTAGTTCCCTCTTCCTCTGATACTCCATGCTCCACTGGTCTAGCACAGAGTCCAGCTCCTATTCATAGGAGTACTCCTGTGACCCAATGGCCTAATTGGTTAGATGATTTTGTTTCATATGCATCTGTTACTGATATTGCTCTTGTTGTTGTCCCTACTGTGATTAATTCTTCTCATACACCTCATACATATCCATTTGTACTCTCTTCTCATTTTACATCTGATTATCATTCCTTTTTAGCAAATGTGTCTAATATTGAAGAACCTAGTTCTTTTGAGCACGCTAAAACTAATTTGAATTGGTTGAATGCTATGGACGCTGAATTGACAACCCTTGATAATAATCATACTTGGGACCTTACTGTTTTACTGAAGGGAAAGAAGTCTATAGGTTCTAAATGGGTTTATAAAGTTAAACTCAAACCTGATGGGATTGTTGATAGGTATAAGGCTAGATTAGTAGCAAAGGGCTATAATCAAATTGAGGGAGTATATTATAATGAATGTTTTTCTCCAGTTGCTAAAATGGTTACTATGAGAATTTTTATAACTATTGCTGCTGCCAAAGGATGGCCTTTACATCAGTTGGATGTAAATAATGCGTTTTTGCATGGGTATATTGATGAGGAATTATACATTTTATCTCCTCAAGGATATACCAAGACTGGTCCTAATCAAGTTTGTCGTTTGAGGAGGTCTTTATATGGCCTTAAGTAAGCCTCACGACAATGGAATCATGAGCTTATTGTTTCTATTTGTAAACAGAAGTTTGTGCAATCTGCTTATGATCCATGTCTCTTCCTTAAATCTGAAGGGAATGGTTATATTGCTATTGTTGTGTATGTTGAAGATATGTTGATCATGGGTCCAACGGAGACATGTATTAATCAAGTCAAACGATTTTTACATGAACAATATACTATTAAAGATATGGGATCTGCAAAATATTTCCGTAGGTTAGAACTTGCTAGGTCACCTAATGACTTGTATGTGAATCAGCGAAAATATGTGTTAGATATTCTCAAGGATGCAGGGTTAACTTGTTCGAAAGGGGCAACCACTTCTTATCTCCTAACTGTCAGTTTGATTATGCTAGCTTTCGTTTATTGGGGAATCCAGATAGATATCAGAGATTAGTTGGACGTCTCCTTTATTTTAGTTTTACCTAGCCTAACATTACTCATGCAACTCAGTAATTGAGTCAATTTGTTCAGGCTCCTATTGAGCAACATTGGATGGCTGCCGTTCATGTGCTCAAGTATTTGAAGCAGTCTCTATCTACAGGTTTATTCTTTCCTTATAACAATTCTTATTCTTTACAAGCTTCTTGTGATGTGGATTGGGCTGCATGTGCTTTTAGTCAGCAATCTTTAACAGGTTTTTATGTATTCTTGAGTGATGCTCTGATTTCTTGGAAGACTAAGAAACAATCCACTATTTCTTGGTCTTCCACGGAGGCTGAATATCGTAGTCTCTCTACTACGGTTTGTGAGTTGCAATGGATTTCTTGTTTGCTGGCTGATTTTCGGGTGTCCATTTCATTTCTTATTTCGTTATGGTGTGACAATTTGGCTACTGTTCATATCACTGCTAATCCTATTTTTCGTGAGAGGACTAAGCATTTAGAGATTGATTGTCATCTGGTTCGTGATAACTATAAAGAAGACTTCGTTCTTCCTTAACATATTCCTTCAAAGTTTTAATTGGCAGATATGTTTATTAAAGCTTTGTCAGCTCCAGTTTTTTTTCTTTTTTGTTGTCCAAGTTGGGCTTGTGTGATTGGCACCAAGCTTCACCTTGAGGGGAGGGTGTAAAATATTTTGTATTTATGATATTTTTATGTGGACTGTTGCTTAAGTAGTGTAGGTGCATTTTATAGTTTTTAGCTTTGTCGTTTGCTTTAAAACACTGATGGTATAAATACCATCATTTTTCTGTATCTTTTATCGTGAAGTAAACAGTGATTAGAAAAATCACTTTTACCCAATCCGAAATCCCTAGATTTCTTCAAAATTTGATGAGACTGGTGTTGATGGAGGTTAAGGGCAGAAGGCTCGTTCTAATCACTAGTAGAGCAATCGAGAGCCAATTGGTTTTTGACTTGGAAATAGAAAATTGATGTTTGACTTCGAAAAATGGAAATTCCAATTGGACGAATCCATGGAGATTTTTCTCTCTGCTTGTCTCATTCTATTGATATTCGACAAGTGCTGATTGGCGTGGCAACAATGAGGGAGGAGAACATGCAATTTGGCTATTGTTTTAGTTTTCATTTTTTAAAATTATTAAAGATGATTGGGCTTTCAATAATTGAGCCTGACACTTTTCTATCCTTGTTCAGAGTCGGATTGGTCAAGGCTCGAGAAGAAAGAAGTTAGGAATCACAACATAAATGGCGTCCAGTGAGCCCAACTCTCACTAAAACGCGATGACAAGGCCTAAAAGCCCGAAGCTTTCTACGAAGAAATATATACCCTTTAAACCCTAAACGTCACACCTCTTTCTTCCTTCCTCTTGGCTGACTACATTTGCTAGCACAGCTTGCGGCTGCTTAGCGCAGAGGAAGAGGAGAGAAACAATGGTTTCAGGATCTGGGATATGCGCGAAAAGGGTAGTGGTTGATGCCAGACACCACATGTTGGGCCGATTGGCTTCTATCCTTGCAAAGGAATTGTTGAATGGCCAAAAAGTGGTTGTAGTGAGATGCGAGGAAATTTGCTTATCTGGGGGCTTAGTTAGACAGAAGATGAAGTACATGAGGTTCTTGCGTAAGCGTATGAACACTAAGCCTTCTCATGGCCCCATCCACTTTCGCGCTCCTTCCAAGATTCTTTGGCGCACTATTCGCGGGTAAATCTAAGAATGTGGAATATAGATGTCTTGCTGATTCTATCCGACTCATTCTATTGAAGTTGCATCTGGGTTTTGTTTATACTGGCTAGATATTGAAGTTGACATTTTAAGTTACTGGCTTTTGGCTAATTGAGTGGTTTGTACCCTGAAAGCACCCTACTGTATGTTAATGTGGTTTGTTGTTTGGGATTGACTTGAAATCGCGACTTTCTTTGAGAAGATAGTGAATAATGAAATGAAGTGCACGTCTTCGTTAAATAACAGCATGGATTTTTAGTAATGCATTTTTGGGAAAAGAGGTACCTTAGACTGATGAGAAGATAAGTTAATAGTGACAGTTTCCTTGTATATATGAAACTGATGGCTGTTAGATTTGGAAGGGAGGATGTAATGATTGCAGGAAAATGAAGATTGCCAGTATGCTTTGTCTTTATGTTTCTGTTTTGTACACGATTATGCAAATTGTATTGTCTCACCATGGAAACCTAACACAGCTTTGACTTATGCTTCGGTTTTCAAATTTGTGGCTACTTGTAGGATGATTCCTCATAAGACCAAACGTGGGGAGGCTGCACTCGCACGCCTCAAGGTTTACGAGGGTGTTCCTCCTCCATATGATAAGGTGAAGAGAATGGTGATTCCAGATGCCCTTAAGTGAGTCTTTGAAATGATATTGCACTTCTAGTTATTTGTTTGATTTTAATTAGTTAAAACAGTAATTTTTAATTCATAATCATCCTTCATATTGGAAAAATCAGGGTTTTGAGGCTTCAGGCTGGGCACAAGTACTGCTTATTGGGAAAGCTGTCATCTGAGGTTGGGTGGAACTACTATGACATAATCAAGGTATAAATTGTCTATCCAATTCGTTCCTTTCCAGTTTTATGCCAACTTACTCCACTATTGTGTTTAACTGTTAATAAATAGATTCACCCTCATATTTGTCTTGTGTGGTTCTATCATTTTTACTTTGCCTGCGGAAGATATATCTAATTTCCCATTTTTATCCTAATGTTCTATGTTTGGTGTTATTTATTCCTGCACTTCGTACTTTCCTTTAGATCTCTTTCTGAAATAATGTTTAGGTATATGAAATTGTGCTACAATTATAAAAAAAGTGTCTTGACAAGTTTAGCACCATGGATTTGCAAGCTACAAGCTTTCTCGTAACCACTTTTATCAATCTGTTTTACCTTTAGGAGCTTGAGAGGAAGAGAAAGGAGAGGGCTCAGTTGGCCTATGAGAGAAAGAAGAAGTTGGCGAAACTAAGGGTTAAAGCTGAAAAGGTTGCAGAGGATAAGCTAGGTCCCCCAGCTAGATGTTATCGCTCACATCAAATATTGATGTTAGTTGTTTTCCCTTTTTTATGCTGGATGAAGAGGAGACTCCTATTATGAATTAATCTGTATTCTGTTTTCTGCCCCGAGTGTTGCACAATTTTGTCAAACTTCAATATTACGTAATGCAGTAGAGTTTCATGATGGATACTGTTCTTTATTGATGATTGAAATTCAGTTGCAGTTTTCATCCTCCTTGCAATTAACTATGACGCGTCCACACTCTTGTAGCTCTTGTTTGTACTCGGATCACTTTTTGTAAAAAAAAAACAATTGGCTGGGAAAAGGATACTAAGGAAAGCAGGGTGGGTGATTTGGAAGGATTTTGTTTTTCGAGAATACAGTAAGCATGCATCAATTTGTTATCAGAGATGTTGAAGTCACTGAAGTGCATTTATTGGGGCATAGATTCATTTTAATGTATCGTCTGAATTTGAGATACATCTATGAAGTTAATTGATTGATCAATTTAGAATTTATCATCTTAAAGTTTATTAATTACACAAATCTTTAATCATACTTTGAAAATAGTTTTTAAATATCATTAATTGAGTTAATTGTTAATAGTAAATAATTAATATAATTGGTCTTAAATAGAGTAAATATTATTATTTTTACTTTATATTTAATCAAATTATTATATAATAAAATTATTAAATTATATGAGAAAATTACGCATGTAAAAATTAGTTAAAATTACTTTAACATTTTTAAATATTTCGATAGTTATAACGTATTGGTAAATGCTAATTTTAATTTGTAGGTGTAAATTATTTGATTAGATAATTAAAGATAAATTATGTGAGTTTAATTTATGTAACTTTAAATATAATTTAATGTTATAATTTATATCAACTTTCAACATATTCGAGAATTTACTAAGTCGCATACAAACAAGTTAAAGAGAGATGGGCTTTTCTCCATTGCTTCTGTGTATAACATGTGCATGGGCTATGAAACTACCACGGCCCGTGATATTTGGACGGTTATATGGAAGTGGCCGGGCTCACATTGCATCCAGTCTTTCCTATGGCTCCTAGCTCATGATCGACTACTCACGAATCATCATTGTGTTCGTACGCACTGTACTTCAGATGGAGCATGCTATCATTGTGGCCTTGAGGAATATTCGTTGCATGATTGTGATAAAGCTCGCCAAGTTTGGGGCGTATTTCCTCCACACCTCGTCCCAGCTGATTTTTTCACCACGCCGCTCAGGGAATGGATCCTCCACAATTTCCAACTCCGCCTGCATCTCCGTGGTTAAGCTTGGCTGACCCTTTTTGGCATTACCTGTACTAGTTCCTCTGGCAATGGAGGAACCTCACCTTTTTTTATAGTCAATTTACTTGGTCGTCCTCACCTTTCTGCCTTATTTTGTCTTATGCAGGTCAGCATCTCTCCTCAGCTGGATAGCACAATCTCAAGGGTTCTACTGAATTTAGCATGTGCAACGGGAGCAACTCCTGAGATGGAGCAAACCTCCCCCCGGTTGGGTCAAGCTTAATACTGATGGAGCCTGTAAGCGGTCCGCGTCTTCGAGCACTGCCGACGACCTTTTGCGGGATAGTGCTGGCCAATAGCTCGGAGGCTTCTCTCAGAATCTTGGATGGTGCTCCCTAATGACAGCGGAACTATGGGGGATTTTTACTGGGCTCACCTTAGCATGGAATTTGGGAGTTCGACGTCTCGAACTAGAGGTTGATTCTAAGGCGGTGTTCGATATCCTCTCTTCTTTAGACCGACGATCCAGGACTCTCAATCCTATCGTTCGGAGCATTCATCTGCTGCTCACTAGGAACTGAACTGTTGTTCATCGTCATGTGTATCGAGAGAGCAACAAATGTACTGACTGGCTTGCTCATTATGTCGGGCAGCTGGTAGATGTCGTTACTTATTTTACTACTACACTCATCAGGTGCCACGTGATCCTTCTAGAGAATTTAGCGGGAGTCTGTTTTACCCGTTTTGTGATATAATTTGTACTAACTATTTTCCTTTTATAAAAAAAAAAGAGACAGTTTTTTAATAAGCGAGAGCGTGAGCGTCTAGAGAATGAAACCAACACCATCAAAGCGTTCGACAAGTGTGAGCATGAGTGAAAAACTATGAGCGAAACATAGTAAGTGAGTAAGAGGGGCGAGAGCGAGAGAAACAACGTGCGAGGACCTCCATGTTTCATTAATAACTCTTCTGGTTTCTTCACCGTTCAGTCTCCTTCACGCACCATTCCTAGATACTCAGCCCACTTAGGACATCTTCAACCAAGGTACCAATAAATAGTTTATTGTACTAAAATTTTAGAAAAATAACTTTGTCCATTTCTTTTTAACATATTCTTTTTATGTTCTTTTTAGAATTTAATTTATTTACATAATGTACTAAATAATTAAATTTAAAATATATATTACTTTACACAAAATATATCATTACAAAGATCTCATTGAGATATGTAAAATCACATTAATATTGAACATAATATTAATTTATTTTTAATATTTATTTATAATTCTTATTTATAAGTGTTATAAATTCATTAATAAAATATGTTAAGAATAAAAAGTAATTTTGAAATAAAATACATAAATTTAAATAACACCATTGATTTAAAAATTAAAACTCAAAACAAATATTTGAAATTACAACCAGACTAAAATAAATTATAATTACAATCATACTCAAGATTAAATGATTAGAGGTTAAATGTGAAATTTTAATCAGTTTATATTTGTGTATGTTATTAATTTGTTTTTGCAATAATATTAATTATATTTTTTAAATAATATTAATTTAATATAAAGTATATATTAATTAATTAAGAATAATGATTTTATTTTAATTTTAATAAATAAATAAATATTATTGTATAAATATAAATTAATTTAGTTAATAACTAAATTATTGTGATTGTATAAATATAAATTAATTTAATTAACAACTAAATTATTGTGGTATATTCTTTGGAAATAATTTGGTGTAAAAATGGTTAGAGTAACACCAAATTTGGTGTTGGAGTAACACCAGTAACACCAAATTTGGTGTAAAAAGATTGTTAGAATATTCTCTTTTATATCAAATTTGGTGTAAAATTTTGGTGTAATGGTTGGAGATAGTCTTGCATTCTTCTTTAGATAGTCTTGCATTCTTCTTTCTATTTTGTCTCGATTTGTCCAGCTACTTGTACTTTTCCTCAAGCTCTTTCTTTCACATTTCTGATTTATCTCCTTTGGATTTCGAGCTTGCTTCATTGTGTTTGTCTTTCAGTTGTGTTTGCCTCTATTTTCCTTTAACTTCCTTGCCTCTTTTATTCACCAGTCATCACTAGCCATTAACTTCAAATTGTTTTTCTCCTAACACTATCATAGCTTCCTGGATTGCTTCTGTTGACGCTTCCTGGCAAGAAGACTTAGGTTCAAGTTACTAGGAATTTTTCACCTGAACTTAAACTCAATTTATGCCCTCTAATTCTTCCTCTAAAACCAAAATTATGTCACATCCTTTGGATTTATTGAAAGCCAGAGCTAGCAAATGGAATTTCTCACTTCTTAGTTGTTTCCTTAGACAAAATGGTAGCTTTTCTAGTGATGAAACTGTGAGCTACAAATAACTGGAAGGTTCATGGACTTTTGGATGTACTCATTAACAGTAAGGACGTGTTTTTATTCAGATTCTCGAATGTTGATGATGCTAAAAAAGTATTGCAAGCAGATCCATGGCATGTCAACAACAAACCTCTTCTGCTACAGACTTAGAGGCTTTGAATGAAGATGGATGATATCAAGCAGGAACATATACCAATTTGGGTCTACATCCATCGAGTTCCCTTGGAGTATTGGACGACAACTGATTTAAGTCACATTGCAAGCTTTATAGGAAAACTATATGCATGGATTAAGCAACAACTAAAGTAAAGAGGATCCAATTTGCCAGAATTTGTGTGCTTGTTACATCAATTTCTGATCTTCCTGAAACCATTCCTATAATTTGACTTGATGAGAACATGGAGCCATTTGCTGATCAAATCAAGGTCTCTTATGTATGGAAACCAAAACCTACTTTTACAAAAACTTAGAAACCAACTGGAAAGATTTTTAAAATCGGTGAGTACCAAAATTTCAAAAAAAAATCAGTGAGTACCAAGAAGTAATAGGACTAATCAATACTGATGCAATACAGGTTACAACTACCACACCTGATAGTGAAGCTGGTAATTTAGAGACTATAACAAGAGTTCTTGATGAGCCTGTGCATAAAGATCCTATTTCTACTATAAATGATACAACTAAAGAGGAGTGTGAAACTCTAAGCAAACACATAGATCAAACAAAGTTACATCAGGAAGAGTTTAAACCTATCACTAAAAGGAGATACAATAGGAAAAAAAAAAGAACTTTAAGAGTTGAGTTAAAATCATGACTATAATAGCATGGAATGTTAGGGGGCCAATTACCCCCATAAAAAGCTTTTGGTCAAGAGTTTACTAACTTAGAGTAAAGCAGTAATTGTTGGTCTTTTGGAAACTTATATGAAGAAGTTCAATTGTAACTTTCTTGATGTTTTGCCAAGGAATTGGAACCAAATATCTAATCATGCTCATCATACTAATGGTAGAATTATGGTGCTCTATGATTCATCTGCTATTGTTGTCTATTCTAAATTCTCATCTAATCGGTTAATGCATCTTGAAATGGTGTTCAAAGATTTAGGTAAATCAATTCTGGCTTCTTTCATTTATGCTCACAACAGTGCATATCAAAGAATTTTTCTTTAGAATCAACTCAAAACTGTGGCTAACAATTCTTCCCTCAACTGGATTGTAGCTGGGGATTTTAACACTTTTCTTAGCACAAATGAAGCAAATGGTATTAGATCAATTGGCAATCCATGCTTGGATCTAATACAATGCCCAGTTAATATTCATCTTACTGACATTCCTTTTAGGGGATGCTTATACACTTGTTGCAACAAACAAAGCATAGATAATTTGATTATGAAAAAGTTTGACAGGTGTTTAGGGGATTATGCTTGGTTCTCTACCTTCCTAAACAACTTCTACTACTTCATAAATTACAGTCTTTCATATCACTCTGCCATTGTGATTCATTTGTCTGCTATCAACTCTATACACCCATTTAGATTTAATAAGTTTCTAACTGATTCACCAAAATTTGATGGTTGTATTTTGAATGCCTTAAACACTAACATCAGAGGTTATCACCAATATATACATTGCAGGAAAATTAGGCTCTCAAAGTAAGAATTAAAGATCCTCTATCAGTCTAATGTAGGAAATACTCATCATCTTCTTAAGACTACTAGAGATGCTTTAGAAAATATCCAAATTGAGTTTCAGGTAATCCCTCTTTAGAATCTCTTCTAATTAAAGAAAGTATAACTATGCAACCTTTTTCTAAGACTTTCTTATTTGATTGCTCACTTATGAGACAAAGATCAAGATTGCAATAGATGAAATTTGGTGACAAAAACATTGCCATTTTTATAGACTTGTGGTTTTTGGGAGAAGTAACAAGAGGATTGTCTCCCTACAACACAATAATTAGGATCTAGATACTCAATCCTCATTATTGCAAGGTGATCATAACTACTTCTCTAAGTTATCGAACAACCCTACAAATGCTAATTCCTCTTGCACACTATTGAAAGAAATCATGAGAGAGTTCATTACTCCATAGGAAGTCAATTCTCTTTGCAGACCTATCACCATACAAGACATTGGGAGTTCTTTGAGATCTCTCAATCCCCACAAAGCTCTTAAACTTGATGACTTTAACCCCTCCTTCCATAAGTCCTGAAATCTTACCAAACATCTAGTTAACAACGTTGTTCTTGAATTCTTTACAAAGGAAGGCTTCTATTAGAGATTAATAGCACCTTCATAACTCTCATTCCTAAGACTGGTGAGTTGTCTTCTTTATCTGATTATCAATCTATCTCTTATTGCAACACTATGTACAAGATTATAGCAAAGATCCTGGTTCAAAAAGTGAAATTAGTTCTCCACAAATACATTGATGTACCATAGGGACCTTACATTCTAGTTATGATCATGGGGGATAACATATTGCTACTCCAAAAATTGGTTAAAACTTATGCTAGAAAGAGGGGTAGTAAAAATTGCCTGTTGAAAGTAGACTTGAAAAAAGCCTATGATAGTATGGATTGGAATTTCATTTTAAGCACTTTTCATGCTTTATAATTTTATGATATGTTTATATAATGGATCTCACAGTGCGTTTCTTCTTCTTCCTTTAAAGTCTTAGTGAATTGACAGCCTTGTAAGTCTTTTAAGAGCTACAAAAGGGATTCACCAAGGTGATCCAATGTCACCTTATCTCTTTACTCTAGTAGTGTAGGTGCTTAACAGGACTCTAACTATAATTCTAGAGAGAACTAGACACTGCAGATTTAATTCTAGATACAAGAAGTTGAGGATCGCTAATCTTTATATTGCAGATGATCTAATTCTTTTATCCAAAGTTGATTAGGTTCTGTTCTTACACTCATGAAAGTCTTGAAGATTTTTAAAAGGATCTCATTCTAGAGATTAATTATTCTAAAAGTAGTTTCTTCTTATCTAAGCCTGTTAGTGGGAAAGAACATGTAGTAAGCTCAATTACCAATTTCAAAATGCAATCACTTCCCATTCTGTACTTAGGTATTCCCATTTTCACGTCCAAGTTATCCATCAAAGATTTTAGCATTCTTATGGATATATCAACAACTGACTTTCATCTTGGAGCGCCAATATACTTTCTATGACGAGGAGGCTCAATTAATCAATTCTGTCATCAATTCCATCAATTTGTTTAGGGTTGGCCATGTCTTCTTACCCAGGAAGATCATTAAGATGATTAAGATGACTTGTAGCAAATTTCTGCAGAGGAAATAATTTGGAGTTCAGAAGGGCCAAGATGCAATGGCAAGAGGTGTGTATGCCTAAGAACAATGGAGGGATTGGACTAATGTCTCTTACACTAATGAACAGTGTTATGTTAGCAAAGAGATTATAAAGAATCATGACAGACAAGCAAACGCTATGGTGTAAATGGTTGTATGAAGTCCATATAAAAAGTAGTGGAATATGGGGTTTTGAAATCAACATAACTTCAGCTTCTTTTGTGAAAACAATACTAAAAACCTGATTAGAGATGGCAATTCTTATAAATTTCGGTCTGACAATTGGTTATCATGTGATCCTTTATATTGCTTATAGGAGATGGAAATTCTCAAGCCAGTCATCAGGTTGAATTCAACTATTAAAGAGGCTTTAGTTGATAAACAACTTTTTAGTCTCTACTCTATTCCAAACTATATCATCACTTAAATTATTGGAACTCACTTGAATCATAAAGAGGACAAAATCATTTGGAAACACACTAGCAATTGGATTTTCACAAAAAAATCTTGTAGGAATTTTTTTTGAGACAATCCAATTAGATGGTATGGCATAAGTAGTGTCATCCTTGAGTGTCCTTCATATTATGGCTAGCTTTGAAAGATAAATTACAAACTTTGGATAAGCTGAGGTTTCTTAATATCCCAAACAGATGTTCATTGTGCATGAGTGATGAAGAAAGCAACAATCACTTATTTTTCAATGTCAATTTGTCTCTAATACATGGAAATTGTTGCTACAAAAATGTAAATTCAACAAGATCCAATTGATTAGAATTCCATGAAAAGGTGGTTACTACTATTATTCATCCTAACAACACTATCAAGTGGTGTTTCAACTTGTCTAAGGCCTTTCTAGTCAAAGCTATCTGGGAAGAAAGGAATTCTTACATTTTGTAGAATAAAACTTAATCTTCAAAACAGTTCAACAGTAGAACTCTTCAGTAGATTAGAAACTTCATCAGTCTACACACTGTCAAATGCCAAGATCTAGAGTACTGCAATAGAATATGGAATGTATGAGGCAAGTATGGTTCTAAGTTGTATGAGGTTATAATGTATATTATGTTTTAGATCAAATTCCAATTGTAGACTTTTATAGCTCTCTTTGTATCATATGTACAATTTGCTTATGCTTCTAATGACTAAACTTATTACCTTTTTCTCAAAAAATAGTTTAAAAAACTTTATGATTAAATATGAGATATTTAATAAATAAGAACCAATATAAATTTTCTTTCCAATACATGATATGATAGAGATCATATATACTTCTAATTCATGGTTTTGAGCATTTGACATTAAATTTAGATTCAACATTACTAAAATGTTCAAAGCATGATCAAAATAGATTTTTTAATAAAAGTAATCTATCCAAGTTTATACAACTAGTTTATATATATTAGATTAAAGGAGATTTATACTTAACATAAGTAGAAAGAATATAAAGTTGGATAATTGAGACTATCATTTTATGTCATATTAGTTAAATCAACATGATGAGGATCGTAAAATTACATACAAGGATATATGTATTCTTTTGATTAATAATTATGTGAAACTTTTTAAATTGAATAATAACTAAATAAACCTTTAGTGAAATGATGATGATGATATTGGATTGTTAAACTTATACATATGATGCATTAGATAGAATAATAATTCATAGAAGTATGATTCATATATTTTATTAGAAGTATTAATGACTTTATGTGATATAGTCATATATATTAAATAAAATATCAATTTAATATTTTGAGAAGTTTAAGTGTTTAGATATAAGTAAAAATTAAGCATTAAGAATGTTAAAGTACTTAGATGAGATCTCAGTTATCCATAGTGAATGAGTTTCTATACTGAATACCTCAACAATTAAATTTCATATTAGTATAAATTTGTGTAAGGAGGAAAATGCATTATGAGAAATTGTATGATACAATATTTATTTAATTTATATTTATGTTTAATACTATAATTTACCTTCGATAGTTTTAATTAAATCAATTAACAAGATTTTATATTAGATACGAAATGGTGAAACTTGAAAGATATAAAGTTAGTGATTTGGGGTTGTAATGCTTAGTTAAAGCATATATTATCCACTAAGTTTAGAACTAAATTAGATAATAGAAGGATAGCAGATATCCAAAAGATTGGATATAATCTTGCAGCCCTATTAAACAAATTGTTTGTTTCAATGTACATTTATAAGAGAACGGTTTTCAAGATAAGTAGTGGAGTACAATGAAATTTGAAAAGTTCAAATTTTATGACAATACATCAAATTGGAACTAGTGTCTTTACTGATACACCTAATGTATAGTGAAAAGGCTATGAGATGTTGGAAGGTTCACTTTATATGATGATTTTAAAAAGTTTATTTTAGAGATGAATGTGAATTTGTTATGTCTACAATTTGTCCTTTTTAATGGGAGTATGTAGAGACATATTGCTCATAGAGAACAATAATTCATGTTTATAATTGTTGAAAATTTAATTTTCTAGGAACAACTCTTATCAGATATGAAAATATAACTACTTAATTCTGGGAAGTAATGAAGATATCCTTTATTTTATGTATGATTTAGTATTTGAGTTTAATTTTATATGAATATTAACTTTAGAAGTAAATCTTAATTAAGGTATATTTTCCTTAGAATAATAATAATACTATCTTGAGATTGGAAAGATTATAATTTATCACTAATTGCTACTCAAGACATAATACATTTTTCATTAGGTGAAAATGATTATTTAGATTAAGAATTTCTTTAATAAACTTGGTATAGTTCCTTGCATTGTTTAGATATTAATGTATTGTAGAACATTAGAGTCACTGAGTATGCAAAAAAGAGCTAAGGTGTAGCGCCCCCTCACCGTAGGGTACACATCGGGACGCCCGAAGGTCGCTCCGACACGTAACCCACGATAAAGGTGC
>JAOTIZ010000001.1:16854059-16904339 GCA_027123425.1 Erythroxylum panamense
TGATTTAGTATAGACGTTTGTATCAGTTTCCTTTTTGGGTTTTGTTTAGGGGACTGATAGACTTGTCTATTCTGCTATTGGATGACTGTAACAGATTGATATTATGGTTTTAAAATTTAGTGATTTCTGATATTGTGGTTTTAATTATTGCGATGCCATGTGGATTATTAGTGAGATTTTCTGGTAGTGTACCTTTATTGTGGGATGCGTGTCGGAGCGACCTTCGGGTGTCCCGATGTGTACCCTATGGTGAGGGGGCGCTACATTGATCCCCTTCTTTAATTTATCATTTTCATACAATAAATCATGCTTATTATCATTAACAATAACCACATTATTAGACTTTATCATGCCATACATATCATATTTCAATTTCTCATTATCATTATCATTCTCGTTTGCATCTAATAGCTTTTAAATATTTTTATGCTTGGAAGATAATTTCTTCATTTTGAACCTCATAACCTCTAACAATTCAATTAACTAAAGATCAATATCATAATTGACCTGTAATAATTCAATTGACTAAAGATCAAGATCATTATTATTATTGTTATCATTATAAGAATTTGAGGAAAAGCTTACCTCATCAACACTTGCCATAAAATATATATTTGTCACCATATATTTGGATTCTTCACTCTCTAAACTTGCAGTGTCATCATATATGGTCTTATATGCTTTCATCTTCTTCTTCAATTATTTGTCTCTCTTCCTTTTTAAGAACTTCTTAAATTTTTTGTGATGAATTACATATTATCTTCATCACTTTTAGTTGTGAAGGCCTCCTTATTATTAATTTTCTCATCCTTAAAGACTTCATATATGGCCTTAAGTGCTTTCATCTTCTTTTTTAATTATTTGTCTCTCTTATTTTTTAAGAACTTCTTGAATTTTTATGATGAATTTTATATTATCTTCATCACTTTTAGTTGTGTAGGTCTCCTTATTACCAACTTTCTCAGCCTTAGAGACTTCAAATACCATACCTCTCTTGTTGGAGCCACTTCCCCTTCATGTAACCCATTCATTTGTATCTCACCGGTGACAAATGCTCTAACTAGCTCTTCTAATGTAAGATGCATAAATCTTTGGTTTCGCATATATATGACTGTCACTTTTGCCTCCCAAATCTTTGGTACAAACTTAAGTAATTTTCTCTCAAATTTAAGGTTTGTTTGAGTCTTACTAAAACTTTTAAGAGTATTAATGAAATAAATGAAGTGAGCATACATATTAGAAATTGACTCATTATGTTCCATATAAAATAATTTATATTGATGCATAAATAAGCTCATTTTGCTCTTTTTTCACTTGAGTGATGCCTTCATGTTGGATATCAAGTGTATGTCATATCTATTGAGTTACTTCCCATATTCATATATATTAAATTCATTCTTACTTAATGCACATAAAAAAATAAATGGTTTACTATTTAATTCAATAAGTCTCCTATCCTTATTGGTCACCTCATTCTATCCTTTGTTACTTTAGTCTCTATTTTGTCTTTCACTAAGGATTTTATGGGGACATAAGGTTCATTCTCTATAATATCCTAAACATTAAGCTCTTCAAAAGAAGTGTTTCATCCTAGTTTTCTAATAAAGATAATTATCTTTTTTAAAGAATGAGGTCTACATGTGCTTTGACTTTCTTGATTAAAAAGTGAACCAAATTACAATATACTGATCTTTTTTAAAATTATGATAAATTGTATATGCAATGAATGAGATCTTTTTTTATACCTATTGTTAGTCCTTTGATGGCACATGAAACATGGATGAATTATATGTTCAGTTTTTGCATATTTGTAAATTAATGAATGAATTCGTCAATTTTAATTACTGATTATGGTGAATTCATATATTATAATGATAAAATAATGATAACAAGAAATAAAAGAGAGTAGAAAAGGAGAGACAAAAATTGATTGATAGTAGTTTGGCTAAACAACTTCTGGTCTACATCCACTCTCCAAGATCAAGTTAGAAATTTAGAGATCAACTTAGAAATTTAGTATCTTCTTCCTTCTATGGTTGAAGAACAACTCTATATATAACATCTTCTTTGCCATAGGTAAAGAGGAACCTTTACATTTCTTCCTTTGGTATAGGTGAAGAATAACCCTTTACATTTCTTTTTTAAAGTAAAAGTAACCCTCACAAAGTATATCCTATTCAATTTATCTGATTATAATAAGTATAAAACTTAAAAACTCCTCTTACTCATACTAATAAATGATGGCTCAATATGTGATATATAATACATGCATATACTTTCTAATCTCTTTAAGCTCTTATCAACTCTATAATATGTCCAACCAACTTCCAAAAACTCTTGTATGGTCTATTTATGCTCAAAACATCCTAAAAAGATTGTTAGAAACAAAAATTAGTCATTATAATGACTAGTAATAGTGATAGTTGGCACATTTAATTAACCAATAAGTTATATTAGTCGATTAATATATCATCCAATATGATACAAAAACTCGCATTATATAACTTTTTAATTCTCTGACACGATATTCACACCTAGATATTGATTTATCAACATGCCCAAAAACAACACCCTAGTTGACCACACTTATACATTGGATGAGCAATATATCTAAAAACATGTTTTCAATGATTTTTCTAAGTTCTTTTAATGATCAAATTTGGCTAATATTTGATCCAAATTATTTCATAAGTTTACTAAAAATTTATTTTAAAGATCAAAATAAATTTCCTTTTGATTATAAAAGGATTATGCATTATGTCATATATATAAATGTTCATGTAATAATTGAGCCCCTACTTCATTGAATAACTAAGATAAGGTTATGATTTGATTAAGTCTTGGTATGCTTGATTCCTCCTCGTTCTTATTTGTTTACTTGAGTTGCATTTATGCTTGCTCATTTCTCCAACCATTAATTGTTCAATTTATTTAATTGAATCATTTGCTCACTTTGTCCTTCTATTGAATTTTATAATTCACATATTAATTGATCCCATTACAAATGAGTTAAAAATATCATCAAAAGTAAATTTATTAATAGTATTATGTTTTGTTGTCATCAAAATTATAAGACTAAGACCTCACTTGGTCAATGATTGAGTATCCTAATTTAATAAAGATTATAAATTAGTATTAATACTTGTTGTCTTAAAGTAAGAATACTTGTTACACTTGTAAATATAATGTTGATCACATTTTTTATGTTATGATGTTTTTTATCAATGAAGAGAAATTTGAACTTGTAAAATATTGAAAGTTGTAAGAGATTTATCCCTTATTTTTCATTGAACTTTAGTATTCATTAAAGACTTTTTTGTGACATATTAAATATCTTATAAACTTAATTTTATATTTTTAATAATCAATCCCTCCATGTTCTGATTAACCTTTTCTTAATAAGATTTCAATCTTATTCAGGTTATCTAAAATTTATTATAAAGTGATTCTCATCAAGTTGTCATTTTGGAGATCTAAGATGCTTTAACAAAGAATTTAAGAGTCATGATGCCTTTTATTCAGACAATCAAGATATGTACAAGTACATAATAATGCTTAATGAGGTGAATTTATGCTCAAAACGTACAGAACCACTGATCCTGCCCTTAGAATATTTGGAGATCGAATTCTAGTGGGACTTGGAGATATGGTTGGCAGGATTCTGCCCATGATAATAACTATTATAAATCTAAATTTTCGAGATATACATCCAAAGCCAAGGACGTTGAAACACATACAAAAGGTCGGATTCAAGGAAAAATAGAAAGAAGGAACTCGAGACTTATTCATAGTTTAATGGTAGAGGTGTGTATAAAATAATAATAATAGGGATGATTTTTGAAGGAAGTCCATAATTTCCTTTTTGTTTTTTGCTACTTACATTAATAAGTCTTGTATAGTTCCACTTATGGGACAACTTCAAAAAGATATATTGTTCAGAATAAATATGGGTTGGGTTGTGTCGGAATCTTTAACAAAATTTCTCACAAGTCATCTCGAATCATTACACTAAAATTTTACACCAAACTTGAAGTAAAAAAGAATATTTATGAATTGTTTATACCAAATTTTTTTACACTCCAATCATTCTACACCAAATTTGATGATCAAGTATCTTTAAAAAATATTCTACAATAATTTAGTTATTAACTATATTAATTTATATTTATACAATAATTTAGTTTTATGAATTTAATTTATTTATAAAATTAAAATAAAATATTATTCGTAATTAATTAATATATTCTTTATTTGACATATAAAATTAGTATTATTGTTATTTTAGTTTGATTGTAATATCAAGTTTAGTTGTATTTGCAATTTATTTTAGTCGGATTGTAGTTTCAAGTATTTTCGTTGGTTTTTCATTTTTTTAAATTCAATCTTGTGGTCTATTTTACTTTTAACTTTATGTAGCTTTTATTTTAAATTTACTTTTATTATTAAAATATTTTTAATGAATATATAAATATTAAAAATAAATTTAAAATTAAAATTAAAATTAATATTATATTCAATATTAGTATCAATTAAGTATATCAAAATGTGATAAGGATATAAAAGAAATATGTAAATAAAAAAGGTCAAATATATCATTTTATAACTTTTAGTGCATGGTTACACCAAAATGGTGGCGTTGGAATTGTAAATTTGGTGTGTTAGTTGGAGTAGATTTAATACACCTAAACACCAAACTTAGTTGGAGATGGCCTAAGACGGGTGAAATTACACAACTAATCTTGGCACCTAACACAAAAGTATAATATATTTAGGCATGCCTAAGAGTTGAAAGAAAATAAAATCCGTACATTTCCATAACCAAATCATACCAATTTTAGTGGCTACCATTTGGAAGGATAACAAACATTTCCTCAACAATAATTCCAAAATTCAGGTCTATGATTTCAACTTAAAATTTGTCATACTAAAACCATTTTCCCACCTTCTCCAAAGGTCAACATCAATTGCTCCAAGGTATGTACTCCTAAGCGTTCCAGAAGCTCGGGCACTTCATTCCTTTTCTCTCGTTACTCCTCCTGAGCTTCAGTTTCTACTACCACTTAAAACGTACATCGTTTGAGATTCTGTACAACGATTTGGTAAATGGAAAAATATATTTATTTAATTATGTGGATTTTATAATAAAAGATGAGCTAGAGTGATAATTTAATAAATAAAAACTTCTCATGATTCAATGATATAAATTTTATTTATTTCTTATTTTGGTTCAATAATAAATTATTCCTAATAAATGTAAAATAAAAAATTGTATGTATTATTTTTTATTTTTATTTTTGACAGACTAATTTTCACCCAAAACGAATAGGTCGTTTGCAGGAGTCAAAGTCGTCTAAATTTCAATGGTAAGAAAGATTACAAATACTATTCATTGTGATTCTATTGACGTATGTACATAAATGACAAACCGAAACTTTTGACTTTCCTTTTACCCTCCAAAAATCCTCGTAACTGTCGCTACGTGTCTAGGAGTTGGAAGCTAAATGAATTCGTGTTTTCTTTATGGCGTAATATACCAAGCTATTCCATTTCCAGGCCATTTTGGATCGATCAATTAACATATACACTTGGTTTTCTCAGTTTCTTCTCTAAACCTCTTACCAACCAGGAATGTTACTTCCACGACGTCTTCTTCTGTGTTTGGCTCTACTTATTGGCTTCAAACTGGTCCCGACTGATGCTAAATCCAATGGACGAAGGGGCAAGTCATTTCATTACAAGGTGATGCATGTTGATCAGTCCGGCCATGGCGATTTTAACACTGTACAAGCAGCCATTGATTCTGTTCCATCTGATAACAAGCAGTGGTTCTGTATCTACATCACTGCTGGTACATACAGGTACGACCCTGATGAGTCTTTCATCTCTTACTTTAAGTGATATCTAATTAGCTACTTCGCGATCTACAAAGACCATGTTCACATACAGAATATTACAGACATAAAAGCCCGGCCTCATGTAAATGACCAAGTATGTTTACGTTACTGCTTTAGTTTATAAATTTTGATGAAGACCAATGTTTGTATTTGCCATATATGTAGAGAGAAGGTGAAGATCCCTTATGACAAGCCATATATAATCCTTAAAGGAGCAGGGAAGAAGAAGACTTATATTGTCTGGGGTGATCATGAATCAACCGTAGAAAGCCCTACTTTCACGTCTCTAGCAGACAACATAATTGCCAAAAGTATTACCTTTGTTGTAAGGAAAATGTTCATCAAAGAAATATGTGATTATACTTACAAATGCTATTTATGGTTCAGGTCCTTGTTAAGAAAATGTTCCCTTGACACGCCTCTTCTTTGTATTTGTATGATTTTTGACAGAACTCATACAACTTTCCACTTAACAGTAACAGCAACCCTAGGTTACCGGCTGTTGCTGCCATGATAACCGGCGACAAGAGCGCATTTTACCGGTGTGGCTTTTACGGTGTACAAGACACTTTGTGGGACGAGCAAGGTCGACATTACTTCAATCGCTGCACTATCCAGGGTTCTGTTGATTTCATATTCGGCGGCGGCCAATCCATCTACGAGGTTGTCTTTTCTGCTTAATTAACCAACATTTGTCAAAGATGCTAAATGTTTGTATGAATTTACGTACTTAGGGTTGTGAGATACACGTATTGGAAGGAGGGTATATAACAGCACAGGGAAGAACAAATCCAAACGATTCAAACGGTTTTGTCTTCAAGGGATGTAGGGTGTCTGGAAAAGGCCCTGCATTCTTGGGAAGAGCTTGGAGAGGGTATGCTCGCGTTATATTCTATAATTCAATGTTTGAAGATATCATAGATCCTTTGGGATGGAGTGCTTGGAATTGTGTTGGCCACGAGTAAGTTTCTAATCCTCCTAACACCATTTTTATTGTCAAATGATGTGTTTATTTATCATAAGTTGAAGCTTTTCCCCATAGTTTGTCACCTTTAAGTTGTGCACTTGTACCTGAATCATCAGTACCATACGTTATAGAAGCTAGTAAATAAATAGGTTTGAAATACGATGATTCTCAGATGTTGTGTTTGTAGTAGTTACTGTCTTGATTCCCCGGTTATGAATCCAGATCTTCTGTCCAGTTTTATGGTGTCTTATTATGTTCAGTGAATCTCAGCCATTTATTTATGTGGGTCCCGCGTGAGTCCAGTATAAATAAATGCAGGTTCCGCAGAAATAAATGGCTGAGATTCACTGGACACAATAAGACACCATAAAATTGGACAGAGAATCTTGTCTCCCCGATTATAGCATCAGTGAATGTGCAGAAAAAGTTTCAAAACGGAAATCTCACATATTTCTTAATATTCGATGTAGTGATCTTTACATGAATGTGAAGAAAAAAACTTAGAAATGGGGATCTCGCATATTTCTATATATTCGTTTACATGTCCTCTTTCATAATTCTATGAAAACAAGCGTATATGTGGACAAGTTTCAGTATTCATTATTGCGTTGGTAATATATTTTCTTGTTTTATTTAATTTTTTGCTGATGGGATAGTGTGTTATATGAATCATCAAATATAATCAGGGACCAGATAACTTTTGTGGAGGAGAACAATTACGGAGCAGGAGCCAACACTACAGGGAGGGTGAAGTGGTTAAAGAAGCTAAGCCCTGGATCAATGGAGCAATTTACTGGCATGTCTTTTATTAATGACCAAAATTGGATTCAAAAGCAACCATTTTAGTATTACCTGTATAAATAAAGTATTCAAAATTAAAATTCTTACCTTATCCGTTGTGAATCAACACATATAACTTGATTTTCCTATTTTAAGAAAATAGATTCTAAAGTTATTTTATTTCGTTGATGTATTTGAAGTTTTTAATAATTGTAATGATGGTGCAATTTAATCCCCTTGATAGGTTGTATGCATAGAGGGGAAATGACTTTTTAAATTTTTGATGACACTAACTTTTTATAACATTTAATTGAAGGAAAAGAAGGGACAAATTTGACCTTTAACATTTACAAATGACTACTTAATGTTTTAGATCATTCAAAATGAATTTAATATTTTTAAAATATTCCAATTGAACTCTTCCTGATAAAAAATAAATAAAGATATGACTCCGTTATTCTTTTGTTGTGTCATCAATAACTTGACACATATATTATTTTAAAATAAACTTATGAGTCTCATTAGATCATATGTATGCCACATAATATTATAAGGTTCATCTATCTTAAAAATTATCAAATTTAATTTATTTTTAACAATTATTAACTTTTATTAAGCCGAAAATTAGTTAATCCTAATCTAATAAATCAAAAAGCAAAAAAGTTAAATTTGACTCTAACATGTATACTTAAGTTCTAATTAAACTAATATTTTAGAGCATCTAAAATAAATTCTAACATTTTTAAAATGTTCAAATTGAACTTTCCATTGAAGGACAAGCAAAAGGAGGCATGAATCTATTAATTTTTTTATCATGTCATCAATGACGCCATTTAGAACACTATATCATTGTTTTTCCCTAAAAGGGAACATTATGTGTATAGACCCATCTAACTTTAAAAAATCATTAAGTTATATTTATTTTTAACAAATCTTATTAATTTTTACCTACTCTAAATAAAACTAATTAACCATAACCTAATCAATAAAAAAAACCTAATTTATTGAAGCCTAAAATTGTTCTCATTTCATTTTAACCTTCACTCTCTTTTGCACTATCAGTTATGGTCAACATTTTCTTCTTGTTCCTTGAACCTGAAGAGAGTGAAAACATCATCTTTAGGAGAAACCCTCCATTGTCTATGCTTCCACTTATACTAATCTATGCTTTCTTATCACTCTTCTATGATCGTATACATATAGTTTCAACTCTTGTAATACTCTTCTTTGTACTTGAACTTTCTTGTTTAACAGAAACCATGAGATGCTCCAAAATATATTTCAAAAACAACTTGTAGCATTCCTCAGGCATCTTCTTAGCATTTCCATTAGTTCTCATTGTCATATGGTAATTTCTTGAGCCCTTGAAGATGGAGACATAGATCCATAATGATTATATCACTGTTGTGGACTTCTGATTAGACTATTCATCCAAAAAGGAGGTATAGAAAGACTAAACTCCTCACCTTCCTCTAACTTGTATACTTGGAATAATTCTTTGATGTTTTTCTTACTTGTGTGCCACAATTAGTGTTGACATAGTTGTCACTTAATCGTTGTTTATGATCCCAAAACTTGGCATGACTATTAGGAAGTTTTGTACTAGAGCCTAGCATAGTTTAATTGAAGCAAAGAGGGTATGGGTTAATTAGTTTTATTTAAGGTTAATAAAAGTTAAGAAGATTTGCACAAAAACAATTATAAATTTGATAGTTTTTTAGTTAAATGAGCCATATAGTGCCACGTGGCATACATATGGATTGTGTAACCCATATATTTATTTAAAAATCATACAAAGTGATTATGTGACAACTATAGAAACACCAATTTTGGCACAAATGCACATAAAGTAGCAAGGAATTATTCCAAGTACAAATTGGAAGACTGTGAAGAGTTTAGTGTTTCTATACCACCTTTTTAGAGGAATAGTCTAACCAAATGTTGGGGTGTTCATGATAGGCTAACTTGACCCGTTCATAAATAACTTAAACCTGTACCTGAATGTCAGGTTCGGCAATTTCATGACCTGAACCTATAAGATCGGTTAACCTATTTTTAGGTTCGATTCTAAGATTAACCAGAACTTAATAATATCAATATATATGACAAAAAATTATAAAAATAATTGGTGAAAACAAATACAAATTATTTATAAAAGTATGCATATAAAATCTATCAAAGATTAATCTAATATGTTAAATCTAAGCAAAGTAAAAATAAGCGAAACAATATCTTATAAAAGATCCATACTAGAAAAAAAAAGAAATTATTAAACAATTATTATTTTAGTCAATGAATTTTTTCTATTAATCTTTTAATACTTCGATCAATAACTTTGATACATATTAATTACTATTTGAAGTAGAAGTATTAAATGTTATGCATTAATTGTTACACATAATAGCAATGTTCAATATTAACGTTTAATAACATAGAATTAAAGTACTTTTTTCCTTTTCTTCTTTTTTTACTCAAGAATTAATATAGTAAATACTAGTGAATTTTTTGTTATTAATATCATCTTAAATTATATCTATATATATGATAGGTTTTTTTGGTGTTTTAAGTTCAGGTTTAAACCGAAACTTATAAATCAGGTTCGGTTCGGTTAGCCTGCTATAGGTTCAGTTTAAGTTCGGTTAACCTAGAACCGCATGTTAAAAACTTGAACCTAAACCATGAACATGATTTTTTAAGTTCGGTTAACCTTGTTTACAGGTTCGGTTTATACAGTTCGGATTCAGTTCACGAGTTTTCTTGAACACCCTTAACCAAAAGTCCACATCCATTAGTACAATTATTATCGGCTTTTGTCTCCATCTTCAAGGGCTCAAGCAATTGCCAAAGGCCAAAGAGAGCTTATGGAAATGGTAAACAAGATGCTTGAAGGATGCTACAAGCTATCTTTGAAAGACCAATAGAGCATAAGATGGTTGATATTAAATGAGAACTTTTAAGTATAGAGAAGAGTATTATAAAAGCTTAAACTATATGTAGAAGATTAGAGAATAACAATAGGAAAGCATATATTAATAAAAATAGAAGTATAGACAATTGAGTGTTTCTCCTAAAGATAGTGTTTCCACTCTTCTAAGGATCAACGAACAAGGAGAAGAAAATTTTGACCATGAATAATACTACAAAAAAGAGTGAAGATTAAAACAAATTGAGAATAAATTTAGGGTTCAATAAATTAGGGTTTTAATTTATTAGATTATGGTTAATTAATTTGATATAAGGTTGATAAAAATTGATAAGATTTGTCAAAAAAATAAATTAAAATTGATGTTTTTTTAAGTTAGATAGGTCTCACAATGCCACATAGCACTGTAAGCTCCATAAAGTTACTTAAAAGTAATATATATCTACCACATCAATGATGAAGTGGTAAAAAATTGATATAGTCATGCCTCAGTCTATTTTTTCCTTTTATAAAGAGTTTAATTTGAATGTTTTAAAAATATTATAATTTATTTTGATGTTGTGAAACATTAAGGTCTAATTTGTATTAATAAAAGGGTTAAATTGGACCCTAAGGTTTTAACCAAAATTTAATTAAACTTTAACGTCTCAATATATATAGAAAGAACCCAAACATTTCACAAAAGTTTAAAAAGGATCCCGACTCAACATTTTTCATCAACCCTCCATTAAAAAATATAGGTGGCATTATTTCTTATTTTATAGGTCTTATGTTATATGTGTATCTTATGTGGCAAGATCCAAAACATTAAAAACAAATTTGGGTCCTATGTCATAATCTTCTCTCTCTATGCTTTCTTTCTTATACCCAATTATTCATTCTTTTATCTTTTTGCATTTGTTTAGTTAATATATTTAATTAAATCAATGACCCTCCTCACTCTATCCATGCCATTACACTTCTCATACAAATCAACCAATGAATTACACACTACAAGGTTGCATTGAAACCCTAAAATCACAATTTAGGCATGGTTTGTTACCAATTTTAAGGTTTGTAACCAATGAACACGCATTACTCATAGTTGCCAATGTGAATTCACTTGGCTTAACTGAACTCTCTAGCATTCCTACATAGATCCAAAGAGTAGAATCAGGTTGGTCCATGTTAATATAATTATCCATAAGCAAAGACCAGGAGACGACATTCGATTTAGCCATTTCTTCAAACAATTAGCACATATTCTATTCTCTAGAGGCTTAAGTAATAGTTGTTGAGATCATTAGCAGTGAAAGTATCCGATGTCAAAAGCCCATACTTGAACAAATGGGCATGAGAAGATATTGTAGAAGTGAAATGGTTGCAATTCTGAAGTTTATATATGAAGTGAGCCATGGAATATAACGCCATGAGAAGCTTCTTTCTTGAGTTGGGCAATTCATTTTCATCTATTACAATCTAACTAAGGTTAATAATATATTCAACAATTAAAACTTAGATCAACAACCCATGTATCAAAGGTAGTAAAATCCAATTTTGGCTTATTTATTTTGACCAGTCAACTACAAAGCCAAGTTTAACTTTCTAACATCTTTCCTTAAACTTGGTTTGGACATTTCAAGCATCTTTTTCTGCTTTAAGAACAATTCAACCTTTAATGGCTTTGTAAAAATGTTAGTAATTTGATCTTCAAACATACAGTACTCAACTACGATCTCTTTGTCTTTTACCAAATCTCTAATATAGTGATATTTGATGTCAACGTGTTTGCTACGACTATGAAAGACTAGATTTTTTGTCAAGGAAATTTTTGATTTATTGTCAGAGAAGATTTTTGTAGGACCAAGTTGTTGATGCTGCAATTTTTCAAGAATTTTCCCCAACCATACTACCTATGTAGCACAATTCAATGCTACAATGTATTCAGCTCCTATCGTTGAAAGGGTTACTACTTGTTGTTTCTTTGAGGGCCAAGAAAATGCTCTAGAACTAAAATGAAAAACATAGCCTGAGGTGCTTCTTCGTTTCTCAATATCTCTTGCCCAATTGCTATATATATATCCTACCAACTCCACCATGTTAAAATTTGAATAAAATATTCTATCATCAAGTGTACCTTTAATGTATCTCAAAATTCATTGTGTAGCTTGCCTATAGGATTGTTGTGGTGCTTCCAATTCCAACTCCATAAACAATATCAGGCCTTGTTATTAAGTACCTTAAACTTCCAATAAGTTTTCTAAATTTAGTTACATCAACCAATTCACCATTACCATCTTTCATAAGCGTCAATCTTTCCTCTACTGGTGTTAAATTGGTTGCACGCTTCCATCTTGAACTTTTTCAAAATATCTTGCACATATTTGTCTTGAGAAATAAATATACCTTTGTCTGTTTGCTTCACTTCAATGCCAAGAAAATAAGTCATCAAACCAAGATCTGTCATTTCAAATGGAGCAATCATGGCTTCCTTAAATTCTTCCAATAATTTAGAATTATTGTCAATGAAGATTAAGTCATCCATGTATAAGCAAACAATTGTGATATCTTCATCCTTATTGATTTTGATATACAAGGCATACTCATCCGAACACCTTTGAAATCCATTATTCAAAAAGTAGATATCAATATGGATGTACCATGCTCGTAGTGCTTGTTTTAATCGATATAGTGCCTTCTTCAATTGTAAACTTTACCTTCATCTCTTTGTTTCACATAGCTTCATGCTTGCTCAATATAAACCTCTTTTTCAAGTACATCATTTAAGAATATTGGCTTGACATCCATTTGAAATAGTTTCCAATTTCTTTGAGCAGCAATAAAAATGACCATTTGCACAGTGTCCAATCTGGAAACTGGGGCAAATACTCAAAATAATTAATATCAGGCTTTTGTTTGTATCCTTTGGCTACTAACCTTGTTTTAAAATGTTCTATTTCTCCATTGGGTTTATACTATGTCTTATATACTCACTTGACTCTGATTGGTTTATTTCCTTATGGGAGAGTAGTTAGCTCCCATATATTGTTCTTCTCGATTGCTTTAATCTCATCATCCATTGCTTTAATTGAACGATCATCATTCATTGCTTCCTCGAACATTAATGGATCACAATCTACAAAGAAAACATAATGGGCTACATTTTCATCATCACCTACTTGATAATCTTTCAAATAAGTGGGTGGATGGTGTTTTTGTTGTGAGCGCCTCAGTGAAGGCAAAGCAGGAGGAGATGTCACTTCAGGATCAACATGTGTTGACTCTTTAGGAATTGGAGGTGAAGACGTCTCCCTAGTTTGATTAGTCGTTTCTAATTAATTATTTATGACCACCGATACTGGCAATGATTTCTTTTCTTTTTCTTACCAATATCATACTCCATCTTCTTCAAAAGTAAAATCTCAACTGATGATCACATTTTGAGATTTTGGATTATAAAGCTTATAACCTTTTGTTTCCATATTGTAATCGAGACATGTACATTTTTTCTACCCTGTCATCTAGCTTCTTTCTCAACTCATCAGGTACATGTGAATATGTTATGCAACTAAACACCCTCATATAACTAATGTTTGGCTTTTTTTGACTTCATGCTTCTTGTGAATTTTTATCTCGAACATTTTTAACAGGACACCTATTCAAAATATAGACTGCACAAACCACGACCTCTGCCCAGAAACTTTTAGATAGCTTCTTATAAATTAATATGCTTCTCACCATATATATCCATAATAATTTTGTTTTTCCTTTCTGTCACTCCATTTTGTTGAGGAGTGTACCTAGCTATCAACTGATGTTTAATTCCATGTTTTCTTAAGAAATCATCATAAATACTATATTATGCTTCTCTATCTGTTCTCAAGGTCTTAAAATAATAACCACTTTGTTTTTCAATATACACTAGAAAATTCTTAAGTACTTTACATGTCTAAGATTTTTGCTTCAAAAAATAAATGCATGCGTTTCTTCTATAATCATCAATAATTGTAATAAACCTCTATTTGATGGAACCTCCATATAACATAGATCTGAATGCACGAGCTCTAATGGACATTTGGCTCTCCATGCTTGCTTCGTAAGAAATGGATCTTTATGTTTTTGTCCCATTACATATGACTCACAAATCTGGTCAGGAACTTGAATGGTTGGCAAACCTGAAACTCTCTCTTTGTTTGCAAGAAAATTAATGCTTCACAAATGTCTTAGCCAATTATCATCGATGGTCATAGTATTCAACAAAAAGAATTACCGTAATTAAGATATATTGAAAATAAATGTTGGATGTCATTCTTATCTTTAGAATCATGCCTTTTTTATATCACTCACGGTGCATCCATCTTTATTGAAGTGTAAATCGTAACCTTTTTTTGATAGTTGTCTAACGCTTAATAGATTCTGGCAAAAAGTATGAGCATAGTGCTATCATAAATGTAATTTAAAGACCCATTCTTAAATTTTATAATAATCTTTCCTCTTCCCAAAACTAGAATTTGGTAGTTATCGAAAAGTTTTACTGAAGAATGAAATGATTCATCTAATTCACCAAAAACTTTCTTGTTTCCACTTAAGTGATTGTTACATCGACTTAAGTGATTGTTACATCCTGATTCTACCAACCATTGGCAATTGTCACTGTTACTAGTTTCATAAGCGACCATCAACAATGTCTTTGGGTTATTATTCTCACCGATTCTAGCTCGATTATCTTTATGTTCTTGTCTTTGAGTACAACATTCCCTATTATAGTGACCATATTTTTTACAATTATGGCACTGAATGTGTAACTTGCATTCAGATTGATAGTGATCAAACTTCTTGCATTTGTAACATTGAATATTGAATTTATGGTGCGGAGATTCACCCTCCATTACTCCTGGTCTAGAATTGGTTCTAAAATTTTTGCCTCTTCTACCTTTAAAATATGAACTTTTTTTAGTATACTTTATTTTGCCAATTGTAGGTTCCTTCTCATTTCTCAAATTTACTTGAGCTTTTACAACTTACTCTGTTATGTTTGGTGATTTTTCATTCATACGCATTTCATGAGACTCTAATAAGGCTTGCAAATCATTGAAAGTCATGAACTGCAAACCTTTAAACTTTTCAATGGTTGTGACAACATAATCAAATTGACTTGTCAACGTGCGCATGATCTTCTCCATAATTTCATGATCATTATTTTCATCTCATTGATCAATTTTTCATTTGTGAAAAATAATCACGAATATTTTCATCTTTACCTTGCTCAACCAACTCGTATTGCCTTTTTAAACCTTGCAGTCTTGTTCATTTAACTTTGTCTACTCCTTCATACGTTTAGAGCATAATACTCCAAGCCTTCCTTGTTTTAGCATGAAATATTTTTTCAAGAATCAGCATAATCAGCAACTCAACAAATTGACAAATTAAAAACAAGCTTTTTTTATTTAATAAACGATCACAAACGAATTATACTGATTCTTTAGTTGTCAATGTTTCTTTTCTTCTAAGCCTTTCTCCAAAATTTCACCATATCCATTGCTTCTCAAATATAACTTCATCAAGCATTTCCACATCGCAAAATTGTTTTTGCATTCAAACTTGAAAATAGATAATTACATTGGTTGAACTTCAATTATTGTACTAGAAGTCATCTTGATCTACTTGAGCACTCTAATCTGACTCTGATACTAGATGTTGGCAATTAGATTGTGCAAAAATAAACTTGTTTGTCAAAATACAGTCACTTTTTTTATTGAGAGAATACATTTACAAAGACAAACTCATACTACAAACTCCCACAACTCAAAAACTTGTCATGCGTTAGCGTGTTGAAACTAACAACCCAAACTTTTACATTCTTACTGTTTCCTTTATGCATACTTTTCATCATTTGGCCAATGGCTATATTTATAGGCTTCTATAAGGACAGCTTCAATGAAGCTATTCTCCAACTATATGGACAACTTCAATGAAGCTATTCAAAGCTAGTAAAATCGAATTTGGCTTGTTTATTTTGACCGGTCAACTACAAAGTCAAGTTTAACTTTCTAACATGTGATGGACTTGGTTTAATACTCACCAAGAGTATGGTCTTTTGCAATTAACTATTAGTGAATCAAAGGAGAAAAAGCAAAACACTATGAACACCAAGAAAGTTGCAGAATTGAAGGAAAATATAACAAAGCTCTTGTAATTGGAAGAATTATTACAAATGGAAGAGATTCCCAAGAATACAGCGGGACCAGAATTCAAAAGGAAATTTTCCCAGGCCTTCCAAAGGTCCTGTATTGCTCAATGTCATCTACATCTTGAAATTTTCTATACCTAATTTTCTTTCTTGAAGACAATCCTTCCAACTCCATTCCTTGAAGGGCCCATTCCAGTGACTATCCACCGTTCCTCTACTCACCCTCCCCCAGTCCGCACCATACACACAAAAATTCTACTATGAATCTCATTCTTTTGTTTCAATTAGGCAGCTTACCTCCTGCAACCATATGGTTTTCTAGAGATTATTTTTACGAGACAAGCTCCAGATAACCTATTTTATGTTATGTGTCGGAACACTCAGGTAAAACTTAGTATTCTTGAAGTCATCCAGCATCGGGTTGTATCCGTCCTTAGTTCTTGTCTTGGATGGCAATCCAAATTCTTCCATGAAGGATGAAGTATCAAGCTGCAAGAAAGAAGTTATAGATCGTAACAAGCTATCTGATGCAGTTCAGTTAAAAGTAATCCTGGATCCCGAACTAGTTCAGAATGGCTGTAGGTATCTCACTTGATCTATTAGAGTGCATGCGTGAATACGAACAACAGAATAGATTGATCAATACATGATGATCATAAGGATATAATATATGACTGATGACAGGTCCCCAAGGTAGAAGAAGTAACTACCATTTTCAGTGAAGAAGTAAAGCTTCTTCTAGACAACAAAACCGATTGCATTGTAAAATTGAGAATGATGTGGTACAGAATGGACTTACTACAATTGTTCGTCTCTTTTTCCCTTGCTTGGATGATTTATCTCCATGCAATTGAAGCCATCCAGAACAGTAATGATCCATGCGTTCCAAAAGCCAGAAGTCAGTAGGAAAAAAGATATCAGCATCACCCTACAATCTCATTAAGATTCTCAAATTAAACAAATGGGCAATGCAAAACAAACTCATCTTTTGTCATGTTTGTAATGTGAAAATTTAACAATCATTATGATCTTGGAAGAAAACTCAAAACTAGTTAATACAAAATTGTCTCCAGATTGTATCAATGGGAGTCAGTTGGACTGACACTTGTTGAGAATATCGTACTTAATTAGAATACAACATACTAAAAACACAAAGAGATTAATAAAAGCTAGCTCTCAAAAAATTGCTTCCACAAAGTCTTTTCTACAAACACTTACATGGATGAATTTACTCAGAGACAAGAGTTTTGGCTTCTTATAGGTTTTAGCAAGGTGAGGTAGTGACTTAGGAAATCAGCGTATTGAATTGACTACACTAGTTGACAGAGTATAAAATCCCAGGTTATATAAATCATATATTTTTCAGTGCAGCAGGGTTAACCCCACCCTCTATTTCATCATAGTCCATAAAAGGAAAAACTCAACCAAAATGGATGTGTAGAAATAACAAACCTTTGCATCCAGATAACTAGCATAATCCAAGCTGTGGCCATTTCTCTGCAGTATAAAATTTGAAAACTATGAATCACTATTGACGTGGTTTTTTATATATTCAGGTGAAGCAAACAATATATCCATGTAGTTCATATTTGAGAGGACATCTAGATTTCTCCTTCATGATATATCATACATCAATGAGAGCTTGGATTGAGCAGTGAGGGGAAAAGTTACTATCCAGCTGCTAGTCATTCAAATCCTCAAGCATCAAAAACAAATCAATGAAGATTTTAGTGCCACAATTTAAACCCAAAGAAAAAGGAAAAGATTCACTGGCACAAGCAATATCCATGCACTGTTAGCCACATAATTTCTTCTTCTTTAAAAGGAATAAAGGTTGCAACATTTAGAAGGACATCTCTTTCGCTCTCTCTAGATTCAAAGACATGCTACTTCTAGAACAAACCAAAAGCGCTGCCATCAATATATCCCGAGGGAAATTTCAAGATAACGGGTTTTTTGCAATAGTGACATAAAAGAAAATACACCTGAGGCTTAAAATTTCACTTGAAATTGGAAAATGAAATCAAGTAAAAGATTCCATGTAAGTTGACCATTTCCATCTTTGTTCAAGAATAAAATGATTAGACATTTATAATTTGCTCCTCAAGGTTTGACTAGACACTGATTGGACACTAAGAAAAGCACTTGATGTCAACACCTCTCCTCATCAGTTGCATAAAATTATGTGATAATGTTTCCTTCAATTTTAATTTTTCTTCTCATGCTTGCCAATTAAGAAACGAGGAAAATGGAAACTAGCATCATGAAACACTATAAGAGAAAATTCAAAAAAGTTAATGTTTACAGTCAATGAGTCAAATCTAGACAGTTCTTTAACAGTAAAGATAATACGGGCAAGTGGAGATGGAAAACACAAAATACATGGTTTGCAAAAGATGTATGATCCATCAACAATAGATTTACTGCCACAATGTTTGCAGTCATTCCAAAACTTGGTTATTGTTTTGGCAACTTAGCAGAGCAGACATGGTATAAGTTGCCTTTTGATTTGTTTTTTCTCCTCAACTCCCCCCACCTCACAGGAGATGGTGTTTCCTAGGCAATTATAAACAAGCTCTACTAGTGGTTCAATTCCCAACAAAATAGAAAAGTATATACCTTCGTTGAAACCAAAGGTGCCCTTTCACCAGGTATACTCACATCAGGCAGGTAACTAAAATCTGAAGCAATTAAAGACATCTTTGGTAATGCCTCATGCAACACCTCTAGTAGTTTCTGCATTTTCAATGAGGTGTAAGTCAAAGAAATGAATCTGTTGACTAGAAACAACCATCATAGTTCGTACCAAGCAGCCAGTTGGTAACCAACATCTTCGAGGTTTTGGGAAGATCTTAGACCAAATCCTTTTCTTCATTGAAGTAGAATGCCTGTTTTCTGATTCTACTGTCTCAATACAACGCTTAATCAATGCATCTTCTAGTGGCCGACACAATTCAGTGAGTCTTTGGCTAAAATGTGTATAATTCCAGTAAACAAAAAGAAAAGGTAAGTTTTCCCTCTATTGCACCATTGCATCTTAAGAAAATACTTCTTGAAATTTCAAGATAAGGGATACTTAAGATGTGTAATAAGCCCTATCAACTAACTGCATACACAATATACAAGAAATAATAGATTACAACGTTTAGAAGTACACTCCTGCCTGAGGTAAACTGCTACAAGTGGAATTCTACTATAATAGATGCCAGATTATATAGGAGTTGGATTAAAACATTCTAACGTCACCACAATTGTTGATGTGTAAAATTTCTCACAATATTTCTCAGAAAAACAATCACTTAAAGGAACCCATGATTTCTAACTTAACAGTCTGAATTGAAACCCAGTAAAAAGCTCACAAGAAAAGAATTGGGGGAGATATACTGCACATTACTGCCTACCCTTCATGTTGTTTTTCAACCCACACTTCCTTCCATGGGGAAACTTGATTGTCTGAGTAAGCAAGGTCATGTGGAAGATTATCAAGTACCTGCAATAGTAAGTTTGTAAGATTAAGGTGATAAATAAAGAATCACCATACAACCATTTCACCTAAACTTTGAAGGAAAGTTGTGATAATCAACTTATTCTGTACCACTTAGTGTCATGTTACAGAGATTGAGAGGGCTCTGCTCAATGGAAATGAAAATTATTCAAATGACTGAACTATTGATGCATAATGTCATTTTTTAACATGCATTAATTAGGTAAAACTTGAAAAAAAAAATTCCAAACAACAACATTATAGGAAAGAAACCAATGCAAAACATCAATCATCTTCAAAAGCTCAAGAAGTCTATGGTGTTGGCCCCAGGAAACAATTTTTCAACCAAACAAGGATCAACCAATATAGGACATACCTCTAACATGATTACCCAACATGGTTGTTGGTCCAAGTCTCCTATAATGAAACAAATTAGATTCAATTGTGAATTTTAGAAGGTTGATTACTACTAAGAAAACATTCAGCTGAAAACTGGGTAAAGTATATTAAGCATGTTAAAGAAAACAATGAAAATAAGGCATTAAAACGTATCTATAACAGACTGATTTCACCATGGCCATGTTCACAGAAAAACAATGAACTCTCCTCCATGAAACCACAAGATATAGAAAATACAAATGCAACCGCAGTTTTTCTTTATTTTCTCAAATATTTCAATGCAAGTTTATTGCATTTCTGTACAATCATAAGACAAATTCCATTAACAAGAAAATAAAGTTGAATAGAAAAGTGGAAATTTTTGTAGCCTTGAGAATATATAATGTTATGCAAGTTTATTTTAAGCAACTAAGTTCCCTTTATATAAATGATTTACTGATTCAATCCTCGGAAATACAGGGACAGCTTATGCTTTCCCAGAGAGAGATTTCCATAGACTAGGATGTTGTAGAGGGAGCCAAACCCATCCCATCTACAACTCAAGATTTGTTATGTAGAGCAAGTTCTGACTTACACATAATGAAATTTATTAAAATTTTCATGTATCTCCATTTTAGGAGGAAGAGGAGTGGTTCCCATACAAATATGATCCACATTCATTCCTCCACAATTTAAAATCTTCAGTCTGATTTTCTGCTGACTACTTACCTTTAATTACAGTTAACTAACAAAAAGAAGTTGAACAAGTCCAAGAAGAAAGCATACCCCATCCACTTCGAACAGCAGCATCACGACATTCCACTTTAAACTTTGACAAGTGACTGCCAACTTCTCCAACAGTTTCTCTTTGTATTTGAGCCAGTGATGGACTGATTTCCACTGAGCTGCAGAAAAGAATCATTTCAGAACAAGACCTGTAATACAAGAATTACAAAGACAATTGCACACCAAAACAAACATAGGAAGAGTTGCATGATTGATGAGCTACAACCACATACTCATCAAATTAATTCTCCATCAATCAATGTACAATTTACTGTCAGAAACATCCAGCATGTTTATTTTCATGTTCACGTTGTAACCTTGGTCATATTTTATTATCCACCATCAATCATCCAACAACACATTCAATTATTTGTTTCACTAAACATTTTGATGTTTCCAGTAAGAACTCAAGATAACTCCAAATAAGCTGGAATTTCCCATCCTGAGTTATTTCCTGGTAGTACTTAAAGAAAAGAACAATTAGCCAAGAATGTGCATTGTTCCAAAATTACAGCACTTTGCTGCATATAAGTTTTTGTGAACTTATGGATATGAAAGAATAGTAGGCATAAAACTGTCAGGACATGCACAAAGATTCCATACATGATATAAATTCTAACAATTTCAGAAAATGAGGAGGAATTATGTGTATGCCCAACATTCAGCATAAATGGAAAACATATTCAAACATGAAAAAGTAATTTCAAAGGCACATACATATAGGTCATACTGTTGTATACTCTTGCAGGTGCATTCAACATAATGTAATCCATTATGCCCTTCGCACAAGTTCCTGATCCACCACCAATTTCATATATCTGAGTCCACATTGTAGAACAACGGATTATTATTATTTACATTGCATTTACCAAGTGAATTGAAAAAATATATATAGATGAGGAAGTCAGTAGAAAAGTTCAACAAACTTAGCATTAAAGCTACATAATCCTTATAAATTGAGACAAGTTAAAATTTCAATTTGATGCAACCTCAACAAAAAGAACAGGAGATCAAGTAAGGTTGCTGAACCAGAGGCTAGAGTTAGTATAGCTGATGTATTTTCTAATATTCTGCTATTTTATTCCTTAACCAATCAGCTTTTCAATAACAGAAAAAAGTAAGCTGTTGAGCATACAATAATTAAGCATCTATATGAAATAATTCCGAACAAAATTCAATTTGTCAAGTTAAGGCATATGCTGAATTATCACCAGAACAAGGTGTGAAGGCAGGTCAATAATTAGAGGAACATGACGTAGCATCAAAGAGGCAAGTTGAATAAATAACGGATGTAGTAGAAAATGACATATAATTTTTGTAATTGTGATCCGGTAAGTGGTTGATCAAGAGATAGATAGCCCTTACTTTTAGTGGAACAGAAAGATTAGCTGTACGCATTATGGCTTCAGCAATCCCATGGGCATACCAAGGCTACAAGGAAAAATGGTTTTGACATCAGGGACCATAAAGATATATTATCACACTCATCTTACAATAAATAACTATAAAAATTAAACTCAAACGTCTCTTTAGGTATTGTGGAGTGGGGGAAGTGAGTGAGGATTGCAAGTAATTCAATATTACCATTGTGCATAAATGCTTTAACATGTAGAAAGGTATCCAAAACTTTCATGTGAGCAACCAATTATGGCAACAATTCAGCTCAAACTATAAATAAACCCAATCAAGGAGGTACAGATTCTTTCAGTGTGCATAGCATAGGTCACAATTTAGCTGCAAGGTGTATACATTATACTAACATGGCAGTTTTCTTCGGTTGCAACTCTACTTGTATGGTACACCAAACACAGTATCATAGAATGTCAATTACATGAAAATGAAAAACATTTTCTTTATCAATAATCAATTTCGATAAAAAATGCTAGAAATGAGATAAGTAACAATAGTCATCTTTTCTTTTTCTTTATTCCACAGGCACCATGCGAGAGAAAGAGATCACCTTAAAAAGTTCCACTGGTGTAAACCACGATATGTCACTCTGTTTGTAGATTTTGTCCAAATGGTTCATGTAAGCCTTTCTGCCTAAGCAAAAAAACGCTCAGCAACAGATTTGAAACCAAAAGACAGCAAAGAGCTAGAGAGTCTTTGAAAAGAAAAGGAACAAAGCGGATTACTTTTAAACAAAACCAAGCCTGTAAACTATAAATGACCCAAGAGCTAGTGTGAACTTTACACAAATTCGGGGTGGAGTATCATCAGACGCTCAAGTTGTTGAGCTTTGAGATCAATTCAATAAATATAAAAATAAATAAATAAATCTCATAATACCCACAAGATAAAAGACAAATCATAAATTTATAGAATTACCTTCAAGTTGATTGAACTTAATGCTCCTGTCAAGGACTCCAACTGACCTCGATCTCTGAGAGAAATACCCATGATTGGGATCATATAACGCAGAATGAATAAAATCTCTAACCTGCACAATTCAAACGAAACAAAGAAAAAGAACCCATCAAGAAGTGAACCACTCAAACCAATAGAAAGAGAACGAAAATGACTAAACTCACAAGAACTGGGGTATCCCCAACAATGTGAGTTGAGAAGAAGGCTTGAAAAGAAGTAACTACAGGCTGGCATGAAACAACTGCGCAGGAACCAGAGTTAGATATTGAAAAAACTGATAATGCTTCTCACAAACACAGAGATGGAGGGGGTACCTCGGCGTCTACGAAAGAGAGAGGATAGGTTCCTGGAACAGAGGAATTGAAAGGCAAGCATGGGTAACTATGAGATTAACTCGAGGTTGTGAAAGGCACAGAATCAGTGTGGCTCTTAGTACTGTTTGAAGTTTAGGGGGTTTTACGAACTCTTAAACCCTTTCGAGATTTTGCGGGTTAATATTTTTTTGTCATTTTGTTATTAGTGTTTTAGTGCTACAATAATATATTTAAATGTGACAAACTATTGCGATATGTTAATTGGAATTGGAAATTACTATAAGTACGTAATTTGATTGGTTCCATTATCAGGCTGTTTGGAAACACCTAAATTGAAAGGATGAGTTTCAATCACATACATGAATTAAATTTATCTCATTTTTGTGCTTCCAAACAGTTGAATTAAGGAGGTGAGTTTCAAATACAGCCATGAATTAAACTCATCCCATCTTTGTATTTCCAAACAGTTGAATTGAATTCAATTCTAACTCATCCCCTTTATAAATTGAATTCATTCCTCCTAGCATCGGAATTGAATTTATGCAAGTGATTGACTTGCATGAATTCAACAAGGATATGGGAATTTCTCACTTGTTTTTGCTCGATAAATAATATTTATATATGATTAATAATCAGATTAATTTTCTTTATTTTTTATATTTGTAAATTATAATTTTACATTAATTATGAAATCATTATTGTAAATTTAGATAAATACGAGATTTTTAAAAAAATAAAGAATAAATCATGAAATCCTTTGATCAAGCTTTATCAATTTACGCACTACATGTTTTTCAATTTTATAACAATAATTATATTTTTAAAAAAAATCAAAGGTAAAAATGTTATATAAAATAATTAAATTCGTTTTGATTGTGTTTTAAACAATGTAATTGAATTCAATTCCAATATTGCTAAAAAAAATTTAAATAATATAAATAAAATTTAATTTAATCTCATTGATGTAATTAAATCTAATTCATTAATAAATTTAATTCAAAAATTTCGAAAGAAGCTTTAAAGATAGTTCGGTATAAGTGCAGGTGATAATAAGAGACTTTGATACAATCTAAAGTAATTCAATCTCATTCTTTTCATTTTAATTGAATATGTTTAGGCCTAATTCGCTAAACCATCCCAAAGTGAGCCCAAGTCTCAGTGTTCGAAGGCCGACTTGGGCTCACTGCTCTATGACAAACTTAGTTTTTGTATAGCATATTTAAAAATGAAAATAACTTGTCTAAACTTCAAATCGTTTTGGAGAGTTTGTTTTAAATCAATGTAAAGATATATAACTTTAATATAGCGCAATGAAATCAAGTTGTTAGTAATAATAATACTACTACTAATAATAGAATGGAGACACCTGCATAAGCTGACTAATCGCTTCATTTGCAACAATTTACGTCATTGCTGACCCCCTATTCCTTGGGCAACCACAATTTGGAGCAATCTTTTCCCACCCCGAATCTCCTTCATTTTTAGTTAGCTATTCAAAATAAACTTTCGATTGCTGACTGTATTCCTTATGTGCACATAGATCCCTCTTGTCTGATGTGTTCCCTTCAAATAGAATCTTGTTCTCATCTTTTTTTCGAATGCTCATTTAACTATTTTATTTAGAGAGCTGTTTGTAACTTATGCTACTGGACGGATCCTGGGTTCGAAATTATGACTATCACTAGTTATATGTCTTCTCCTGTAGGTTCCAACAAATCTGTCCACCTTGTTATTTTAGGGGTCTGTTTATATTCGCTTTGGCGAGAACGAAACTCTTGACGCTTCCAGAGTACTTCTTCTACAAAGGAGAGTTTGATTTGCTTAATTGTGTCTGACGTTCGAGCGATAGTTTTAACAAAGAAAGTTCCTTGTAGCTCTAGTGTTTGTCATGCCTTACGACTATAGTTGATAGATAGGGGCTCTGATTAGGCTCTTTTTGCTGTGATAGTTGATTTCTTTATTACTGGCTCTCTTTTTGTGTTGTATATAATGAGTTTTCTTGTTTGTTGACCTTGTAATTTTCTTCCTTATTTATACTAATTCCCTTTTTCAAAAAAAATTGTCAATTTTTTTAAAATTAAAAATATAGAACAACATCCTTTTTTATTGAATAATACCTAAATTTGATTTATGAGTCTAACTTATTGAAAATATCTAAATTTGGACTTATAGGTCAGTTCCTTCACTGACACCTTCATATGATAGGGAAATTCTTGCTAGGATTGCCTTTATATTGGATTTAGTTATGCCCTTTAGAGATTATTTTAGGGTCAACAAAATGTCGGCAATGATTTTATTTTATAAGCACAATATTAAAAAGAAAAAGAATAATATTTTCAAAATATATTTTAATTAAAAAAACCATGTTTTATGCACTAATAAGGGAGGAGTTGGTCATATATTATTAATTAAATTGAACCTCTACCATGTGATATAATCTCTCTTTATTCACATCCATTCAATAAACAAAAAGGAGCACAAAATCCTGGACATATAAGGTTGTGTTGTTTATGTCCCTCAAAATCGCAAGCACATGGAAAGCTGTTAGAAGCAGCCACCATTGAGGTTGTACTCGTATTGCTCTTCTGCTGTTTCCATAATTTCATTCCTGGAGGTAACGGAGAAATCTATTTAACCAGTACTTTACTCTTTATGGGTTAACTCGGTGTGAGCGGGGATTAGTCTGAAAGTGGATGACTTAAAGGTGCCTTCTCATAACTAAGACCCTCTTAAAACATCTTGTGGACTAACAAAAAAAAATTCATTCCCTGGTGGTGATGATATCAAAATGAGCAAGACAACAAAATGAAAGTCAAGCAGAGAGACTCTTGCTCTAATTTAATAACAGTAATTGGTTGGTTGATTGTAGCAGGCCTAATGATTGTTTGCATATTATATATCTCCAGGATTGAATTCTAATCCTGATATATAACTTTATGGCTGGTGGTGGGACTGAAGTGAATTTTTTTTACTATTAGACTCCATGACAGAGGATTGAAATTGAGTGTTGAAGTGCTTATGGAAGATGGCAAGAGATACTATAACATGTAATCTTATTTCTACTTAATAAAGAGGTTATATCTAATTGAAAATAAATCAAAATTTTAGATTAACACTTTTTTTCAATTTTAAGCCTTTTTTCATAATTTTCATTTTTTGAATTTTATGTTTTAGGTCTATTTAAATTGAATTGATCAAAAAATTTAACTTAATCAAAATCCTATTTATTAATTTTAGACTATGCTCAAATTAATACACCAACTTTATAAAAAAGTTTCTAATGTAATATAAAGATTATGTCTAATGTAATAATATCAAGATTACGAATTAAGTTATGTATTCATCTAAACCTTTGTTTAAAGAATTATATTAAAAATGTTTTATTAACATTAAATTAATATAATACATAATTTACAGATTATTGTCTATATCTTTTAGTGCAGAAGTGGAAAATAGCAATCTATAATTTCTTTTTAAAAGAAAGAGGTCCTGAGAAAATTAAGAAAAAGAGGGATGTCGCTAACACCAAAAGTTAAATTTGCTTTGATAAAGATCAAATAGAGAAACCTCCTAGAAAGTGACTTGTGCTTAATCTTAGCAACTCATGATTAGGTAGATAAGAATAATAAAAAGATATTAGTCTCTCAATCATTACGAGTTCACGTTATTATATTGCGCAATTAATGTTAGTTTTGGTTTAAGAGTAAGTGCACGAAAGATCAAATATTATAGGTTATAAAGTGAACCAAAATCAGGAAGCAAGAAGCCAAAAGTGGGTCATTTCACATATTAAGATATTATAACCCATTGGTGATAACATGACAATGATATTTGGTTGAGTCGGTCGTACTAGGCCCAAGCTCAAGCCCGAATATAGACGGCTCATTTATAAATGGGGGCTGTTCACGTGAAAGGAAAGACCTAAACTTAGCAGGTATTTGTCAGGTATAAATTGATTACCTCATCATGAGCAAGGTACAATTTTCAAGAGCCCTAATTCATTATTCGTTAGCCTCCAAAACTCTCCCAAAAAACTAACTTGAGCGTCTGAGGGACCAATCGGGAATCAACTCCCGACTTGCCTTTACTGTTTTGCAGGTATCTCTCAATCGGAATTAACCAATCTCATAGTTCTAAACGGTAACGTCCTGCCTCACCAGAATAAGGTAAAACCAATATTTAATACCAGAAAAAGTCTGAATGTGCTTGTTATATGCCCAACTTTCAACGAAATCGTGAAGAATAACAATAATAATAATAATGTATGTTATAACATAATGAATTCCATGTGATTAAGACTGAATGTCAATGGATGCCCTTAACTAACTTATTTGCAAATAAACCAACTATTTCAGTCAATGACATTTTCCTTTCGTCGTTGCTTTCACGGTTCTACCACCTAATCAAAACCTTCTTTTCCATCTCTGATTGAGATATACAGACAAAATAGTTGGAATGGTTACCATCGAAGCCAACTTATCACACTATTGGTTCTAATGGATTTTGTAAGCTGTGCACAACCACAATAATTACTATGTTTAGATATAGTTATATATAATCCTTATGTCTAATTTTGAGTATGATAATATGTGATCCAAGTGCGTGGTAAATTTACTTGGTCATACTGTCACTTTAAATCTCTTTTGGCTGATCTCACTGATTATAATGTTAAAACTATAAGGTTCGTATGAGCCTGGAAAAGCCAAAAGTTTCTATACTAGGACTCTAAATAGTACATATCTCTCTCTCTTTTCTTTTTCTTTATCTTTTTGTTTTTTAAGCCTGCAGTGGCATTGATTAAACTAATGGGTGACGACAGAACTTTGTCAGGAACATGGAAGAACCTAGATTTCAACTTTATTAAGATATTTGAGCAATAAATGCAACACGAAGTCCTGGTGAAAAGCTTCTGCTGGCCTGCAGCTGTTTGATGATGTCCTTTATAATGTTGTTTGGTGCAAAGTTTATGTGTGAAATACGAAAGGCAAGCTTTCATTGCACGGTGACAGAGGGAGAGAAAGACTTGTCAAGAGCAAGGTGAGCAGAAGCAACCCCACTTGCAGTCAGCGTAATTGGAAAATTTGTAGGACAGGTTTTTGTCTGAAAGTCACTTGTCAGCTCTATGCTCAAGCCCACACACTTTCCTGGAATTGGTTTCAATAATAACCACTAACACTGCTACTTCAATGTGGTGGGGACCTAATATAGACTCCCTTCTTTTAACGTCCCCCCATGCTATTTTGGACTACCTCTCTCTTCCTCATTCTTATCCATCCAACTCCAACTCCAACTCCAACTCCATTTATTGCCCTAATTTGCCAAAATTTTCAAGAATTTGACAAAAATCAGGCTCTAAGAAGATATGAATTTATACTTTTGGGGTGAAAATATGCGTACAGGAATTGTTAGGATAAATTATTTTTAGCTACATTATCATGATTGGATATAATTTGGTGGTAATCTCCAATCACTCCAACCTTACTAAAAAAATGATTCATATATTATGGCATCCTGTGGCTGTGAAGCTATTGAATGCTTATTTATGTCAAGTTCATTGCTTCTTATTCACAGTAGCTATCTTTTTTAAAAATAAATAAGTGACAATTTTTTATATTGACAAAATCTGCAATTTTCACTCTTCATGTGTGTACTAAATAAAATATACTTAATAGTCTATAAATCACATTCTTCAAATAAATCATTACAAATCAATGTCTTATAACTAAATGAGAAGATTGACCAAGTGGCACTTGAACATTTTAATTAACAATTATAGAAAAAGCATGAGTCCAATCAAAGGTTAATGAAGTCCACTTAAGTTAATACTTTGAGTCAGGTCTAAAGTTTAAAAAAAAAGAATTTCTTTTTAATCTTTTGTGTCCCAATCTATTCATTCTCTTGGAATGAATGAATTCAAATGTGCTCCAAGTTCTTTCATACCTGTTGCACTCACACATTGATTCAGAACTTGAATTGCAAACATTTACAATTCTAAAACATCACTAAACTCTTCAAGCATAGTTTGGCGTCAGTGTGGAAATTTGTTAGCTTAAGTAAAAGATGTGGGATTGGAAGGAGGATTTTGGGTGGTGAGAGCAAAAATGATGTAATCAGAAAAGTTATGAGGGGTATATGTATGATCTCAACTTTATGTCATCGTGGGAAGTGGAGAATGGTGTGAGGTGGCTGTAGTAGAGGGAGATGAGGAATTAGATGGTAAAGGGTAAGAGGTAAAGGTACAGAAATATATAGGAGAGGGAGGAGTTAAGTGCTAGTAGTAGTTTATATTATATTTTGGTAGGTGTTTTTAGTGTGTTTACAGGTGTTGATTAGATGATTATTGCATGTTTAAGCTTAGAATTATATTAATGTAATTGTTTGTTTATGTTTTAAGTGTTATGTAGTTTAGAGCACAATTTGGATCTTAATCTTGTGCTTTTGAGGTGTTTCGATATTTTTGGTAGTGAATGAAACCGAATGAATGAAGAATGAAGGAAGTTGGAACATGCTTAGGATAAAAGGTAGGGTCATGATCGTGCATGGAGTGTCACGGTCGTGACAGAAGACTCTTCCCTAGTGTCACGATCATGCACACTTGCTAAACACGGGATTTTCCTTCTATTTTGATATTTGGAGACAATTTTTGAGACCATGTGACCTCGGTAAGCCCTAAACTTAACCCTAAGTCACACATTTACTATAAATGAACATAAAGAGACCTAAAAATACCACCCTCCATCTTACCCAATTGGAGAAAAAGCAAGGAAGATCAAGAAAGGAGCATTGGGAGCACCAATTATCTAACATTTTCCAAACTAGTCCAACTCAAGTTCTTTATTCTTCCTTTATTTATTTTCTTTAATCTTGATGTATGAACTGAGTTTCAAGATGTTATACATGTTTATTACGTTTTAATTTCATAGTAGGATTTGTTCTTGACTTATTTTGTGACTTGATCATTTTTTTATTTCAATACAATCTTATAGTGCCGTGATATTTGTGGTTGCTTATACTTCGACAATAAATCAAGAAAGTGAGTCAAAAGTGATCTGATTAAGTTGGATGATGAAAGTTAACAACCTAATAAGTTATGCAAATATCAAATTGATAAGCATACGAAGAGAGATCTTATGTGAAAACTCGATTATTCGATAAATCACTTAAGAACTATTTGAAAACGATAGCTTGCTTTTGTGAATCAAGAGATGGCAAATCTGGAATTTCATGATAAATTTGGGATAATTAATTGGGGTTAAATGATTAGGTCTTAAGAGAGAATAATCAAACCCTTCAGAAATATAGGATAGAGACCTAATTGAATAAAAAATGGTTAAGGGAGCAAAATGACAATAAAACGAATCCTAGACTTTCATACTTGATTATCCTTGTTTCATTATGACAGCTTCAATTGTTAGGTGGTTAAGTGCTCAATTTTATTTGATTGTTTTAATTATGAATTTTATTTTCACTCAAATCATATTTCACAACCTTAGATAGAGTTAGGTTTATTTAGTTTTAGCTAATACCTTATGGGATCGATATCATAATTACTACAAGTTTATGATTCGTATACTTGCGAAATATTAAGGGTTTTATGTTAGGTAAAACTTTCTCAATAGTGAGGAGGAGGAGGATGTAGGTAAATTTTTGTAGGGAAAGGTATATTTAGGGAAGTGAACATGAAGAGAAGTATAAAGCTTAGAGGTGATGGGATCAAAATACCAATAACCCTTAGGTTAAGAGGCATAGCCAAGAAAAACACTTTGTACATACTTTGGCTCAAGTTTTTCTGGACAAGTGAAGCCCAAATAAGGAAGACAGGCATAAGTAAAGACTCGAAGATGAGTAAGGTAAGGTTGAGTGTAATATAAGACTTCATGAGTAGATTTGTGATGAAAAACCTGAGTGGGTAGAGATTGATAGGATAAACAGCAGTAGTGAAGGCTTCGTAGCAGAAAAACTTGGGGAGGGAGGCATGAAGGAGAAGGGTGAGATCAGTTTCACTGATGTGACCAAATTTTCATTTGGCAAAACCATTTTCTAGGGTATATAGTGACAAGAGATGCAAATAGTGATTCCAGTGGAAAGAAGATAGTGAGCAAAAGACCTTTGGTGAGCTCAGGAGCTCTATAGTATTGAAAGATTTGTATGGATTGGAGAAGAGATTTTCAATGGTGGTTTTAAAGGATTGAAAACGAAGCAAGGCATGAGTTTTATAGGTTAGAGGAAAGATACAAGTAAAATGACTTAAGTCATCTACAATGATAATAAAATATATCAATAACCAGAGTAGGAAACAAACAAGGAAGGATATAAAATATCACAATGAATTAGTAGTAAAGGTTTGACAGAATCTTGAGAGAAGATATAGGAAATGAAAGGCAGACACTTTTTGCCTTGAAGATAAGAAGTATATAGATTTGCGACATTTTTAAAAGACAAACTATGACCTAATCTAGATAATGTAGAGTGATATGGATTATCAAAGCATTGATGCCACAAATTTATTAAAGTAGATGCAACTGTGAGAGCAATTGGATTGGTGAAGTGTATTGATATTTTCATTGGATAGAGGTTGTCATAGATGGGGAAGTGGAAGGTAGGATCTTGGATTTAAGGTCCTTTATAACATAACCAGATGAATTAAATTCAATGACACAAGAATTATTAGTGATAAATTTTGCATCAAATAAAATATTAGTATTGATGTAAGGAAACAATCAACATATCACAAAGGTGAAAAGTACAAGAAAAAGTGGAAAAGATTAAAGTACCAGTAGATGAAATAGGAAGAGTGTGTCCATTACCAACAACAAATTGATTGGATCATTCATATGGTATAACAACTTCTACGATATGAGAAGGTGGAGTCATATGAGCAATGACACTAGTATCGGGTAACCATTTAGTAACGTTATTGTTGTTGAATGGAGTTGGGCCTTGATTAGGTTGGATATTCATGGAGAAGAAGGTTGTGGCAATATTATTTGTAGTGTCGCAAAATCCAATGGAGTGGTTTTGAGATTTGGAATACTGCCACAATATGCCCCCCATTTTTAGTAAAGTTGACATTAGGTAGGTGGCTTGGCATTGAAATTGGGATTAGGGTAAGAGGAGTTATGTGGTGCTTAGTTCTGGAATGGGGATTAGGCTGAGGTGCAAATGGAAGAGGGCTATGATTGTCGAGCTTCATCAAATTGCATCGGCCCAGAATATTGTACATGAAGTTGGTCACTATTAAGTAACTGCTCAGCTTGCCATTGTTGGTGTCCAAATATGTTAGGGCTGACAAAGAAATGTTGTTCTCTTCGTCTTTGCCATTGCCTCTTCCATGGGAGCCATAGGTAGATCCATTTGTGTTGAAGATGGTAGTGAATGTGGAATCTGATGACCATAGAGTGTTTTAGGAGAGTAATTGTTGCTTAGAAGCAAAAGTTTTGCTTTGAGTTTTGTAAAGGTAACGGCGGTATGACAATTTTTTTTATTATCATTATAAATAACTCGAAATTTGCAGGTAGTTTATTTAATGTGAAAAGAACGAGATCATCATCTAATATGATGTCTCAAATCTCGACGAGTTCTTCGACAGTAGTGGATACGATGTTGAGGTAGTCGATCATGGCGCTGGAATGCTTTTTGAGAGTGTGAAGTTTTCGACGGAGGAGAGATCATTGAGACGTGGACTGGAGCATGACGTGGTCTTCAAGTCATACCCAAAAAGTGCATATGGTGGTACGTTCAAGGGTGAGTCGACCAGTGGAGTTGGAGAGTGATCGGTGAGGAAGCAGTAAACCAGTTGATCTATTTTATTCCATTTGGCATAATCAGTGAATTAAGAATCAAAGATTTCTTTCAGAGGTGCAATGATCCCCTCAATATATTCGATAAGATCTAAGGTAATTAGAATAACTCATATTTGATTTCTTCATACCAATTAGTAAGTAGAGTTTAGCAATGTAGTTAAAAATTGGTGATATGGTTGAATGACAATGTACATAGATTGTGTTCTAGCATGTTCTTGATTGTGAATTTCTTCTCGTGTTGTATTGATTTTGCTGATATGTGGTTGTGTGGAGTCTGCTAGTATTTGTTGTGTTTTGGAAGTGAAAAATTCTACAAAATAAAACTTTCGTGTGTTTTTGGGTACCTAATTATGAATTGGTGTTAATGGCAGTGCTGGGTTGTTCTGAGTTTATGTATGCGTGGAGTTTTCTAAATTGGTAGATTGTGGTTTGATAAAAAAAAACTAGACGTTGAGGAAATTAAGGGTAGACTCTGATACTATAATAAAACAAAATAATACGAGTAAAAAGATGTTATGTTTTCATTGTATTGTTATGTGAGGAATGTTTCTTAATATACAACTTGATGATAACTAAATAAGGAATAAAAGTTACACCTACATTGATTTATGACATATGAAAAATAATGACAAAAATATACAATATATGATGGTTGGGTTTATGAAATGTAACCAAGAGCTTAGGTATTAAAATATAATTATTTTTGGATATGCTCCAAATAAATTGCTTAAAGTTGGTTTTGAGAATGCTTGAGAAGGGATTTTAATTCACTTCAATTATTTGTATTTTTAAGTACGAAAACAAATGAAGTCATTGAATCAATAGCTTTTTGCTATACTTTCTTTACATGATAAATAAGGAATTGCTTTCCTATTTGTCGAAAGCTCTTCACTGTCAAATCACCAAGTTGGTTTGTATGAAATTTTATCTGCCACACCTTTAACATTAAGGGGTTCTCCTGTCCCTTTTACAACAATTGACTTGCAACATTAGCAATGGAACTTGCTCAAAGTTCGCCGAAAGGACAGAGGTTGTGTTGCCCTAAATCCTTTAGATCCAATAATTGTGATTCATATGAGACTCTTATCTCCCTACTATTTACTCCTGCACAGCCCTCCAAGTCAAGTGTCCCTGTGCATGTTATCAATACTAGAAGTTTAAATTGGGTTGGTGCACTCCTCTGTTTACAAAATTTTGAGGCGTCTATACCGATTTCTCCCTCGCATGACAACTGGGTTTTCGCAGCATTGAGCTACAGGTGGACTCGGTCGCCGCACACACCTTGCTCGCCTCCATTGCGCGTCGCATTCAGGCGGCCAATCCTCTTATCCTGGGCATCCACGAGTTACTTTCTCGCAATTGGTCTGTTGCACATCGACACGTCTATCGAGAGTGCAACAGATGCGCAGATTGACTGGCCTCCCAAGCAGCTCATTTCACTGTAGGGGTTATTTTTTTTACCATTACACCTTCCGGGTGTCATCACTTCCTCATTGAGGATCAGTCAGACCTCTGTCTCACGAATTGTTATATAATTAGCTCCGACTTTCCCTTTATACAAAAAAAAAACAACTACAAACATAACAAAACAAAGCTTACCAAAACTGAAAAGAAATGAAAGAAAACTCTTGAAAACAAACCATCCCATCCATTGAAAATTCCACTATTTAATGCATTCATTTAAAATTTGAGACTATAGTTTTATCTTTCGTAAAGAACCTATTTGGCTCAATCAGAGATTCGTTTAAAAATAGATAGTTTTAAAATATCTTTCTATAATTAAGATCCTTCTAAGATATCTCCTAAGTTAAAAAAAAAAACTAAAATCACTAGTTATTCATCTCTGACCATAAAAACAAACAATTGATAATAAAATAGGAAGAGAGAGAGATTGAAAAAAACAAAGGCAGGGACACCGCACGCCCCTTGTCCTTGAACCACATCGCTGTCTGCACGTCCAAGTACACTCATTTTCTCTCTCCAAGACCAAGAGTCTCTTATACTGTTAATGTTATACAACACCCTGCGTCGTCTATAGACTATACTCATCTAGCCTTTATTCGGGGGCTCTGTGCCCCGACCCGGATACTTAAAATCGGATCTTGCTCCATTTCTCCCACTTTCTGTTACCTTCTCCGGTAACAGAAATGTACCCGGCGTTACACTCTCTGCCGCTTGATGGCAGTATGGGGCATGGCGAGTTTCAAGGGACGTTGGATGGGACCAACTTGCCCGGAGACGCGTGTTTGGTTCTGACGACCGATCCGAAGCCCCGACTCCGGTGGACGGTGGAGCTCCATGAGAGATTCGTCGACGCCGTGACTCAGCTCGGTGGACCTGACAGTGCGTAATATTATATTCCTCCTCCTTTATGTTACGCCTGTCTGGTTTCGTTATTAGTGTACATAATGTGCATATAAACATTTATGTGAGCTTACATGACTTACTGGGCTATGGCGTGTAGTTTTTGCTCTTGTTCTTTTTCTGTCTCTGGAATGCAGGTTTTGTTGGGTCTGGGTGTGTTTGTGCAGAATGTCCGATTTGATTGTGTCTATTTGGTGACAGATTTTTTCTTTTTGGGTTCGCCATTTCTTTATTTCTTTTGAGTCTGAGGTTTTAAGTTGACTGGTTCGTATAATTCAGAAAAGATCCCATTTTTCTCTCTTTTGTTTTTGGTTTCACTTGTTTGCTGTGATGTTCGTATTTTTTGAGCTTAGTGGTGGATAGATGACTTTAGATGGTGGATTTTGAGTGGCAAAGAAGAGTTATTCTGATCCCTATCTTTCTTTTTGACGTGTTCATCTTTCTGTGTTGACTGAATTGCAAATTATCTTCAATTATCATTTTGCCGTTGCTGTTACCAGAGCCGTAATGGGTCGTGTTGCTGAACTGTAGGCCAACACGTCACTTCTCTGTCTCTCTCTTTCTCTCTCTCTCTCGGATGCCCTTCTCCATTGCCTGCCAATCTCTCCAATCTGCAATTTTCTCTTCTTAATTTTAAAGTGTTTCCTTTTGGTACGTTTACAATTTTGTTGACTGTATCAACGCGGTTCTTTGAACACAATTCAGGAGCGAGGAGATACCTTTAGATTTATAAATTTGTTTTCTATAGGTGGAAAATACGTGGTAATATTTTCCCAAGTGCTGTGGAATTCCTGAATAAATGAATAGAAAAGCTGATTTAAGGCTTGAAAAGATAATTGTGTCCAATTTTTCTCCCCCATCCGAAAGCTAATTTAACTGTCCGCCAGTGCCATAGCAGGATTAGTATAGTATCTTCTCCACTGCTTGCGCGTGAAAAAGATTCAACTTAAGAGCTCCAATAGTTATGATCAGATAGGACTTCCATTTAATTCAACAAGCTCAAATCTTGTACAGTCTGCTTTAAGAAAAGTTGCACTTCAGGTTTGGGTTTCAATACAAAAGGAAATGCTTGTGTAATCACTTAGTCTAAAAGGCTTGAAGCAAACAAGTAAATGACATTTCAGAAACTTCCTTACAAGTCAGAAAGTCTGATGTTTTCTGATGGATGGAAGTTGTAATAGATGCTTTACTAAGACTTTTCATGCTTGGGATGTAAAGTCTTGCCTGGGCAAAGTTACACTTGTACAGTATTATAGCTTCTGTGATGTTCTGTTACCCATTTAAATCCTTTGTTTATATATGGCTTTTGTGATGTTCTGTTACCGATTTTGGACCTCGAATCCTTTGTTTACACATAGAGACTGCCAGATGACATCCTCCTTTCAGTTGTACAGTTAAGAATAGCTATGACTTTTATGTCAATGACTTTCGGACATAAGGAATTCTTCAAGTTTACTTGCATATTTGTTAATCATTTTCAATTGGTATTGTTTTACAGAAGCAACTCCAAAGACTATTATGAGAACCATGGGAGTAAAAGGCCTCACCCTTTATCACTTGAAGTCTCACCTACAGGTTTGTTTGTACCAATGTTTCTCACAAATCAATTTGGCCTTCAGATAATTTTCACTGCTATCCTTAGTTCTTCCTCTATTTTATATATGTACATGCAGAAATACAGGACGGGAAAGCAATCATGCAAGGAGTCAACTGATAACTCTAAGGATGGTAATAAACTTGACCAGCTTAGTTATGATTTTGGGCATTTCCTATACTCATAAGTACAAAAACACACTGATAGAAGTTTTTTTAATTGACAATTTATTTTAGAAGTGGATTTTTTGCACCTCTTGGCTGTACAATTTCAAGTTTGATTTTTTTATGTTGCATGTACCTTTGTTGCATTACAGTTTACAAAGCCCCTATATATACACAAATGCAATCCGTTTATCAATTGTGAATTCTTTTGCCAGTTTTTCTCGGGATTTGTGATTTGAGACATAAACTGATTAAAAGATAGAGAATGAAGAGTGGGTGGACTGGTGGGCTGTTATCATTTGTCATACTAGATGAATGGAATGGCTGTTTGTGGTGATGAATTACAGTGCTTGCAATTGTTGTTGATTACACAAACTTAATGTGGCTTTGCTTGCAGCATCTGTTGCAGAAAGCCAGGATGCTGTCTCCTCTACCTCAACATCATCAAGGATGATGGGACAGGAACTGAACGAGTATGCCATCCCTCTCTCCTTTGCCCTGAAATTGCCCCCTCTAACGATCTTCCAATGTCCTCACTTGGTTTCTGTTTTTCATCGTTCAAACAGTGGCTACCAGGTTACTGAGGCTTTAAGAGTGCAGATGGAAGTCCAACGAAGATTGCATGAGCAGCTGGAGGTTGGTATCATTCTTGTGTCAAGTGATTGCGACTCTTTCCCTTTCAGTTTGGCACAAATATTTGAGCACTTGCATAATGCACAATAGGTATCTTCTAGCATCAATCAAGGATTTTGGATGAGATAAAGTCAAAATGCTTGGCAGCATGATGATGACGAATCATCTCTTGAGTATAATATGAATGGTCTTTACAAACTCTCCTACATAATTTTACTGTAAGCAGGTGCAACGTCGTCTGCAACTCAGAATTGAAGCACAGGGCAAATACCTACAGTCAATACTAGAAAAGGCTTGTAAAGCTCTGAATGATCAGGCTATTGCCTCTGCTGGGCTTGAAGCTGCCAGGGAAGAGCTTTCGGATTTGGCAATCAAGGTTTCTAATGAATACCAAGAAATTGTTCCACTTGATAACTTGAAAATGCCTTCATTATCTGAACTTGCGGCTGCAATAGAGAGCAACAGTGCTTCACATATGCCAGCTCGGATTGGTGACTGTTCTGTTGAAAGCTGCCTGACCTCAACTGGGAGCCCTATTTCTCCGATTGGTGCAGCTTCGCAGGTTGCTTCCATGAAGAAAAGGACAAGACCCATCTTTGGTAATGGAGAACTATTGCCTTTGGAGGGCAACAACATGCGGCAAGAAGTAGAGTGGACGATGAGCAATATTGGGTAGGACATCTCGGTTCTAGAAGAAGGAACATTGCATTTCTTTGTGGGGTTAATTTCCATGTCTAGTTGGATCTATAGATCGTGTTGCTGATTAACCTTATGTATATTTTCATCTTTAGGGGATACTTCTGGTCTTACAACCTAAAAAGAAATGTAACATAATGTGGTGTGCTTTTTGCAGTCGATGTACATGTAGAAATTGATGAAATGGATGGAATTCGGGGGTGGTGCAATATGAATGACTGAAAGAGATAATGTTACATTACTGTCATAATTGTCTAGTTGAGCTAATATTAATTGTGAATAGCTGTCTCTTTGCATCCACAAAAGAAAGTAGTAACCTTAACACAATCTGATTGTAAAACAAATATTTTAAAAGATAATAAGTTCGATTCAGCTTCTAATGTGGGTGCCAATTTTATCTAGTCTTTTTTATAAAAATAAAAACAAACTTCTTTAGTCTTCTTTACTCTTCTCGTTGTCAAAGGTCCTCTCATGGCTTTCGATGGATCTCTAGCTTCTTTCAGCGCTTGACTTGAAACTTTTACAAACTATCAAAGCCCCTCTTCATGGCTCTCCTATGTAGAAATTAGTGTAACTTGGGTTAATGCTTGACTCTCATAAATGCGAATGACGATTAAAAAGTGGATAATCATTAGAACTTTGCTGAAAATCAACTGAACAAATAATAGACTTAAATTTCTTAAACCATACACGAGGTAGTTGTTTGAGCTTATAAAGAGAGTTGTAGAGTTTGTAAACAAAATTAGGATAATCACAAGAATAACTAATAGTCACTAAAAACGTCCTTGAATAGATTTTAGTGTTATCCGTTAATAATAGCTAAAGACGCGGTTGTAATATATAAAATAACCTTTGAAAATTTGAGATAAGGTTAGGGGTCGTTTGGTTCTACTTCTGTTTTTCTGTTATTGTTTTTTCTAAAAAACAATAACCTGTTTGGTTGAGATTTGTATTATAAAAATTGAAAACAAAAACATGTTTAGTTAAGATTTCTAATAAAAAACTGAAAATAAAAATATATTTGATTTTATTATCATGTTTTTATTTTTTTGTAATTGTACTATTATGTGTAATAATTATAATATAATATATTATATTTTTAAATTAATTAATTATCATTATAGCTAAAATTAAATATATGCAAATCAAATATTATTAAAAAATTACACATTAATTGTATATAATAAAATTACAGACATTAGAAATTATATTAAGTCATTCTAATTAATAAAATATGTCCATCATACTATAATTCTTGAAAACATAATAATACTATCATTTACAAAAAGAAACATAAATTAATTAGAAATAATATAATCACTCTACATTTGTCTAGCAATTTCTTCTCGCTTCTAAGACATACCGAGAAGTTGTACTGGAGTGATATTATACTCCACTTGAGAACTTGCATCTTCAATTTCACTTTTCCTAATTTGTTCTTCATTTTAATCACAACTTTCAAATAATTCATTGCTTTGTCCATACATTTTAATATAGTTGTGTATAACACAACAAACAATAATGATGTATTTTCATAACTCGGCATGTTTTTAAGTATAGGGAATCTTGCTTTTAGAACGCTAAAATATCTTTCAATAACTTTTCTTAACGAAGAATGTTTGTTGTTAAACAACTCCTGTGGACCTTTAGGTCTTTCTCTGCCTTTATAATCTCGCAAATGATAACTTTCACCTCGATATGGTGAAAGAAATCCAGGCATATTAGTGTAGCCCGAGTCAACCAAATACTACTTACCTAACATAGAAATATTAACAAAAAGATATTAAAAATGAATCATAATTACTATGTTTATTTAAAATAATATAATATGTTGTAGAGGCATAGGAAATTGATTCACTGGATTTGTCATTGTTTCTAAAAGAACTCAAGATTCATTTGCAGTACCTTCCCATCCAGCTATTACATATGTAAAACACATGTCACATGTGCAATAACACATAATTTTTAGGTTGGATTAATTCTTTTGCCCCTGTATGGTATTTGTTCATCGGTCAGAACATGTGCATCAATATGTGTACCATCTATTGCTCGTATACAATTATAAAAATTAAAAAATATTAAAATAATTTTTAATCATAAGGACAAATTAAAATAGTAATTAAATATATGAATGTATATGAAAATATGAAAAGAATTTTGAATTATGTTAAATCTCAAGAGGTGTATTAGTAAAAGATGGTGGAGTAATGACTCTTTTTGCAAGACGATTAACTACATATAAGACTTTTCGAAAATACTTCGAAATTGTCTAGGTCGAATGTTGAAAGCGTTGTGCATTGACTCTAGTTGTCTCACTATGCCCTATAGTCATCAAGAAAATTGTTACTTGTTCCTCCACAATCAAACGATTTGTTGTATAAAAAAAATATTCATACAAAATATAAACTTAAAATTAAGTCAAATATTCATACAAAGCACAAACTTAAAATGTTCAAAATATAGAATATTGCTTAATATAAAAGTTTCAAATAAATAAGAATTCAATACGCAATAACATGAAAATATAACAAAAACGACATAATCCAATCCAGCTTCCTTATTTGTTTCATCTTAAAAAAATATCCCTATAAAATGTAGAATCATGTAATGCCTTCACAGCTTTCCTTATTGCACACCGTCAACACCCAATTCATCTAAAGAATTCAGACATTTCATCATTATGTTAGACTCTTGAGATCTATTCTCTACAGTGGATGATGTTTCATTTAGTTTTTCTCAAGTATATCTTCTTCTTTCTTGATTGTTCACTAAGTATAAGTAAGGATTCTTTTACAATGTTAGAATGTGTCTTCTTTGCCTTCTTGTTTTTAGGATACTTCTTTCTCTTAGACGGAGAACTTTTATCTTGATCTTCTTTTCCATTATACGAGTAATCTTCATCAATATCAATTCCATATTTCTCTTCTGTACTATTCGATGGAGATTTAGTTGATGGATGTACATGCACACCAGTTACAGTAGTATCTCCAAAAATATGACACAAATCTAAAAATTCCTTACATTCTTTTTTCTTGAATCTGTGAGCCATTTTATGCATCTATAATGATGAAAAAGATATATGAAAATGGATATTATATAATATGATATATTAATAAAACAAAAGACATATTTGACCTTAAATAGATTTTCCCAACATTAATTTATGGCATTAATTTCACCAGTAAAATAGTTGTAACTGATTCCTGTTTCTTTGAGTAAGTTCATGAAATTCTTCAATATGACCCTTAATCCATTATACTTATTCTTCAATTGAATATCAGTATACTCCTTATTGAATTTTGTTTGAATCCCTGCTTTAATATTCTTCCAACTGGATTTGGAAAAGACAATAGTCGTTCGATTTCTCTTTTTCACTTCTTCAACCATCAAGGACATTAAATACATCTCTATAGTATCATTCCATACCCCATCTTTTTCATTTACTTCCATACAATCATTGTAATCATTTATATTGTTTAAGCCTTCCATAACTAAATGTAATAACGTATAAGTGACATCAATCATAACAATTTTTACAATGTATTAAATGCTAAATATAATTTAAAATAAACATATGACAATCACAATAATTTCTAAAAAATATTTGGGGTTTACACTTGTACACAAATTAATTTTTCACTATATGTGAACACTTGGTAACAAAACCACTACCATAAATTATTTACACATTCCTTCATTTTGGCTTCAGCTTCAAGTAATAAGCCACTTCAACAGGCTTCACAAACAAATTCATTTATCGTAACTATGGCTACATATACATCAAATTCAATTAACGTACAAATGCATTTAATGTTTTAGTTCTCCATGGTTATAAGCAATAATAAGCTATTACGTGAAGACAAGAATAGGCTTCACAATAAATGACATAAAGAAATCACGTAATAATGTTTTGGTTCTCCACAATAAGCTATTATGTTAAGACAGGAATAGCTTCACAATAAATAACGTGAAGACTATGGCTTCACTTTTGATAAAGCCTTTTCCACATTAAATGATGTGAAGACTAGCAAACTTAAAGATATTATGTGAAGACAAGAACACCTTCACAAATAATCACATGAAGACTAGGCTTCATTTTTTATAAAGCCTCTGCCAATGTGAAGACTAGGCTTTGTAAGGATAAAGCCTCTGCTACATTAAATAGCATTAAATAATGTGAAGACAAAATAGGCTCCACACTATGCTAAAGAAGCGAGAATGAGAAGAACATAGCTATATGATGTGAGGACTAGGCTTTGTATGGATAAAACCTCTACTACATTAAATAACATTAAATGATGTGAAGACAAAGTAGGCTCCACACTATGCTAAAGAAGCGAGGATGAGAAGAAAATAGCTATATGATGTGAGGAATAGGCTTTGTAAGGATAAAGCCTCTGCTACATTAAGTAGCATTAAATAATGTGAAGACCAAATAGGCTCCACATTATGCTAAAGACGTGAGGATAAGAAGAATAAGGAGAAAGAATAATTTGAAGTCCAAGAATAAATCAGTTGCAAAGACACGAGGAAGGAGAAAACAGGTAAAGATGTCAACAGGTAAAGCTGTCTTGGATTTAAAATGATGTGAGAATCAATAAAAAAGTTATAGGCTTTAGTTTTGATAATGTTATTTCATGTTCATGATGTTGGTTCTTTATAAAGTATCAGATGAAGTCGTCATTATGTTTAGCATATAAGGTGAAGCAAAAACTGAAGAGTTGAATGTTAGTTCCTCTGTGCCGTCTTCTACTTAACATATTCAGGTTCTGTGTTGGTTCTTTATGTATAAGTTATACATGTTGCTTTTAGTAAGTATGGCTACATCTATAATACTGTTATTTTCTTCATCTGTTTTTCTTTTCACGATTTTCATATCTCTCCTGCATCACGCCTAGTTACTCTATTTTGTTATGGGTCTGATGTTATGGACAAGAGAGATAAGAGAAATCACAGAAGCAATAAATAGATATGCAAACAAACCTGGAGATATTGCAACACCGGTGAAGACGCAGAAGACGACACAGAGGAGAGAAAAACCTAAATATGATTTGTTTTTGTGAAAAAATTTTATGAAATCCTGTTTTCAAAAATCACGAAAATGTTATTTTCAAGTTTTTGTAAAATAATTGCCGTTTTTTATTTGTAAAAATGAAATATATAAACGTGTTTAACCAAACACGATTTTAAGAGTCATTTCTTAATTTACAAAAACTACAATAAAAACCTTTAAAAACTCGAAAACAAATAGCCCCTTATACTTTCTTTTTATATTAGTATATGTACAGAGACTAGTCTTACAATTAAAATTTTCTCTGAACAAATATTCGATGATGAAAGTATACCTAATTGTTAACTACCTTAGGTTTGTTTTCTTTAATCTTTTGTAACATCCCATCTCCAAATTAAGAGTTAGAACCCAAAAGTTAGGTACATGTGAGATCAATGAGAGATTAAGAAAAATGTATTTTTCATACTCATGCATATTGTTAGCATACACGCGCGTAAATTTGGATATTCTGCACACATTTAAAATGACTGTACATGCACTCATTGACATTCCGGGTATAATTGTTTATAAATGTGATTATATTGAGAATTGTGATTTTTATATGTTGAAAATTGATTTGGAGAGTGTATTTAGTGATTTAGATTTTTTTGGTGAATTTTGGGGAAATTTCTGAAAATTTGGGTAATTTTTGGACTAAGAAAAATGCTAAGTGGCAAGACAAATGATAAATGGTGGTAGAATTTATTGTCAATTGGCAATGAAAAATTTGATAAATGACTTTGAGATTTATTTACAAGTGTCATTGAAAATTAAGAGACAATTGGATTAGAAATTGGAGACAGATAGACTAGTTTTTAATAGGGGTCCATATGAGACCATAAAAAAGTGACATGTGTCACTACCACTCACCACTCCTCTCTCTCACAGTTCTTTCATTTGAAAGACTAAGGTAATTGTTATGTCTTTCGTTTTTAACCCTTGTCTTCATCTTTTTAGTAGGCTTCTCTTCTCCTTCCTCACGAATTGTGTTGCCAACCATCACCAACATTGAACCTTGCTTCCATCTTTTACTTGCTACTTCCTTCAAGTTATCTACTTCATTTCCATAAGAAAAACCAAGCCTTCCAACCTTGAAGATGATGATTGTGGGTTGTGTGTGAAGTTACGGTTGAGTGAGATTTTGAATATTTTGGAGCTAAATCAAGTAAGTAGATTGTTAATTTTCATAGGTATTGTTAAATGAACTAGAACGATGAGAAATGTAAGATTGATGACTTGATTATGTAATTTTTTATGTGTGTGTCATGGATGATGAAAATTCTATGTAAATTTCTTACTCTTGTTTATGTATGATGGGTAATAATTCATATATTGTTATAGAGATGATGTTGAGGTTGAATGATCATCACAGTGGTGTTTAGACGAGTGCAGAAGATTGTTTATGAATGTGTAAATATATATATGTTCTGTTTTGGTTAATGATCAAATATAGATCATGGATTGGTTTGTGAATGATACTAAGTTATAATGGAGTTGAGAATGAAGAGTAAATGGAGTAGAAAAGGTGATCTTTGCATGAGTTGTGTTAAGGTAAGATCTCGAAATAAAATTGGTAGTTGATATGGAAAATGTAGCGTTAACATGATCTTTGAGTATGCTTCTATATTTTAACCATAACTTTTTCTTTAGTTATCCAAATGAGATGATTCTTAACTTGGATTAAACGAGAGACATATAGCTACATTGTTCATGAAGACATAAAATTTAAATTCTGTCTTTAAGAGTCTCAAAGTTTGACATGAAATTGGGAACTGGGTACAGTACACTATAAGAGGAATATGTATTTTGTGTTATGTATTCATAGGAAAAACTGTATTGATCTAGGCAGATTTTGGCAAGAAAGTTGTAGATCTTTCTTTTAGCTTTCCAATGGTATAAAGTATGAAAATTTTGGGTACCGAAGTTGAGATATATGATCATTTTAAGTTAGTGATGTTGCACACGATGTATAAAAGCCTCTATTGCAATCGCAAGGAAGGAAAGGTGCCATCCTACACCCTGGGAATAGCCTCAGGTGTGATCACAACAAGGAAAGGTGTGACTACAGCCTGGGAATAGCTTTGGGTACGATCACAACAAGGAGAGGTGTGATTGCACCTCGTTACTTCACCCATGTTCTGCCATTCGAAAGGTGTTCCAGTTTTGAACATGTTTGATTCTTTTGACCATATCTTTGGAATCTGACCTCCAAATGAAGTGATTCTTAAACCAATATATTCCTAAGACATTTTTCTATCTCTACATAAAATTGTTAGCATTATTAATTGATTTGAAAAAGATTGATTGAAAGAAAGTGAGGGAATCTGTTGGAATAGTATGAATAGGTATGATTTTATTGAACATGTTTGGGTATTTCGGTTATATATTATTCTGTAGTCATCCTAATGAGATGATTCAAGATTTGAGTAAACTAGAGACATAGGGATACAAATTATTTGAAGAAGTTGAATTTTGATTCAGTCTTTAAGACTTTCAATTTCTGGATGGAATTTGAGTATGGTGTACTGTTTCATAATGAGAATAGTCTGAAAATATTTGAAGTATAACTTTCAAAATACTGAACCAAATTGAATGAATTTAGTGTCATTAGAAACTTAAGACAACGGGGAACATTTTTCTAGAAGAAAATGTTGCCAAATTAGTTCTTTTACATTATCTAATTGATCATGGAAAATTGACCCGAAGGTTTGGAATTTTGGAGAATTTATAAGAAGAAATGATAGTTTGGATAATGTGTGATCTTGTAATGATGGAATAACAATGATTTGTTGATATCAAAGTACCAAAGGTATAAGTTTTTTTGGGAATAAATATATTCATATGATTGAATTTGTGATTCAAAAAAGAGGAGTAAAGTGTATCAAGTTAAAGTGAATGAGAAATTGTTAATTGCGAGAGAAAATAATGCTATAAATGAAAGGATGAGTAATTGAGTTATAAAATGCAAATGGGGATATAGTGTAAAATTTGAAAATATAGCCAGGATTGTCATTGAGCATGCATTGTACTTATTTTGTATACATATTTGTGCATAAATAAATGCCTATAATTGTGAAAAGTTAATAATGTTTATGTGCAATGTGTATATTGCATAATTTGGATGTGCAGGATAAATATTCGTATTCAGATGTTTTCAGAATTGGAAGGAAATGCTAATCTGGAGTGTACTGTGAGTTGACTTAGATAGTCTTACTTTATTGTTTGTTTGTTTATATTATGAATTTGGTGAGTACGAATAAGATGTGAATGTGATTGTTCTGATTTTGGATAGTAAATGTTCGAGGAGTTATAATTATGGATAGTAAATGTCCGAGGAGTTTACTAAATGTAAAGATATCGAAGTGCTACTTACATATGAATTTGATAAAATAAATGATACATGATTTTATTGTTAAACATCCGCATAAGAAAGAAAAGTGATTCTCAAATTTAATGTTGAATGCCGGACTAAGGTTCGATGATAAATGAAAGTGAATAATTGATCATATGCGATTGATGCATTTCATTACATGAATGCATGAAAGATAAAGGTAATTGTGACCAGAGTAACCACCAAAAAAGAGCTTAAAGCTCATATTGTGGCAAAAGAGCCTAGAGATCAGAAAGTGTATAAGAGCCAAAGGCTCACTATGTAAAATGAGCCTGGTATCCCCAACGAATACAAGAAAGTTATCAATGAGCCCGGTATCCACAATGGATACGAGTTAGTTAGGCACTCGGTCACAATAAAGTAACAAATAGAAAGTGAGTCTCATGTGCACTGCATATGCATAATATGAATGATTATGATGTGTTGAATGTAAAATGTGAAACGATGGATAAAGTGTATGTGATTTAATATGATTATCAAATAGATGATATGAATTGTGTGATATGCGACCGAGTGAGCCATTAAGGATGGTCACTTATTGAGTTTAAAAAACTCACCCAATATTTTCATTATTTTTTATGCTCAGAAGAGTTACCCAGTTAGGCTAACGGGAGTGTAGCCATTGCATACAAGTAAGAGGTAGAGGTCGGGATTAGTTTACCTCTGCATTTGTATTTTCTTATTTTTATATAAATTTGTATATTCCACGATTTCTGTACAATATGTATTCGAATATTTCTGTATGTGATGATTGGTGAAATTTGGAAATGTTTTGTAAATGAGATTGATCAAAGTGTAATGATAATTGTGATTTCGAGTTTTATGAAATAAAATTATGGGCCCGATTTTGACTACTAATTTTCGTATATGCATATATTGTTTTTCAAAAAGAAGTACTGAAATTCAAGTGGTTGACTATTCTAGCATGCCTACCTTGCAGGGTACATAATTAGACATCACTCAGGATGTCGGGTATGTGTCTTGCGAGAGTATATGCTACATTGAAAGACCATTCCTGGCCACTGGCACTCAATCAGTGATGTTGATGGGGGCGAACTAACTCTGAGGGTAGGAAAGCAGCAAGTAACCTTCAAAATGTCAAAGAAAGACAACAGTCCTCCTTTACCTCCAACTAGTGTCAAGGAACCCGAACCTTGAAGGCAATGGGAAGAAATTGAGGATCCTGGGAGTGCCTTCAGAAAGAAGTGATGGCCTAAAAGAAGGAGAAAGAAGGACAACCACAATGAAGGAGGAATCAAGGGCATGGTAGCTATATGCAAATTGTTAGATTAATGATGGCACTACCATTGCACCACTCATTTGAACCACCATGAGCAAAAGAAAAGCATCGAGCTACTAACGTTAAAAGAAGCGTTTCATAAGAGGCAACCCATGGAATTTTAATTTCCTTAAATTGTCTTCAGAAAGTTTGAATTCAGTAGTTAGGTTATTTTGGTTTCAAATAAAATCGGGAAGTCATAAGACGTCGATGTGAAGTAGGTGATCAATAAAGTAAACAAAGAGAGGTGAAAGAGCCATAAGGAGTTAAGAAGGGATTTTGGAAAGTGGAGAAGGACAAAAAAGAGGGAAATTTTAAAATTGGTGGGAAACTGCAGGCTACAATTGTGGCCTACGGTAAGGTAAAAATGACAGACACATGCAGTTAACTTAAAATTTTACCGTTTTACTATCCAATCACCTATAAATATATTTTTAACTTCATTTTTCACTCACTTTCATTTTCACTTTATCTCTCTAAACTTGATCTCTCAAATCCTCACTTCTCTCTACAAATTTAAAACCTCCAAATTTTTTTCTAGCACCGCCGACTCACTAGCCAATATGCAGCGCATCAAGCAAATAGTAAAGCGTGATTAATCAGTGGGGCAAACACAAGTCTCGAGATGAGGGAAGAGGAACAGAGTAGCTGATTACTTAGCACCTTTCCCATTCTTCTAAGATGTTTGCCCTACTGATTGATCACAACACTACAGTCTATGTTGGGCCCCGATTCGCTTTAAGTAGGTTTTCTTTATTTTGAGGTTTAAATTGATAAATTCCTTTTAGTTAGAATAATTTGGGATTTTAGTGCTCAGTAAATGATTAAAAATTGAAAGGATTTAGTTAAATTAGAGTTTTAATAAGTTACTAGGTTTTAAAAAAAGATTAAGATGGTATAAGGGCTTTTTAGGAAGATCATGAATGTTCTTAAGGATTAAGGTTTATAAGATGGGCTTTTAGCCCATTTCAAATGTCATTAAATGAGTAAAAGAATTGATTTATATGGGAAACAAGTGATGTAGCCGTATGGAGAAGGGAAGAGTCACGAAATTGCAAGGAAAACTAGTGACTTAAATGAAAACTACGTAGTTTTGGGATGAAGGGGCTTAGGTTTTTAAAGTTTAAGAAACAAAGTTACCTTAGGTTATTTAGAAACATACGAAACACAAGAGAAAGGAGAAAAAGAAGGGAGACTTTCGGCTATGTGAAGAGGAGAAGAAGAAGAAGAAAAGAGTTTGGGTT
>JAOTIZ010000001.1:16955649-16969420 GCA_027123425.1 Erythroxylum panamense
TACCGTCGCAAAACTTCTTCTCCACAACCATCTTCCCCGACGGTTGTCCATTTTCGGTCGGTAATTGTAACGGTTTCCAGACCATCGGTGATATTCCGTCGCCAATAAACATCTTTCTTGTAGTGATAGACCTTAAGCCTATTTATAATAAACTTTGGACGTTTTAGTAATTTAACTGAAACTAAATTCTAATTTCAATTAAAATTTAATTAGAATTACAAATAATTCTAATTAAATACCAATTATGTCTATATAAGATTCAATATCTCATATTGATCCTTATTTACTAAATATCTCATATTTAATCATAAAGTTTTTCAAACTTTACAATCAAGTCCAACTTGACTAAATTAACTTTGCTCTTATCAACCCATTCTATATGTGAGACCTATTAGGTTCTCAAATATGTTAGCAATTAATATAAAATCTAATTTTAATTCATAATTAAAATTAGATAAATTAAAAATCCTTTTAATGTATATTTAATTCTCCAATTAAACAATTTATAATCATAGATCAAGATTGGCACCTAGCAACGAATCATGACTACCCAAATATTTATGAATATCAAAGTGATTTGACTAACCTTTTCGTGCATAATTTTTTTCTTATAATTTAATTCTTTCATCATACAATGTTCCGATTAGACATAGAGCATGGAATTAATGTCTACTATATTTTGAGTCTAATCATATTAATTCTCCGCCATTAGCTATCTATTCAATTAATGATATTTGTAAACTATTTACAAAACACCATTTTACCTTGGCCAAGGATTTCTTGAATTAATACTAATTGAGAACAAAAAATATTCTCCCTAATTACTTTAGGGTGATGAAGCATATCTTTATCATTCAACTATCTACATATAGTTCATTCTACATCCAATGACTACCTATTAAATGACCTATGATTAAATAGATCATAAGTAATATCAAAGCATAACAATTTCCATACAAGATAACTTTAATGACCTGAAGTCAAAGGATTACTTATACAATCATCACAATGAGAATTTTATAGACATACAAGTAATATTTCAAATGGATTTCTTATATCAGGTCTGTTTAGTGAACTTGTTCTCTAGCAAGCACCCATATGTTTGTTTAAGTATCTATATACTTTAGCCTATGAGATCAACTACTTCCTTCAGAAGGAAAAACAAAACGTGTGCTAGTATTTTTACGTTCTATTAATGTCCAATCTTAATAGACCGCTGACTAGGAATAATACATAAATATAATATGAATCTCATATTTATAATCTCATTATAATTTCATTTGAAATATATAATTATCCCATGGGCTTTATCATATAGATCTAAACATGTACAAGATAAATGATGTCTTTTAAGTAATTTGTCACTAAACTACAACTAAAGCGATTGGTTGTAGAGCATAAATCAACAATCTCTCAATCGCACTAAGCCAATTGTTTAAGTATCTTATACCATATCACCATGACGATTATTCTACTACTAGGGTAGTGGCTTAATGAAAGAATTTTACAAGATTCTCTATAGTGAGCACTTGATTAAATATTACAACTCTTGTCTTAACTATCATCATAATTAAGAAAATTTGCCTAAACGCATTCTTGGATCTTTGTTAAAACATTAGCTCCTTATGTATGCCCAATGGCTCTAATGTTTTACAATACATTATTGTCTTGAATAATGCAAAGAAACTATATCAAGTTCACTAAAGAACTTGTTGATCCAATTAATCATTTTCACTAAACGAAAAATGTATTATGGCTTAATTAGCAACCATTTGCTACATTGGAACTTTTCCAATCCCAAATGATATTGTTCTAGGTAAATGAACCTTAATTAGGATTTACTTCTAAAATTATATCCTTATCATCTTGAACTCAAATATCAACTCACACATAGAGTAATAAATATCTTTAATACTTCACAAGTATCTGGTATCTTAAATATTAAAGAACTTTAGTACATTATCTATGCACTTGGACTTAGAATAAGTTAACAACGTCTAATTTATCTTTATAGATCTAATTCCCATAGTCAAGTTGCTACCTTTTCATATCCAATAAGAGTTGTTTGTGAAAAATTATGTTTTTAACAATTAAAAGTTAGAATTATTTTCTCTGTGAACAATATGTCTCCCCATACTTCCATTGAAGAGAACAACTATACTCCCACTAACATTCTTGCAAATATGATAAATTCACAATCATCTTCAAAACAAACTCTTTGAATTCATCATGAGAGTGAATCTTTCAATGTCTCATCGCCTTTAAAGGCATTAATTCTAATTAGATGTGATGTTATGAAATTTGAACCTTTCAAATTCCTTATTACTCCCATTACTTATCTTGAGAATCATTCGCCTATAAGTATACATTGAATCATACAATTTATTCAATGAATATGTAAGATTATATTCAACTGTTTGGATATCTCATAACATTATTACTCAATTTACTTTTAAACTAAACGGATAATATATGCTTTAGCTAAGCTTCACATCCTTAAATCATTAGCTTTAACTATTTCAAAGACTTAGCATTTCATATTTAATATGAAATCTTACTAATTGATTTAATTGGAACTATAGAAGGTAAGTCATTGTAACAGGAATTGCTATAAAAGAAATACTATTGCATTATACAATATCTCATATTGTATTTTACTCCTTACATAAATCCATACATTTATGAATTTAGTTATGAAGGAATTCACTAAAGAATCTCATTCCCTATAGGTAACCGAATTTAAATCTCACCAAATCGATCTCACTGAAATGCTTCAGCATTCTCAATGCTTAATTTCTACGTAGATTCAATCAATTTAAATTTTTCAAAATTTTAAATTATTATTTCATTTAATACATATGACTATATCATATAAAGTCATTAGTAATCTAATGAAATATAAGTATTATCCTTTTATGAATTATTATTCTATCAAATACATCACATGTATAAGATTTAACAATTCAATACCATCATCATCATTTCACCAAAGGTTGATTCGGTTATTCTTCAACTATACAAGCTTCACAAGTTCCATAAGATTCATAATCAAAAGGATACACGTATCCTTATATGTAACTTTATGATTCTCATTTTATTGATTTAAGCAATATGACAAAAAAGGATTGTCTCAGTTATCCAACTTTTATTCTTGACATTTATGTTAAACATGAGTCTTCTTTGATCCAATACATATACAAGTATTTGCATAAACTTGGATCAACTACTTTTACTTAAAAATCTATTTCTAACCATGCATTGAACATTACAATATTGTTGAATCTAAATTTAGTATCAATTACTCATAAGCATGAATTAGAAATACATATGATCTCTATCATATCACATATAGGCAAGAAAAATCATGCAATAATTTTCTTCTAATGATAACTATTATCATACTATTGCTAAGCCTTTAATCGTAGTCCACAATTATACTTTTAGTAGGCTAAATTAAGTGGAACAATTTCATCAAGGTAGTATACCTTTCAGCCTTACTCCTTGCAGCCCCTTGCATTTTGCTATTATGGTGTTGACACACATCTTAAATATCGTTGTCAAAGTTTACGAGAAATTAGTCAACTCAAAATGTCAATATATTTTGTCATCTATATGATTTTGACATATCTCTACAACTTTGTCACCATATCCTCAATGAAGATTATATCAAAATTGCATAATGGATATACAATTTTCTATCTAATTTTGAGAACTTTTCTCATACATATCCTATGTCTAAAAACTTGAGTTCACTAACTTAATATTAACTATACTAAATAAGGTAGATTCCACTAAGAACAAAATAAATGTAAGAAAGCAAGTAATCAATTATAAGTCGTGACTACCACATAAGATTAGGACTTTAATCATGCATTTAGTTACTCCCACTATTTTATTCAAAATAATAGCCGCATTTAGTTACTCCCACTATTTTATTCAAAATAATAGCCCTCACTAGTATTCGGAAAGATTACTCTAATCTTTCTAGTGAGCTAGGATCCCATTCAAATATAGTAGACTTCGAGTTTACTCAACAAACCAATTAGACTTAAATTAGGTAGATAACAATTTTATCAATCACATCCCAAGTGACTCCTAAATCCGTTAGGTAATAATTCTTGCCAAAATATATCTTATGTATTATTCTTAACCTTGCCTCTAAATTCATGTGATCATGAGTTTGCTCATCTAAATCACACAAATTTAGTTAAGTAGAACCCACTATCATAAGATTAAAGATATTCGGGTTAAAGTGGTCTTGAGTTTGCTCAACAAACCTACAATAAACAGAACTCTAGTTTATTTTTATAATAATGGAAGGCAACAATCACATTCTAAACGTGTACTTAATATTTTAACAAGGGATTTATTTTTGTTTGTCTCATCAAACATAGATTGCATGTAAAATATCACACATATAAAACATACAATTTATCATGCATGCAATATATATATATCAAGCATATAAATAAAGTTTGCAACCTATGCACTCATAATCAAATTATATGCATAAAATATCAAGTTTCGTTTGATTCTAGTTATTGATCTTCATAATCTACAATAACATTTCAAACTCCTTGGAAAACTTAAATTAGATTAAAACCATTGATTCCTAAATAAATTAAATTCCTATTCTAAATAGAAATTTAATTTGATTTGAAAACAATCTTCAATTCTAATTGAAAACTATTTCCAATTTTCTTGACTCCATTGATAAAATTTAATTGAAAACAAATTTTCAATAACTTGTATTATAATTTAGAAAAACTCTTTTCAAAATTATATAAGTAACACATTCTAATCCAATTAGAAAAAAATTTCTAATCTATTATTTTTCCTTAATTAAAAAACTATTTTCTATAATTAAAAGGAAACTATTTTCAAAATTAAATAAAATATTTTTAAATGTAATTAAGAAAGTTATTATATATTATTTATTTAAAGATTTATTTCTGGACTAATTCGAAACCTTTCTTTAATAAGTTAGAAAAATATTTTAATTAATAAATGAAAATACTTTTCAAAATTTAATCAAGAAAAATACTTTATCTAAAGTCAAGAAACTTATTATTCATAAATAAAGAAACAATTTCTAAATAAATTAAATAATAATTCTCCAAATAAATAAAACTATAAATTTAATTTATCTCAATCAAATTGAAATAAATAAATATAATTAAGAAACAACTTTCTTAATCATTTTAAAAAACATTTTTCTTAATTTCAAGAAATCTAAATAATTAATTTCAATCTAATTGACAATAATCAATTATAATTTTAGAAACAACTTTTCTAATTAATTAATTTCAATCTAATTGAAAGTAATTAATTCTAATTTTAGAAACTACATTTCTAAAATGAATTAGGAATTAATATAATTACTAATCTTAATCAAATTAAGAAAAATAATTATCTTAATTTTGAAATTAAATGGATAAATTAATATAATTTAATAATCTAATCCCTTGAAAAATTAAACTAAATATCAAAATATTTTTAATAAATTAACCCTTTGTTTGAAAACATTTTTCTAAATTGCAAAAACACTTTGCAATACCATTCAATACCATTTTCTGCACAAGCTTCTTTTATTATTCATTGATTAGACAATTAAGGATGTTAGTCCATGTATACTATTCACGTCTCTCCTAAGTGCTTCTACGTTACTGCTTCCCTTATAGTCAATCTCAACCGCCGTCGACATCACCTCTCTATCCCAAAAAGCACGTCTCTTTAGCATATGCACATTCATGCATCAATATGCCCGGTGACTTTTCTCAACGCCACTTTCGGAGATGCCCATGACTTTTCCATGGCTTTTCTCAACGCCGCATATGCACATTCACGCATCAAGTTGCAGCTTCAAGAATAAGACATCTTCTTCAGCAACGTAAACAATTCTGGTTTTTTCATGAAGGATTAATCCTAAACCTTTCTTAATATCTAATTGAATCTAATTCAATTTTTCTTCAAGGTATTTCCAGAACAAATTTCTAGATTATTCAAGTATCAGATCAAATCTAATTTTTCAATTCCAAAATTTGATTACTAACAATCAAACGTTTAATCAAATTATAGAATTAAAATCCTGCTCTGATACCATTGTTAGAAAATCAGGTCAAGATCTAATCTCAACCGCAACGGAATAATTACAAATTTTTTTGTTATTTTTGATTTCCCAAAAACTAAGATCTATTTATTTCTATAAAATGATTAACATAAATCATAATAAAGCGATAACTTAATTCGTACCTTATTCCGACGCTTGATCCTTTATCTTGTTGTATCCCTCTTCATACCTTATTCCGAAGCTTGATCCTTTATCTTGTTGTATCCCTCGAACCGTTTCTGAAGCCGATCCGTTTTAACCACCGTAATGGCATAAATATCCGACCTCTAACGGTATCCACAGAATAGGTTGAGAGAACTCTGTAACTCTTATAGAAAGGGTTAAGCAAAAAGTGCTAGCTCCATAGAGCTTAAGCCTATTTATAATAAGCTAAGGACATTTTAGTAACTTAATTGAAATTAAATTCTAATTGCAATTAAACTTTAATTAGAATTAAAAATAATTCTAATTAAATATCAATTATGCCCATATAAGATTAAATATCTCATATTTATCCTTATTTATTAAATATCTCATATTTAATCATAAAATTTCTCAAACTTTACAATCAAGTCCAACTTGATTAAATTAATTTTGCTCTCTTCAACCCATTCTATATGTGAGACCCATTAGGTTTTTAAATATGTTGGCAATGATTTTAAAATCTAATTTTATTTCATAATTAAAATTAGATAAATTAAAGCTCTTTCTAATTTATCTTTAATTCTCCAATTAAACAATTTATAATCATAGATCAAGATTGACGTCTAGCAAGGTATCATGACCACCCAAATATTTAGGAATGTCAAAGTGATTTTGACTAACCTTTCCGTGCATAATTTTTTCTTATAATTCAATCATTTCATTATACAATGTTCCAATTAAACATAGAGCTTGAAATTAATGTCCACTCTATTTTGAGTCTAATCATATTAGTTTTTCACCATTAGCTATCAATTCAATTAAAGACATTTGTAAACTATTTACAAAACATCATTTCACCTTGGCCAAGGATTTCTTGAATTAATACTAATAGAGAATAACGAAATATTTTCCCTAATTACTTTAGGGTGATGAATCATTTCTTTATCATTCAACTATTTCCATATAGTTCATGCTATATCCAATGACTACCGATTAAACGACCTATAATTAAATAGATCATAAGTAGTATCAAAACATAGCAATCTATATACAAGATAACTTTGATGATCTCAAATCAAATGATCACTTATACAATCATCACAATGAGAATTTTATAGACATACAAGTAATTTTTCATATCGGGACTGGTCAGTGAAATTGCTCTCTAGTAAGCACCCACATATTTGTTTAAGTATCTCTATACTTTAGCCTATGAGATCGACTACTTCCTTCATAAGGAAAAACAAAACGTGTGCTAGTCTTTTTACGTTCTATTAATGTCCAATCTTAATAGAACAATGACTAGGAACATTTTAGGAATAATACATAAATGCAATATGAATCTCATAATTATAATCTCATTATAATTTCATTTGCAATGTATAATTATCCCATGGACTTTATCATATACATCTAAACATGTACAAGATAAAGAATGCCTTTAAATAATTTGTCACTAAACTACAACCAAATCGATTGGCTATAGGGAATAAACCAACAGAAGCTACATCAAAATCTAAACTATAAAAAGAAGACATGAAACTATTGTGTATGTGTGTCACGTAGCTACATAAAAATCTAAAGTATGAAAAAGAAGACATGAAACTATTGAGTATGGGTTATATACATAGACATATATATAGACATCAAAATCTTTGCAGCGTGTTAGATTAATATTATATATTCATTAAAGTGAAGATTGTTGTATGTGGCTTATATACATAGGTGTGCAATCTTATAGTGTTTTTAGAAGAAAGTAGGAGTTTCTTGGAAGTTTTTGGGTGGATATGGTAACGAATATGATTATATGCCAGCGCATGTTCTTCTATAAAATAAAAAGGTAAAGACATAAGCTAAAACACGAGCGTGTTGGTGTTGTAGAAGTTTTTATAAATAAGGATACAACCTGAGACACGAGCATGTTAGAACTCGCGAAGTAGTGAGTTACATGATTTGTAATTTGAGTGTGTCTATACATATGTTCTATTTTAGAAAGAAACAATGGAATATATAACCTAGGACATGATCATACTTTTGACATGCTATCTTATTTGGAAACATAATTTTGGTAAAATTTAAATTATAAAAGGATTCTAGGACTTATTAGAGACATGTTTAAATTAGGTTGGGTTTGATAAGGGGAAATTTGTGTTGGATTATACCAACTAGAGTTTACATATCACTATACTTATAAACCTAGTATATATAGGAAATTTGTAATCTTCACCAAAGAGTTATTGATCAATATAGTAAAATCAATTACTTTTGACTTATGTATCATTATACTTATAAACATAGTCTATGTCAACATTTAAGGGTGGAAAGACAGTCTAATGCTATAAATGCTAGCAAACTAAGTATATTAGTAGGGATTGTACAAACAAGGAGTAAAGTGTGAAAGGAAATTGTTGGTATATTAAGGTCTATTAATATAATGGAGAGCAGGAACTTAGATTATAGTGATCAGGACATGATTTATGTTTTAACCAGTGAACTATATGACATATTTTAGACATGGGGTGTTCACATAAGATGAAACCAAACAACGATTGTTTTGTATCATAGATGTCAAACGCCTTTAACACTATTTGGTTGAGGGAATATAAAACTTTTGAAGTCATTAGAACACCATAGATTATGATCAAGACGCTTGATGGCATTGTCAAAATGTTGAGTGGATTTTAATATATTCCAAATTTAAGGAAGAACCTGATCTCTTTAAGTATCTTATGTATGAACGGTTTTTGATATAAAATTGATGGGGACAACGTTAAGGTAACAAAAGGTGCGATAATTATGATGAAGAGATAAGATTGACAGGAAATATCTATAGACCAATAAGGAGTATAATTATAGCTGGAGAAGTTGTAATAATTAAGGCTAGCAACCCACTAAAGCCTGACCCAAAAGCCTAAAAGGCCTAACCCTATCATTAAAATAACATTATTTTGGTATAAATGACCAAAATAATGTTGTTTTAGTCTATATGTTTAAAAATATAAAAAACAAACAAAATGATATCATTTTGGTGCAATCCAAGTCCAGGCTGAGCTTAGGCCACTAGAATGGGCGTTAAGCCATGTCCCCATTACCATCTTAATACTAGTAAAGGCAAAGAAAGATAGTAGTACACTAAGGCAGATGTAGTTGAGTCATTTTAATAAGCAAGAGATGACAAAACTTTATAAAGGGAGCTTATTGAAGGGTGTAAAACACAAGAAGTTAGACTTATGTAAGTTTTATGCACTTAGTTAAAAGTTTAGGTGTGACATCTAAACATGTTATATTTGAAGAGTAACATATGTTGATGCAGACATATGAATAGGATATGCTAGAGTAAATAGAGATTAGTACTAGTTTAAAGGTAGTATAAATGGAATTTGAACAAATTGAAATAGATGATAAAAAGGTTGAAATTTCTAGTTCAAAAAATTGAGCAATGTTATAAGAACATAATCAATACAATATAACAAAGATAGAGCGAGATGCACCATCAAACTGCCAAGTAGATCTTGTTAGAAAGAATTAGTCTCATATACTTTTACCATCATTGATGTGATCTAATTATCTTTTAGAGGATTGTGGCTAGTGTGGAGAAAGATAGATGGATGATTATTATGGTTAAAGATATAGGATTTCATAAGATTAAGAATTGATTGCATTTGGTCAAATTTTGTTAGAAAAAAGTTCACATTTTGGAGAATATAATTGACATGTCAACAAAATTGGTTACCATAAAGCAATTTATGCATTCCTTAGACTTGATTAATGTTTCAAGATGATAAATTATGACTACAACCTAACCTATGAAAAGTATATTCGTAAGTGGAGATTATTGTATATAGCTCATATACATATACAAGCAATCTCAATCTTAGTGGCACTGTTTTGAGTGAGTTAGTTAAACATGATGTATTTGCCAAGGTGGAGTGTATGATTCACATAAATTGGCTGCAATCTTGGACCGTTTTATGGAAGAATGAGGGGATTTCTCGGAAGTCTTTAGGTGAATATAGTCTGGCACATGGCTATGAGTTAAAGCGTGTTCTTCTCTAAAATACAGAGGTGAATGTACGGGTTAAAACACTATCATATTAGTGTGGTAAAGGTTTTTCAAAGAATGACATGGCCTGGTCCATGTGGGTGGAGAAGAAGTAAGTTACACAACTTGAAACATAAATGTGTTTAAACGTAAGTGTGTGTTCCCGTGTTCTAATATAAAAAGAAGTAGTGAGATACAAGGCCATGTATATGACGGTATTCACATAGGTGATTTAATTTCAAACTTTGGAGAGATTTAAGACTTATTATAATCATGCTTAAGTTAAGTTAGGTTTGATAAGGGACAAGTTATGTTGGGTTGTACTAATTAAAGTTTACATATCTCTATAATTACGTAAACATATCTCTATAATTACGTAAACATATTAAAGTTTACATATCTCTATAATTAGTCTATATATAGGAATTCTATAATTCTCATCATTGATCAATATAGTGAAATCATGCGTTATTGACATTTAAAGATGTAGATATCCTCAATTAATATAATCTCGTTAATATTTATTTGTTTTTATCTTTTTAATTTTTTATACCTTAATTCTTAACAGTAACTTTATGATTTTGTTGGGATAATAGATTTTTTCAATTCAGTGCCTAAGTTTTTAAAATTTTCAATTGAGTAATTAATTTTTTTAAAAAATCCTAACAATTTATTAATTAGTTCAAAATGTTATTTTTGATTATGTGCCACGTGTACTAAATGTCGCATAAATATCTGTCTATTAATCACATTAACAAAAACTAAAATATTTTGAAGTAATTCTAAAAGTTTTAAAAAGATAGTAACTCAATTAAAAAATTTAAAAAACTAGAAAATAAATTGAATGAATCTCAAAATTCTACGCACTTTAATTGGTTATCCCTTTTATCAATTATGAGTCTGATTACAATTAAAAACGGGCGGTATCAACAAAATTCATGAGTTCTGAATTCTGGAAAACAAGTTTTCAAAGGTTATTCTCAACAGTAAGCCAAATATTTGTCGGTATGCCTGTAGCATCTTCAAGATGATGAAGCTCACGGGCACTTAGGTTTTCCTTTTTTGGTTTTCCAGTCCCTGTAGCAAGGGCATTCATCTTTGTGTCCATATGTGCCCGACGGAACACACAAACATTTCTTACAGCAATGGTTGCAGATTTTCAGGCACCTGTTCTTGTATTGTGTGGCTGAGCACCTGCCCCCACACGCTTTTGGACAATCTGTAAATTAAATTTACCCACCATCAGTTTTTCTGAAACTACAAAACCGATATCACAAATATGCAGGATCACCTTTAGGAGGAACTGATCCTTCTCCAACCGCCTATAAAATCGATACATAATTCATGTCATTAGTATTTATTTATTTATTTGGCTCGAAGAAGCAGAAAACTTGTATATTGTCTGAATTTTATTAGAAACGAGTTGACATAGAGAAGAGAAAGAGAGCACTCACATGTGAAAGTTGAACAACGAAAGCCATGGCAATAAGGACAAGGAAGGCAGAGGAGAACCATGAGAGTCTAGAAGCCATGATGCCTTTTGTTTTCCCCTTCTGTTAATTAGATCTTCAAGTACGAAGTATATGCTAAATACCCCCAACTGAGATGACTGTTACAGCAAGAATAGTGCGTTAGTTACTGACCAGATGGTGTGTTTATATAGCGTCTGAAAGTTGAAAGTTTGGTTAGAGGGAGCAATTTGTTCACTTAATCGACACAAGATCTTCTGTCTAATTTTTATGGTGTCTTATTATGTGCAGTGAATCTCAGCCATTTATTTATGCGAGATCCACATTTATTTATGCGGGACTTACGCGGGATCCACATAAATGAATAGCTAAGATTTACTAGATACAATAAGACACCATAAAATTAGACAGAAGATCTAGACTCTACTTAATCCATGTGCAAACGTCAGTGTCAATTTCCTAATTTGATATTTTTTTTCTTTATTGTGATTTTTAATAATAATTCTTTTAGGAAGTAATACTAAAGCTAGGTTTACGACAGTTTTGAGAAATTTGATGCAATGGATAGTGTTACCTTCATAAAATTATTCAGTTTATATTATTTCTATACTTGGGATGATTTTTTAGCTCAATAAGAAGTCCAAGAGAAGAAAAAAAATTAATGACTATACAAACACACAAATATTAGGATTTCATGAAACAAATTGGCCTAATCATTTGGTGTTTATTAATATATTGCAACAGTAAATATAGTTCGGTTAAGATATATTAATTTATTGGTAATTTAATAGTGTTAATTTATTGATACTTCACTATTTTATTCGATTTTTTAAAAAAATATAATGCTATATATTAATTACTTACATTAAAAATCATTACGTGAATTATGCAAATATATTTTTCATTTTTATGAGATTTCAAGACATTACACTTTTATTTTTACAGGAATTATATTTCATATTATTTAAAAATGTGAAATTAAGTTAAAGTTCATCCGTAATTAAAAATTTCATACTTTCACTCATTCAATCAAAAGTTTTGAAAAACAAAAAATGTATCGAAAGAGTTCCCACTTTTCTCACGATTCTCCCAAACTTTTGATCAGAGCAATATTAACATATTATTAGATTTCAATGTTATTACATAGTCACAAATTACCTATTAACATATTAAAATTTAATAACGCACTCTTAATTCTTTTACAATTTAAATAAAAATTTATGAAAAGTCATTAGTTCTAATATTTTTGTTAAGTTTCGTTTGAATAATATTATTTTAGCAACAAATGTTAACTTTCAAATTTTAATTAATAAACATCAAAATGTTAAGAATTTATTTGAATTTTTATAAAAAAATCTAATGGTGAATCTATATATGGTAAAAGATTTTAAAAGATATATTCTTTTTTGTCTTTTGGCATCAACAAATTTGAGTAGGATTGAGAAGGTAGTTCAAATTTAAATGGGCAATCTATAGATTTAAGTTGTTATGTATTTAAATCGGGTTTAGAGTTGTTGGGTTAGAATTGAGTAGTAGACATCCATTCCCAACTATATCAAGTTGTACTCATATCAGAATAACAATGTTTATTGTTATATATAAAACGAAACCCTCTCACTACTCTACCACAATGCGGCGGCATCTAAATCCTTTTACTCGATCGAGTAAGAAATCGATGAGTTCATTTGATTTGATTTTGTTCAGTTCCTTTCCTCGGACATCCGACTTTGCTTATAGCGATAAGTCACTTAGGATGTGCTTGATTGAGCGACCCTCCATTCCTCTCATAATTTAGAGGAATGAGAGTGATTGCACTATAATTAATTAAATATGATGAAATTAATTAAATAATTAATTACATTATAATTAATTAAAATATTATTATTATTTAATTAATTACATTATATTTAATTAAACTATTATTATTAATTAAAATATAACTAATTAAAATATTAATTAATTAAAATATAATTATTCATTAATTAAAATATTGTAGTTAATTAATTA
>JAOTIZ010000001.1:17020153-17031766 GCA_027123425.1 Erythroxylum panamense
GACTAAAGTTAACAACCTCAAGAACTAATATCACTAAGGAAATCCACTAAAGAGAGAGGAAATATAATTATAGATGACATATATCTTAAAGAATATGAGTACGGCATTGGGATGGTGGGAGAATATCCAGTTAACTTCCATTAAGTCATACAAAGTTTTAATTCCCAAAAGTGGATTGAAGCTATAAATAAGGAAATAAAGTCCATGAATGACAATAATATTTAGGATCATATCTTATTACCTGAAGGTGTGCAACCCACCAGTTGCCAATGAATATTTAAGACCATGAGAGATTCTAAGGGTAAAGTGGAAAGATATAAGGTATGTCTAGTTATTACAGGCTTTACTCAAAAGAGAGGTATCAATTACAAAGAGACTTTCTCTTCAATTTCTTTAAAATACATTTTTAGAATCATCATAGAATTAGTGGTGCGCTTTGATCTTGAGTTAAATTAAATGGATGTTAAAACTGCATTTCTCAATGGCAACATTAATGAGATGATTTACATGGTGCAACTAGAAAACTTTATGTCAAGAGACCCAAAGAAAAAAAATTTTAAAATTAAAGAAATCCATCTATGGACTCAAGCATGCTTCTTGTCAATGGTATTAGGTTGTCATCACATTTGGTTCTGATAAGAATATGGTAGATGAGTGTGTATACCATAAGTTTAATGGGAGCAAATATTTTTTAAAATATTTTTTTAATGTTAGTGGTATATTGCTTGCCAATAATGATGTAGTCTTGTTGCATGAAACTAAGAGATTTCTACCTTAAAATTTTGAGATGAAAGATCTTGGTGATGCCTCTTTTGTATTAGGGACCCAAATACATTGAGATCGTTCTTATGTCATTCTTGGATTATCACAAGTGGGCTACATCAAGAAGGTTTTTAAGAGATCTGACAAGCAAAACTATAAACTAAATGATAACCTTGTATCTAAAGGAGATGAATTTAGTCTTAGACAATTCCCTAAGAATGATTTTAAGGCTAAAAAGACGCAAATGATTCCTTATGTGTAAGTAGTAAGGAGCCCTATGTGTACTCAAGATTGTATATGTTCAAATATTGCATATATTATTAGGATATTAGGGAGATATTTAGGCAATCCTAGATTGGATCATTATGTAGTAGCCAAAAGATTCATAAGGTAGTTGTACAAAACTAAAGACTATATGCTAACATACAGGAGATCGAATCAACTTGAGATCATTAGGTATTCTCATTCTATTTTGGTTTGATGCCAAGATAGTAGGAAATATATTTCAAGCTATATCTATCTATTATCTAGAGGGGTTATTTCTTGGAAGAGAACTAAGAAAACACTCATAGCCTATTCTACCATGCAGTGGAATTTATAGCATGTTATGAAGCATCTAGTTATGGGATATGGATGCAAAATTTGATCACGAGGCTAGGAATAATAAATGGCATTAAAAGGCCACTTAATATATTTGTGACAATAATTTAGCAATTATGTATTTCAATAATAATAAGAGCTCGACAAAGTCTAAGCATATAGAAATCAAGTTCGTAGTGGTTAAACAAAGAGTTTCACTAAAGAGTTATCACCCAGGTCTTTTATAAGCATACTGCTCATATGGGTATAGTACCTTTTAAGGATGTTAAAGTTTAATGAGAGTTTGTATCCTTAATATTTTTTTGGACAATATACACATTACATGGTTATTTATAGTTAACATTGTAATAGTAAAGTCCAAAATTTATTTTCACTTTGAATGTGTTTTTCGGTTTGTTCTTATAAGAAATAAAGTTTAAAGACTAAGTTTTAAAGGAAGACTAATTGGAAATATTCATGTTAAGATCTCATTGCATGAAATTTCGATACTACATATCCATTCCTAATCCATGTCATTCATCTATACAAATATATGTGGCCATTGATGGGTTTAGTTATGCTTAATATAAAGGAAACTACTTTGATCCCTTGATGGTATGTATGATAGACGAGATTATGCTAAATGCCTTTAGTGATGATATCATATTAGCATGTATAATTTTTGACATAATATACAATTATTAAGGTTTCATATACATATAGCCCAAGTCGGACATTCTTGGAATAAATTCCAATTAATTTGTGGGCTTATATGCATACTATGAGGATATTCATATTATGGGCCATCGTTAAGATTGAGCTCAATTAAAGTGATCTAATTAAATTTCAAGCTTAAAGAATCTAATAGGGTATGGGTCAATTTCATATATGTAGATACTTAGATAACAAATTCTTATTTGATGATGGGTCAAATTAGAAATTATAAACCCGTTAAGTTTAGGGTTTTACCTCTACAAAATATGGATATAGTCCTCAAGTTATATGTCTAGCTATTAGGTTTCTCTTAGCATCCCCATTGCTAGCGAAAATCACAAAATAAGAGTCGACATACCAATTTGGAAGATCATAATTTGAATCTTTAACTTAACGATTTACGACAATAAATTCAGGTATGCTTCCAATTTTATGCCTTGATGATTTAACATGAGTTTTGTGTTCTAAACAATGATGTTCACCAGTTACTATTATGATACATTTAGGAAATGGGAGGAGGAATGGGCCACAAACTAAGGATTCAAGTGAGGAAGAGAGGATTTATTTGTTGATGATCTAGACATAAAATTAAATAAAAAATACCATGTCATTAAATAATTAAAATTATAAAATTATAAAAACAATTTATATTTTAACAAAAATTGTAAATTTAAAAAAATTCATTACCTAAATGTTTTTTACACACTAATAAATACTTTATAATTAAATTAAATTAAATCAACCACAATAATCATAAAAATCACCAAAATAATTACTCTCTATTATTTATTGAAAACATTATATTTAAATTTTTATTTAAAATAATTTCCTTATTTTTGTTTCTATTCAATTAAGTGATTAAATCAGTCTAAAACAAAATCTTATGATGATCAAACTAAAATTAGTTTAACTATGAAAAATAATATTAAGGAATAAAATGATTAGAAAACTTTATTTAGTTAATCTAATTAAAATTTTTGTGAAATTGGACATTAATAGAATTCTTTATGTCTAAAAGACCATATAATTACAAATAAATGTATTATCTAAAAATTTGTTGAGAGTTTAAAGGCTTCAAGCATTCTTTTTTTTTTTAAATTTTGAGTTAATTAAACGAAATTAGTTATTACTCAAGTGTAGGGAGGGCAAAATTTCAAGTTTATATTAAAGTGTAAAAATTTTCTACTGTCCCAATCAAATGATAAAATAAAATAAAAATAAAAATTCCAATAATTATTCATGTAACGTTTATAATTATTTTAAATATATTTATTAAGTAGATTATTTGGGACTTATTATCTAAACGATGAACCATTTAATTTAGTGTTTTGTGAAATAGAAATTGTAAATATTTCTAAATTTCAATGTGAAAATATACAATATTTGCATTTATTAAGATTCCTTTACCTCATGTAAAAATACAAAAGTTTGAAGAATTCTAATGATGGATTCATTCTCTTTTTATTGTCATCTCATTTTCAAAGGAGACCACAAAAAAAGAGAGATTGAAATTTGGGGCAACAGGCTTTGTTGGAGTGAAGTATGTAGTAGCCTGGTTTAGAGGACCCATTTATTTCTTCAAAAGCCCTAATCTATTGGGCCTAAATAGTTAAACTAGAAAAGCCCAAAATCTCTTCTTTTTCTTCTTCTTCTTCTTCAGTCTCAGTCCTGTCCTATTCACATCACCATTTTATACTTATTTCCCGTAAGCCAAGGATGCGTTCTTCTTGGAGCAGCAGTGAGCAATGAGTTTCTTGAAAGATCTATTCGGCTCAATCGGCTCTGTGTTCACGTCTTCCCTAGACCCTAAACCTGACTCTAACCCTAACCCGAACCCCGATTGGCCCGATTCTCGTACGATGGCATCCAGTGCCATCCCCTCTGGAATCTCCAATGAACGCACGGCATACAAGCTCAAAGGCTACTTCGATTTAGCCACGGAAGAGATCGCCAAGGCAGTCAGAGCCGAAGAATGGGGTTTGCTTGAGGACGCCGTTTCCCACTACAACAACGCCCATCGGATTCTTCTCGAGGCCAGCTCCACTCCTTCTCCTTCCTATATTACCTCAAGGTTGCTACTCAATCAGTTTGCTTCCCATATTTGGCTTCTTTTTATCAGTTGGCTTTGTGTTTGGGTTTTTGATTGGAGAATTTGGTTGTTTTAGTGAACAAGAGAAAGTCAAGTCTTACCGACAGAAGATTTCGAAATGGCAGGCTCAAGTTTCGGAGAGGCTACAAGTTTTGAATCGGCGAGCAGGTTACAAGTTTCGCATTGATTTTATAGTTCTCCTTTCTTTTAATGTTGATTTTTTTTCTCTATTTCCTTGTATTTTTCAGCTGGGACGTCGTCCTCCAACAAGGTATTCTTTCATTTTGTGTTAAACTCTATATAAATACTCCAAATTCTCTAAGAATTTCTTGTGCTTATGTCAGTGGTTAGCTGGATCGATGCTTGTTTGTTATTCTACCATCTTTATTCTTCATTGTGAAGGGTTCCTACAATTATGAGCTTTTGGATAATTCACTGACTATGATCATGGAATTATCCATATGAAAATTACTAAAATGTTTGCAGAACACCTTAACTCATGCACATACTGCTGCAGTTTCATCACCAACATCGAATTATAAACGCAATGTGTTACAGAAGGCTTCTTCAACGGGAAACCATCCACGCGTACAGATTCAGACCAATAAAGTTATAAGCTCTAAAGCTGCACGAGAGACTGGCAATGATTATGAATCAAAATTAATAGAAATGATTAATACAGCAATAGTGGATAGAAGTCCATCTGTTAAATGGGAAGATGTTGGTGAGTCATTATATCTTATCTCTAGATTTCATGCTATTGAAAAAGAAAAAAAGTTTGATGCATTAAACTTTTGCCTTTTGAAATTGTTGCAGCTGGCCTAGAGAAAGCAAAACAAAGTTTGATGGAAATGGTTATTTTGCCAACTAAAAGAAAAGACTTGTTTACAGGCCTTCGGAGGCCAGCTAGAGGTATCTTTCTGGACTCTTAACTTCATTAGAGATTATAGTGTAGTGCTTAGAAGACTTGTCTGGTGATTGAAGAACTTTTATTAACCTTTATCACCAGGTTTGCTTCTCTTTGGTCCACCTGGTAATGGGAAGACCATGCTTGCCAAGGCTGTTGCTTCTGAATCAGAGGCAACCTTCTTCAATGTCTCAGCATCTTCACTGACATCAAAATGGGTATGTCTGTGCTTATTACAGTTTCTCCAAAACGCTGAAAATTTTGTTTCCTAGCTTTGTTTTTCTGTTTGATATTGAAGAATATCTGATTTACTTCCACTTGACTAGGTTGGGGAGGCAGAAAAGCTTGTTCGTTCTCTATTTATGGTTGCTGTACAAAGACAACCATCTGTCATTTTCATGGATGAAGTATGCAAATCTTCTCCATGATTTTTCTTTTATTGTGCCATTCTATTGCATGCTTGTGTATGCATATTCCCTAATGGATTCTTAACTTGATAGTCTCTTTTGACTTGAATAGTTGGTTAGTACTTGAACAGTTCCTGTTCAACCATCAATTTTTAACTTGTGTTTGCTAATGATAACTTGGCTTGGTTGAATAGAAAAGGTGTTGGCTTTTTTTTTTTGGCTTCTTTTGGGCATTAAATTGATCTTCTAACTTCTTGTGCTTGTTGGTTTTTCTTGCACATATTTGATCTATTTTCTTTCAAAGTTTCAAGAAATATTGTAATTGAATTCCACTATGAATTGTTATTAAGTGATGACAAGCATTGCCATGAGCACGATTTTTATGCTACCATCATTGTCAACGTTTTACTTGTTTCATTTAGCATAAGTGTTGTTGAGTTTTTTCCTTCCGTTGGTTTCTATTACTTTACTCATTCAACTAATTTACTCATAATTCGTCTTCCTGCTTTCTATTTAATTTCAAGATGATTAGTGGCGTTGATAACGAAATAGTTCTTTAGGCTGACTTCCTTATTTCTACTTATGGAAAGCTTGTCTTCTTGATTATGAACAGATCGACAGCATTATGTCAGCTAGGTTGGCCAATGAAAATGATGCAAGCAGAAGGTTAAAGTCTGAGTTTCTGATACAGTTTGATGGTGTTACCTCTAATCCTAATGATCTTGTAATTGTTATTGGTAAGCTATAAAAATACACATGATGCTTGTTTCTACTATTTTTTCCGTCACGTGAAGCTTGTTTGTACTATTTTTTCCGTCACGTGAAGCTTGTTTCTACTATTTTACTGTTGAAATTATTATCTTTGACAATGCTTTTCATGATTAAGCAATATGATGCAAAAGATCTTAGAGTTTATAAAATAAACAAAAGAAGGCAAATTAGTCCGCCAAAAGCTTTAATTTGGGGTGATGAAGAGTGAAAATAAAGATGATAGCTAAAACAAGGATTGAAATTTAGTTTATGTTACCCTTTATTAGGTAGGAATAGTAGTAAGTTATTATAGTTGTAATTATGTTATTCTGGTTGTTTAGGGCTTAAACTTATTTAAAAGATATAATTCTTATTAGGATATGATTTAATTTTGTTTTGGATATTTTATTTAGGAACCCCTTTTCTATTAGAATAAGGGTTCTAAGAATTGTTTTTATAAATATGTGTGCTCGGCCTTTACTAATAAATTTTGAAATTTTTATTTGTAAACTTGAATTTTCAATTGGAAGTGATTGTTAGACCTTAGGAGTGATTCCTAGTTCCTTACCCACCATTTCTTGTTTACCTTGCTCAATTCTGGTAACAAAATCCCTAAAAATTCTAACCTAAATATTCAATAATTAATCCTTGAAATTTCAACTAATTCAAACTTGAAATTCCAACAACCTAAACTAAAACCCAGACTTGAAATCTAATAATTCAGTAGCCTAATAACACTCAATCTACCCATATTTCCTAGTTTGTGGGTTTTAGCTACTAGTTGGTATTTCTTTTATTTTTCCTAAATCAGGTCATCTTCATTTTAGTGGACACTTGCTCCAACTGTTTTCATTTGCTTCTTACAAAGTTGTTTGTTTTCCATCATGATGTTTTATCCTTTATCTTTATTATTATTCCAAACTATGCTCATGAAGTGAATGTATGAATAGTTAGTTATAGAACATGAGGATATGTTGTTTGTAGCTAGTGGAACTATTTTTGGACTCAGGTGATCAGAAACATAAGCCTAAGAACTTATGCTTTGTTGAATGTGGAACCATATACTGTTGTATATTGTTTAATATATCTTCACTCCTGTTCGTTATCTTCTCCTTTATGTTCAATGTTCAAGTTGACCGAAAACTTTGTGATTTGGAAGATCCATTTATGGGGGAAAATATGCTAGAAGATCAATTGAAAGGAAGGGAGTGGTTGAAGGTTAACAAATTGGGAGATTTTTTTGTAGTATTTTTTGGTTCTTGCGCTACCATTTAAGTTTATAATTTCAGTAGTTTTTTTGAATAGGAGACTATGTTAGAGGGATCCTTTTCTAGTTAGGATAATTCCTAAATTAGAGGGATTCTAAAATTTGTATAATAATTCCTAACAACTCAATTGTTGTAACGCCTATTTAAAGGCATATTTCTATTGAATAAGATAGTCAAAAACTTTAGCAGAAACTTACTAGAGGGTTTTTCAAGGGCAACTCTCTTTCTTTTCATGTAGCATAGACAAGTGAAGGGAGCATACATGAATAAAGAGGGGAGAGGACTTCCTTGTGAGTTGGCCCATGACTAGATCCTAGGATTTGCACATCATTTTGGTATCAAAGCCATAGATCGTGGACCACTTGTGTGATTTGTCAACTAAAGTAGATGTGTCTATGAAACAAGTGGAGCAATGACTGGAAAAGGTAGAAGAAAGGCATAATGCTTAGTTTTAGGAGCTTTTGCAGGCTATTTGCGGAAGAGACCAGTAGGAGGAGCCATGTAGCAATAGCAACCTCACCTACATAGAGAGGAGGGCAAATAGAGGGTGGAGCTAGCTGGTTTATGCAGTGTTCTAAAAAATTCTAAATTGGAATTCCCTACCTATGATGATTTTGATCAATGATTAAAAAATTTAACCGTTTCAGTCGATTTAACCGTAAAAGTCTTGAACCAATTGACATTTCAGTTCAGTTTTTAATTTTTCAGTTTGATTTATTTTAACAATCCCTGTTATTAAAAACGACCAGTTTATTAATTAATCAATCGGTTTTATAAATTAATCAATTTTGTTAAGTAAAAATAAATAAATAAAATTTTATTTAACAATCTTTTTTCTGACTAAACTTTAAATTTTTTTATGGGTAAAGACATTTTCCTTTAATCATATTTAAAGTTTTTAATTTTATTTAATCTTTAACCGATTTTTTAAACCGTTAAAGATAGTTTTATCTTGTTTTTGAGGACAAGCTCTTTGTCCAGGAGGGTAGAAATGATGTGGAAGTTGTATTCCTGGGGAAATAATATGCAAGAAGGTGGCTGAAGAGAAGAGAGTGATCAAAGGTTAATTGATTGGGGTTTTTCTTGCAGTATTTTTCGTTCTAGCACTACTATTTAGGAAAATTTTATTATTTCAAAAGTTTTGTTTTAATAGGAGACTAGATTATCCATCTCCTGTTAGGATAATTCTTAAATTAGAGGGATCCTAAAATCTCTTCTATAATTCCTAATAACTCTATTGCTGTAACGCCTGTTTAAAGGGCATATTTCAATTGAATAAGGCAGTCAAAAACTTTAGCAGAAAGTCAATAGAGGGTCTGTCAAGAACAGCTCTGTTTCTTTTCATTTAGCATAGGCATGTCTAGGAAGGGAGCAGACATCAATAAAGGAGGTGTAGAGGTCTTCCCTGTGAGTCGGCCCTCGGCTAGATCCTAAGCTAAGTTCCACATCACTTGCTAGTCTTAGACACATACGCTGAATCTACTTTGAGGATTTTAACAAGAAAACTGATACATCAGAACTCTCCTAATTTGTAGAATTTACACAAAGATTTGAGTTGAGCTTCCCTAACAATATCTCCACCCATGTCATATTTTAAACATGGCTCCAATTGTCAATGCTGCATGCTTGTCCTATTTTTTCATTTTAATATTCTTGAAATGTAATTTTTTTTTAATGATGCAGGTGCAACCAATAAGCCACAGGAATTGGATGATGCTGTACTTAGGAGATTGGTCAGTAAGTTTTTCCATGAATCAGCTAAAGCTTGAATTTGTAGGAATTGGCTAAGATTTGCTTCCAGGATACAGTGAAAGATTTCGCATTCTGATTTTACTTGTTCAACAAATATGTGATATTAATTCATCATCCAAATTTTAGGTTGGAGGAGAATGCATGGGTATTAAAGGGCTCATACTTTCTTACCTGATAGTAAGCAAGGCGTGTATTAAATGATGATTTTAAATAATGATCTTGAATGAGAGAGTAAGCATGACTTGAATGTCATATATTCAGCCCTGTACTTGGCCAATTTATGACCCTAAAACTAGTTAAAAACCAAAAAACCTTTCATCTTCTTCTATTGCAACTTTAAATCTTTTTCTATATAACTTTATAATTGAAGATGTTATAAAATCTTGAATCAGGTGAAGAGAATATACATACCTCTTCCAGATAAAGATGTCCGGACACTTCTTTTGAAACACAAACTCAAGGGCCAGGCATTTTCCTTACCTAGTATGTTTGCGGTTTCCATTTTGTTACTTATGCTGTTTATGCCCCTTTATGTTTGAAAAGGAATAAGCTCCGTTCATATTATCCTTATTTTTTCTTTTCTATTCTAGTTTATAAGTGGGAAAAGTTAAGATACTTGGAATAATAAACTGGGATAATGAATATCAGAATGGTAGGTTCTTAGAATCTACGTTAGAACGTCTAGACCAGAGAAAAGATAACATATTGCAAGTTTACGGTGAGTGAGTGAGATTAAGATGATCTTTATGCTTTGCTCAAGTGCAACCTTGGGCTTTTTCTATAATGCCCAAATTGTTTATGCTATAATTTAGCATATGAATTAGTAGAGAGAATGTATGTGGAATGTACTTTTTTCAAGGGTTTGTCTCCCATAAACATCAATGTGCTAATGTCAATCTGAATGTGTGCAACAGGGGGAGACCTTGAGAGACTTGTGAGAGAAACAGAAGGTAAGGCAATTATGGCAAATACATGACAAAGTGATAAACTATGTGCTTTAAGTTTTAGTGGATTATCAAGAGAATCATATTTTTCTTGGACTGCTCTTTTATTAAAAATTCACAAGCCCTAGACATGGCTTGAGAAACCCTACAACAGAGCTCTATATGTGATACCCTTCTCTAGTCCCTTGAATTTCCTGCTCTCTTTTTCTGTTTTCTACTCTTAATTTTTTTGTCTGCTTCCCAATTTGATAATGAATGGTTGGCAAACGGCTAAAACAGAAAAAGCAAAATCTATTGGGAAACTAAAAGCAGATGAAACATTTCCAACCATTTGATTAACAGGGTATTCTGGAAGCGATCTGCAAGCGCTGTGTGAAGAAGCTGCAATGATGCCAATTCGGGAGCTAGGTGCAAACATTCTTACTGTCAAAGCCAATCAGGTAACACTATACTGTCCTGAGGTACTTACGAAAATAACTATCATTTTCTGTTAATAATGAATGGATGCTCACTCAAGAATGACCTGCTAGTGCATGTCTTTAGTTTTCGTGGATTAGGTTAAATGTCTTTCAGTTGAATCGTTTAAAGTTTGATTTAGGCACTTTTCATGCACATTGGCCTTCCATTTTGACAAGTAAATGAGTATCCATCAATTATGGCGCATCTGATCTGAATCGATGTTTCATAATTATAGGTAAGATCACTGAGGTATGAAGACTTTCAGAAGGCAATGGCTGTCATTAGACCCAGCTTAAGCAAAAGCAAGTGGGAAGAGCTTGAGCGTTGGAATGAGGAGTTTGGCGCCAATTGACAAAACTCGTAACTATGTACAACAAGTTAGAATTGTTCTCGTTATAATTGATTTATTTAGTAAACAAAAACCTCACGTGCAGTATAATCCAATCGATCACAGATCCTGACCTTGCTGAATTGCGTAAATATCACTGTTCACAAAATCTTGAAAATTGTACATGGTGTACAAATGAAAATAAATTGTTTTCCTTAGCATATCATGGACCTGTATATTTGTAATGATACTTGGTCCCCTCCTTTTTTTTTTCATTGTGCATACAGTAAAAGGTGTAAATTATTGTCAAGTGTTCACTTAATTGACCCTCTACTTCAAAGCCAATGAACAGTAAAAATGTCAATGTACAAGAAAGAAAAACAATACGGATTTGGTTACCATCTCTCATGGACATGTATCATTACAAATTGAAAAAAATGCTATATGACTATTTAAATCTTTAATTCAGACGTATGAATGCATATTGAGCACACAAATATTTTAATGAAAGAAGAAGAACTTGAAGCAGTGAATGGATACATTGCTACTGCATAATTTAGCTAAGAGAGAAGAGAGAGTACTAACAATATTGGAGGCTTCAATGACAAATGCCATAACAAGAAGAAGAAAGAGAAGCAATGCAGATGGAAGCCA
>JAOTIZ010000001.1:17031866-17043650 GCA_027123425.1 Erythroxylum panamense
CTAAAACAGAATACATCCTATTCTTATATTTTTAATGAGTCTTAAAGAATTGTTTTCATATTTATTAATTTATGCTGCTCTATATTGACATTGACTTCAACATCGTCTAACCATGGAGTGTAGAAAATAAGGCGTCTCCATCATCCCCATCTTAGCTCCCTATCCAAGTGCTTTACTTTGCTCTTTATGAGCTGAAACAAAAGCCATCATTTAATAAGGTGCGTCTCTCCTCAACAATTGAGAACTTAATGTTCCCGACTTTTACATAATGTACTGGTAGCTGCCTTGATTGGTACGTAGAGAGCTTCAAATTCTATAGAATGGAAGGTCACCTGTACAAATGAAATCAAATTAAATTGCTTGCTTAATCAACCATGAAAAGTGAAATTAAGAGCTTTCTAACATTCAAAGAATCGTGCTACAGGAAAACTTGATTCAATTTTGTCATCAAAATGTTGCTTAAAACAAGATTCTTGTCGCCTATATTATGAATCGGATTTTTACCAAGTTTTGTATTATTTCCTAATTTAATAATAAAATGGATTTATAGAGATTATAAAACTAAATGTATTATATAATATCTTAACAACTCCATAATTGTTAGAATTATTAGGGGGATAGAGTAAGAATACAATTTAATTAAGATCAAAAAAAATATGGCACAAAAAATTATCATGAGTGAAAATGATGAGTTACAATACAATAAGTAATATGTAATTTAGGACAAAAAAAAATATTAATTTGTAATTTGGAATCTATAAGATTAAAATTCTATTTATATATATTATGGAAATCAATTTAATTGTAGTCACACTTTTCAATTTGTTATAACTGCCATAAATTATAATATTTACTTTTGTAGCGTAATTTTTTAATTTTATATAGATATTTTATGAATAATATTTAGATATTATGAGTAATATCTAAATTCTTCCAACAATTTTTGGCTTGAAGATTTGATTAAGAATTAATGAATCTTCAGACCACTTTGTCATTGTCGTGTTGGTTACATTTTATGCAAAATGATTGACACCAAAATCAACTTTTCATTGTTGACTACTTTTTAATATAAAATATATATAATGTTTTTTTGGTATGAAAATCAACCGTATTATTTCTTTATTAACTTTGTATAATTGCCACATATCGTACTTTTATTGTTGATATAGTCACAACTAACTGTAACTTTAAATCCTAGCTTATAACCCCATAATAAGCTTGAAAATATAACTTGTAATGAATTTACTTTTAACAAGATCACTTACATAATTAGAGTCAACATATCTTTTGAGAATAAGGCATGATCCTTCATATTGTAATGTAATATCATAGGTCTTTTTAATATGTCTAGTGATTGATCTAATCTACCAATGCACAAAATCAACTGAAGAAAGTTTTAAATCTAAAGTTTTTCACGTCATTGATCCCAGAAGAAATAAAACTGTTAAGTTTAATTAATCTTAACAAAACAATGAAATTAAGTAAAATAAAAATTTATGAAAAGTATCAAAATTGTAAGACCAAATAAGGCAAGATGAATAAATATAAAAAGGAAAATAATATAAACAAATACTAGGGCTTTGGAGTTTTTTTTTTTTTTTTTTTTTTTTTATAAGGGCTTTGGAGTTCACTTATGAAGAACTTTAATTATTAAGCCGCTTTCGAAGCATACGTGTATATCTAATTATCAAATTACTTTCTCTCATATATGCAATTAACCTTAATCACAGGCATTAAAAATTTAATAGTATCACAATAGTGTAGGTATCTTTTCCTCTAAATGTCGAATGTTTATTCTCTTATTGCATAGATTATACTTCTACGTTCAGTCTTCCATAGAATCCCTCAGATTGAATCTATAATCGCCAGACAGAAATCAAAAAATCAAGATCAAAGATAAGAAATACTACTTAAGCAATAACCAATCATGCATTAATAATTGAAACATCTAACATGAACTATATCCCTAACCTTAACTAGGGATTTATTTCCTGCAATCAAAGTAAAATGTTTGATTCCAAACTTACTAGATATTTTCATTACCAGGTCGGGAATGTATTTAGCTTCTCACTACTCCTCTTATTATTAATGGAAGGAAAGGCTATAGTCCATTGAAAAGAAAATTGAGAAATAAGGAAACAAATAACAATCAAGAGAGAAAATGAAACTCAATATTCAATATTCAATACTCATTCTCATGAATCTTAATATCTTGATGTTTTTTCTTTGAATCTCGAATTTTTCTCCAAAGTTCTCCCTTTATTGTCTCAAGTCGCTCTATTTCGGCACCCATTTTCTCCTCAATGATTATTGGACCTCTTTTTCCTTCTATAGCCAAACTCCAGAATTTATATGAATTTTAACACCAATATGGGACCAATTTAAGGTCTTTGTTACCTCAATTTGTTGTTTAATGCCTCTCCCTAGAATTTCTTGTAAAATCATTGGTAATATGGGTCCAAAATACGAAATTGTATTTCCATCGTCTTGGATTAATAGCTCCTCTATCTCACATTTGAGGGAACACTTGGTAAAAATATATCGAAACATTATAAACATGGGCTCATGTTCAGGCCGTGTTGAAGAGCAAGAGTCTATGTCTGGGGTGAGTTGATGTAATAAAGTCTCTAAAGAACCATAATGGTCTATGGTAGAACATAGGAGGAACACAAGTCTATGTTTGTATTATGTTTCTTCATGTGACAAGTTGTCAAAGATATAAAATCCATTAGTAGGCTATATGAGTTAGAATAAAGTCCCGTATTTGGTTTGTGTTACTGAACATGACACCATGTTCAATCTATATTCATCTAAAACCATTCCAACTTGGCTCCAACTTACTTGAATTCATTCCATTTTAATTGGAGGGCTAGAACAAGGTCTGGAAACCAAATGTAAACCACATTAGGTAGCGAATCCTCTAAAAATAATCTAAATACAAGTAAAAACACTCCCGAAATTTTGCTATGTTTAATCCATGTTCATCTAAAATCATTCCAACTTGCCTAAATTCGTTCTATATTCATTATAAGGCTAGGATAAGGTCCAAAAACAAAATATAAACCATATTAAGTACCGAATTCTCTAAAAATAGTCCAAATACAAGCAAAATACTCTCAAAATTATGCTAAAATATAATGTAATTAGCACTTATCGAATTCTCCCCATACTTTTAATCTTTGCTTGTTCTCAAGTAAATTAATTTAATCACTTTTACTTTAAAAAGGTGACAACTTGGGGAAAGAATGCAATTAACCAATCACATCAATTAAGTTTTTTTTAATGATTCATCCAACTGTAAAGTTCATCAAATTGTTAGCATTCAACTATATATATTAAGTCATAATTCAATTTAATTCACTACATAATCCTTCTAACTTTATCCATAAAATTTAAATTAATCCATAAAGTGAACATACGAAAGAAATATGCTTCAGCTTTCAATTTTTAAAATCCATAAAGTGAACATACAAAAGAAATATGTTTCAACTTTCATTTTTTACAACTCTTATTGAAAGAAAACCAAAACAACAACTTTAAATTAACAAAAAGAGCATTTAGAAGCCTATTTAAAAATTCATCTAACATTTTGACATGAAAGTAAATAGCTTATTATAAATACTACCTATTATTAAATTAGGTAATTCTTTCAAATGACTACTGACACTAATCTTTAACTTCACCCTTTTTACTTGAATTAAAGTTTGTAGAGTGAATTTATTTAATGCTCACTTATTTACACAAAAAAATTGTTGTTTGTTTTCTTCTTTTAAATATTTTTACATTTTCTATGTGGGATAACAAAATTGTTTAAAAATATTTCACTTTTAATTCAATTGTATGTGCAAATTATACAAAAAGTATCATCGTGTAAATTAAGCATCTATTTTCAAAATTAATGAAAAAATCATCAAAGTTCATAATTAATTTCCTAAACAAATAAAATCATAATAACAACTAAAGTTATAATGAATCATCCTGATTAATCTTTTAAAAAATTATTAATTTTTTTCCAGTTCAACAAATTATAACAAAATTGATAAGCATAATAGTTAATTCCTACCCCACACTTAAGTTGCACATTGTCCTTAATGTACACACATGTAATAATAATGAAAACATAGAAAAAAATGCAAATGAGGTAAGGATAGCTGGTAGTCCCTTGATAATAAAAGAATTGTCAATCTTATTTAATACTATCAACGTTGTCTTAGGTTAATGAAATATGTAACTTGGGGGCAATATTTCATATATACACGCAAAATTTTACTAATTCTTAACCCAAATAAGATAATCATAGTCCAACATCCATAACTTTAAAAATATTCTAAACTAAAAACATATGCAATAAATATCAACATCACGCAAAAATAAACTGACTCTAAAGTTCCTAAAAACTATCAAATTAAAACAAAATATCTAAATTGCTTCTTTAATGCCTATAACAATGTTGAAAATACCTTATTGAACTCGGTACTAATTTTAGTTTTAGTATAGTATAGTATAAATATTAAATATCATTTTGAATAATTTTTTAAAATAGAAAATTAATCATCTAATTTTTTAAAAATATGTACAAAATAATCTATCATATCATATGTATCGTCAAGGATAGGAGGCCTTTTGAAAGCTTTAAAAATATTGAAATTTATCTTCTCATTGCCCAACCTAACTATTAGCTTCCCCTTGGTGATAGCAGCCAAAAATGGTCTCCCTAATATGATGGGAACCCAAATTTCATGCTCCATGTCCATTATCAAGAAATATTTAGGAAAGATTTGTTTTCCCACTTTAATCGATAAGTTTTCCACTACCTTAATTAGGCACTTAAAAAACCTATTAGCTAGTTGGAGCGACAATGATATAGGCTTGAGTTCTCTTATTCCAAGCTTATTGAAAAGAGATAAAAGGATAAGTTTAATACTTAAGCCTAAATCACATAAGCAATCATGAATAGTGGAAGCACCAATATGACATGGAATAACAAAACTCCCTAGCTACTTTAACTTTAGATTTATTTTGTTTTGCAAGATTTAACAATAATCCTCAATTAAAGGTAAATCCTCAATTAAAGGTATTGTAATATACTCCTTGAGTTTTATTATTATTTTTGGACACGATTTATTTTAAAACTTTGCATATGATGACATTTGGGATAATGCTTTGTAAAATGGGATGTTGATATGAAACTTCTTGAAGATATCATGGAATTTCTTGAAGTTGCCCTTATCCTTCCTTTTTTTAAACATTGAGGATATATAACAGGTGGCACATAAGGTTTAATCATAGGTTGAGGCTTCAACTTGAGACTGATGCCTAGTGTAGATGAGACTAGTGCCAATATGTTTATGTTCACTTCATCTTCTTCCTCAAGTTTGTTTAAACTTTTGCACTTCCTCTACTTTATTAGCTACAACATTAAGTATTTTTCTACTAATTAATATGATGACTGACACTTCATGTCTTATGTTTACCTCTGTGTTACTAGGGATCACACATGATCTCTTTAGTTTACCATCTTGGTTGGTTAGTTCACTTACACCTTTAAGTTATGAATGAACACACGATTGGACTGCATCACCCTTTCAAGTTGAGCTATTTAAAAGTCAGATTTTCTAAATATCCAATTTTTCATCAATGGAAGACATATATTACTTGAACATCTATTTTATCCCCTTGTCTTATAATGATGGTGGTTATTGGAATAAAGGTCTTTATTATAACCCAAGAAATCCCATAGGTTTTCATACTCTAACTCCTTGCTCTTTACAAGAGAAATTGAGTTGATTTCTCCTTCCAAGGTTGTAAATATTATAGAAAGGATCATTATTAACCCTTGGATTTCCCTATAGGCAATATTTATAGTAATATCGAGGATGACTCCACATTTATACATGTATGAGAAGGATGCTCATATATACCACATTGATAATATGTCTCCCTATTTCTTTTGTCTCAATTCAATAATATCTTCATATAGTTAGAAATATATGTAATTTATGATGCCAAATTTAAAGATTCTTAAACCTCATAAAAGGATGCTTTTGATTTTCCTTGTATAACCTTAGTTGATGAATTCTTAACCAAGGTTTCAATGATCTCGTTGATTTTCTCAACATTTTCATAGATATGGTCCCTCTCATAATTGTGTCAACCAAAGTCTAATATGTAAGAGTGATGCCTTAATAGAAGAATTGCATGACCAATTGTAGTGAATATTAATGATGTAGCATTGGCTAAGCAATGATCTCTCTATAGGCTCAAGGAATTCTTCTATCTCTTTTTATGCAAAACTCCAAATCTGCATCCTAAGCTCAATGGTCTTATATGGAGGAAAGAATCACAACATAAAAAGGCATCATATACTTAGTCCCACTCAAAAGAGTCCACCTTAATAGAAAGAAATCAAATCCTTGCTTGATCTCTTATGTAGTAAGGGAAACATCTTATCCATAACTCTTCTAGTAAGACCATTCAACAAAAGTTTATGGATCACAAAATAGAACTCTTTAAGGTAGGTGATTATGTCTTCCCTAGATAATTAACTAAAAGTTAGAAGCAAGTGAAGAGGTACTTGTTTAACTCGTAATTCCTTACCTTTTGACTTAACTAGATACATGAGGGACTATCATTAATAATAGACATTTGAATGTCCTCTACGAGAATTTTAGGTGGCTATTGCTCCCTGACACCATCAATGATATTGTTGCCACTATAATTGTTGTTGTTTCTAGCATGGATATGATTTATAGCCGTCGCTCTTCTCCTTCTACTTTTTTTTCTAATTTTTTGCTCAATTCTAGGGTCAATAGGAAGTAAGTCATTTCAAGTTTTCACTTTTGGATGTCCTTTCTTGCATCCAATATTTGAAAACAAGTAAGAGAAGATGTGAATAAAAAAGAAAATTAACAAAATAGCAATTAAAATATTCCAAAAAATATTGCTAAAAACTTGATTAAGCCACATAACCATTAATATTAAAAAATGCTATAACTTTGTGGTTCACTTATAAGGAATTTCAATTATCAAGCAAAATTACTTATTAAGGTTAAAAAATAATTAACCTAAGGTATCTATGCCCTCTCTTGAGGGGCATAACTATATCTAATTAAGAAACAATTATCATTTATATGTGTAACTAACTTTAATCAAACTCATTATCTATTAGTTATTGTAATAGTTCAGGGCATCTCTTTCTCTAGGCCTAAAATGTTTATTATCCTAGTGCATAGATTATAATTATCCTTTTTGTCTTTCATACAATCCCTAAGATTGAATCTATGATAGCCAGATATAAATCTCATAATCAAGATCAAAGAGAATAACTACAACCAAATAATAACCAATGATACATTAATCATTGAAATATCCAACATAAACTACATCCTCAACCTTAATTAGAGATTTAGTTCATACTAGAAATAAGAAAAGTAATAATAAATAAGAAATAAAACAAAACATAAGGAATTATGCTTATAAATCTTAAAATCTTGATATTCTTTGTTTAAAGCTTGAAGGAATCTTAAATTTTTTCCAAGGTTTTCTCTTTATTCTCCCAAGTTACTTTAATTTGGATCCCTCTTTCTCCTCTCTAGCTCCTGTCCCTCCTTATTGCATAAGAATCTATAGTTCTTGTGAATTTTAACACTAACATGACATTAACATGGGTTTGTGTTACCTTATTATGCTGTTTAACGCTTATTTTTAGGATTTTTAATAACAATTACTGCCAACACAGGTATGTAACATGGTACTATATCTAGATAATGTTAGATTTAAATATCCTTTTATCTCATATATAAGGAAAAACCTATTGAACACGAGTCTAAAATCTTAAACATGAGTTCATGTTTAGGTTATATTGAAGAATATGAGTCTATGTTTAAAGCAAGTTCCTTCATATAGTAAACTCTTCAAATAAGCAAAATGGTGTATGGTAAAACATAAAAGGAATATGTGGTCATATTTTTATCGTGCTTCTTCATTTTCTAATTTTTAAAAGAGACACCTAACTTACCCAAGTTTTTTCCTTCTTTATTGGAGGCCAATAGTAAGGCCTGAAAACTAAATATATGTGATACTAATTATTAAATCATCTAGAAATCCTACAAGCATAAGAAAAATGCTTTCAAAATCATATTAAAAGAATAGTGTAATTAGTACTTAACACTTAAGATCCGCTCTACAACATCCCAATTCTTTTCACTAGAATTCACTATATGGTGACTAACTACTCTCATTATATTTGCAATGTCTAATCTTACACAAATCATGGTGAACATTAAACTCCCCACTATAGATGTATATACTATTCGAGATATCTCTATCCTCTCATCTTCATTGTTAGGGTTTATATTAGAGGATAACTTTAAATTAATAGGAAGAGGGGTATGCATTTGCTTATAATTCTATATATTGAAGTGTCACAAAACTCTTTTTAGGTGGTTTTTCTAAGAAAGCTAAATCTTCCCTTTAGTTTTGTCTTTATGAATTTGCATCCCTATAATCTTGTTTGCTGATCCCAAGTCCTCAGTTTTAAATTCTATAGCCAACTGTGCCTTTGTAATACAACCTATATTGGGGTTTGCAACCAATATGTCATTTATATATAATAATAAGATAATAAAATCATTACCAACAAACCTCTTAATGTATGCATAATAGTTTATATTAAATTTATTGTATGAAAGGTTCATGATGAACTAATAAAGTCTCTTATACCAACACCTCGATGCCTATTTAAGACCATATAAAGAAATGTTCAACTTAGAAACTAAGTTATCTTTTCCTTTTTCTTCCATACCTTCTAGCTAGAGCAAATAATTGCTTTAAAAGATATTCGTGATGAAAAGAAACTTTCACATCAAATTATTTTATATGTAAGCCAAATATAATACATATTGCTAAGACTACTCTAACCGTAGTTAATTAAATCTTAGGAAAAACATTTCATTAAAGTCAATTCCTTCTTTTTGAATATATCCTTTCATCACTGAAGAAAGGACCCATCTCGGAGTTTCCCTTCTGAAACCCAAGTGGAGCTCTCCCAGTGACTCCACAGTAGCCCTTCAATCAATATTTGACTCAACTGAAGGGTTCCTGCAAAGTCAAGTCGTTCAACAATTAAAAACCTTCTATACTTTTAACTTTTACAAACGCAGAAAATAGTAGTAACTTTTTTTCAAAACATTTTATTAAAAATTTCGGCAGTATAACGACTGCCTTTCTAAGATTCTCAAATTTCAAAAACCTTCATAACATATTTTAAAACACTTCTATATTCACAAAATTTCTTAACTACAAATTTTGGACTTTGAGTCCACTCACAAGCAACCCCAAACAAATAATTCTCAACAATCATTACAATAAACTTTAAAAAACTAAAACATATTCAAGCATTTCATTTAAAATCCTTTATAAACTTCCATTATTTACACAAATGTACATATTAAAATGACAAGCATAGCAACACCTAACGATACAACTAATCTTATGACGAAGTCCCAATTACTGTAGCACTGTACGCATACCTGGGGTGGGTTGTTTAAAAACATAAAAATAAGGGTGAGCTAAACGAGCTTAGTGAGTGTAATCAGTTTACAGGAAAATTGAACTTTTCATAACAATATAACTGCATTATTGCATACAATCATAAAGCTTATGGTAAAACATTTTTCATAACAATTTATTCATGCATCATCAAATCGGGTAATAATATAACACTTTATAAAACACAATTTCAATTTTTTAAAAAATTATTTCGAAATTAAACTCGTCATATAAAAATTTCCATTTTCTATTTTCCTTAATCAATAAACAGTGGTGGCTATAAGTTTTCTGAAAACTTTAATACTAAAAAATAAGCCAACCGTTAGCATTGGAACCTCTCAAATCATTTTTAACATAAATAGTGACGGTATTATTGTTTTAGTTAATTTCCTTACTCAACATAGCCGACCACAAGTTTCTTTACCATATGGTACACTAGGCATAAAGTCACAGAGCTAGTTCTACATCGCTTACCTGTACCAGTTAATTGCTATAAACTGGTAGTTATAGAGCTAGTTCTGTATCGCTTACCTGTAACAAGTCACGGAGCTGGTTCTCCATCGCTTACCCGTAATAGATTAACTACTATAAATATGCTGGTATAATAACATATATAAAGTCTATCGATGTACCATAGGTAAAAGCAACTCTTACATTTACGTCTCATATTATTTTCTAAATCAAGTATGAGAGTATTTATAAGTGAATTATTTCAATCTACTCCTAATCATATAAAATTTAACTTTCAAATTAAAACTCATATATTGCTAAAGCATACACATATGCAATAATATTCACTTGTAAAATATCATTTGCATAAAACTTATCATAAATATTGATTTCATGATCAAATGAAAACCATTTACATAAAATCATTTTTAAAGTACACTCACATGTCATTAATTCTTTTGCAAAGAATTTATTAGTATAAAACAATTAAAATATACTCTTAATTTTGCACACTTATCACCAAGCACACTCACGCATTCAGACTCTCTTTTACCTATACAAAACGCATTTCTCTGAGGCATTTATTTCCAAATTAAGAAATGAGCATTAAAACTATATATTTAGTTTAACTGAATTCAAGATTTGTATCTAATTGTGTAACATACATGTTAATCATATTTCTTCTTACTTCCATAAGCTAACCTATTGGTCACCATTCTCAAATATAACTTCAAAAGTCACTTAAATACCATATTTTATCCATTCTAACTTACCAATTCGTTCAAAACACAATCTCACCCAATTTAATTCACCATATCTCAACCATGCATGATGAGTCATGGTTATGACCCATGTCCAAAATCCATACCTCCACTTTTCCTTAATTTTCACATAGTAAATGTTCAAATTAGGTTTTGAGGTCTTTTACCCATTTATTCCTCTATGCCTCTAGTTTCTATATCATGAAGAATCATATCATTTCAACTTCTAAATCATGGAAAATGTATCAAATATCACAAGTTGTTTCAACATAGGGGCAATATTAGGTTACCACTTTTGATCTCAAATTTCAATATCATTCATCCTGAATTAGGTCTAGGTCACTTCTAGAGATTTTTAGCAATATGTTTTACCTTTCAGATCCAATTTGAATGACTCACTTTGGAGGTCTTTAGGCCGAGTTATGTCCAAAATATTGGGACTAGTTCAAGTTAACCTAAGATAGAATCTCACTACGCATTCCTCTCTTGTCATATTCAACTAATTCTATACAAAGAAACATCAAAGTAATACCAAGACGACATTGATCTTAAACACAAACATCTCACTCAAGAAAAGCCAAAAAATTAGAAATTTATGCTAGGAACTTGCCACTTTTTTCCTCCAATCTTTTGAATATTTGATAAATATTTTAAGATTTCTCCAAATCACCATCAAATTCCATAAATGACTATGCTCTTCTTCCTCTCTCCTTAGCCGATGTTCACCCTTGGCTTCTCTTCTTTTCACTTTCTTTTTTTTTGTTTATCACGTTGAAGTGAATCACACGTTAATACAAGGATTAAAATACGATATAAGAATGCACGAGAAGGGGGGGTTGAATTGTGTATTCCCCTTTTTTGAAAACTCTTTCAAAATCGTTTGTTAGAAATAAAGTTCTTTTACAGAACTTCCGATAGATTCTAATCAATCAAAAACTTTGATTACGAATTAAGTAATGATAAAACTTGAATCTAAAAGAGAGATAGAGTAAGAGTAGTTGACACAGAGATTTATCCTGGTTCA
>JAOTIZ010000001.1:17043750-17071774 GCA_027123425.1 Erythroxylum panamense
TTTTGCTGCGTCTGCTTTTCTAACTACTTTTATTTTGTCTCTTTGTTATACATCAAAATCATATTTAAGTAAAGTCATTTTGACTTAACACACGTTACTCTCTAATCACTCTCATGTTTATGTTGAAAGAAAGAAGCAAAATGTCTTAAGTTTTGCTTTTTATATTCATTTAATGCATTACACATGTCACCTTCCTATTTGTCATCACTAATGACTCATCAAACACATGTCATCATGTCATTGGTCATCTTTAATGACTCATCAATCCACTAATATTATGTAAAAAGACCAAATTGCCCTTAATTAGTACAAAAAGATCAAATTGCCCTTTAATGCATTTAATTGACCAACTATTTGAATTAAATCCTGAAAACATTCCACAACCGTCTTATTTTCAAATTGACCATGAAATACTCTAATTAGAACATTCCACAACTGTCTTATTTTCAAATTGACCATGAAATACTCTAATTAGGTTCAATATTTATTGATTGGATGCTTTTAAAATTTTTGAATGGGTTTAAAATCATCAATACCCATTATTTTCCAAAAAAGGTTTTTTAGTCTAATAATTTCAGATTACCTGAATTCTATTCAATCAACTTTTGATTTGATATGTTTCAGTTCCTATGGACTCCAATCCTAATTTTGGAGCTTTTCACTGGTAACTTTTCGGTTATTGACATAATTTTTGGATTGAATCCAGAATCACTAAATGTTACCAAAATTGTCCAAATTTCATTCAACCTAAATCTCCAAAGCACATTTCGGGGCTTTTAAAACTCGTTCGGACTCATTCTGTAGCGTTTTGGAGTTTTCAATTTTTTTTTGAGAAATTTTCAATCAAGTCCAGAACTGTCTCTGATCTATCCGTGATCTCCGTTATAACCTTAATAATACATTTACATGCTTAAATTACTCTAGTACACTATAAATACAGCATGCTCCATAAAATGCATGTACAACACATTACACAATATAATAATCGAACTAGGATATTGCAACTGATCTCCTACGATATCACTTCATTTGATCGTCACCATTTTTATTTATCTTGAAGACCTATTATTACCAATTAGCTTACTTCCTTATGATAGTGGATTATTTCCTACATTTACTGTCATCTATTAGGTGGCGTTTAGATTATTAAGTACCTTTTGGAGAGTTAATGAATCTATAATTTGTATTATAAGTTAGTATGCTATATTTCCCTCCATATAAGTGTTTACTTAGTGGTCTTTTTCTATGATCCGATTGACGAAATTTTATATCTTTAGACTCAGTTAGTTTTTGAAAATCTTAATTTTATAATACTGCAAAAGAATTTTAAAATTTCTTTTCCACTTGTATGATAGTCTCTGAACATCTCTATTAGGTGTTGTTGGCTTTTTCTTCCCTTTGTATTTTATCTTCTACAGAGATGACATCCTTACTAAAAACAACTTTACAAGAAATGGGATCCTATAAGTGATAACTATTCACTCTATTAGCATATCCTAAGAATACGCATCTCTTATATTTAGTTCCAGTTTCATAGTTTCTTTAGAATTTTATATTACATACATAAGAACTCCAAATACATAGAGGTTGAAAAAATCTGTTGGCTTTTTAGTACATATATGAATTTTCATCTTTTACATAATTATCTTTGATGGAACCTGATTCACCATATAACAAGTGATATGACTTCTTCTGCTTAGAAAGTCTTATCTACTATAGCCTCAACATTACTTTTATTATTTTTAACAAAGTTTTATTCATTTGCTCTAGCACTCCATTTTGTTAAGGAGTCATAATTATTAACTAATTTTTTATACTTTATTTCTTTCAAAATGCATGAAATTCATTGTCAATTTATTCTCCTTCATTATCCGCTCTTAAACACTTGATCTTTTTTACCATAATCAAGTTTAAAAATGTTTTGAAAACTTTTAAAAACTGAGAACATATATACTTACTCTTTATAGAAACAAAGTACTTTGATCCTCTTAAAGATGGAATTGATGCTTGCCATATATTAGAGTAAATTGATTCAAGAACTACCTTTCTTCTTGAATTTGATGTGTTAAATTTCACATGGTATTGCTTACTTATAATTCAATACTCAGAAAAGGGTAGTCATACCTTTGTAATCTCATAGAGTAGCTCTTTCTTATTAAGGATCTTCATTCCTTATTTAGATATAAATCCAAGTTTTTGAAGTTATAATGTTGAAGATCTTTCACTTGGATTGCTTGAGGTGATAAATGCTTATATTTTTAGTAATATCTCTCTCTTTGACTTGTACAAGTTTGCATATATCTTCTCTTTCTTTATAAGTAGATAATTTCTATTTTGCACCCTAGGTCATTTATTCATCTTAGAAACAATAAATTCATCTTCAAGCTCTCCACATGTCATACTTTAAAGAGTGCAAATTGTACCATCATATATCTTCAACTTCATAGTTGTAATACCAACTACCATTATACATCTTCAACTTGATGGTTTTAATACCAACAAACTTTAGAGGATAATCATCACAACTTTATATAGATCCTCCTAAGATACATTTATAATAATGGAATCTTTTAGAGGTTATGTCAAAATTAGTAACTGATTCATGGATCCATACATCAAGTTGTGGCTTCCTACTTCAAATTGTTGTTTTTGCTTCACAATATAGAGCATTTTCATCATTTTAAGTACCAATAAAATTTCATTAAGGACTGGCTTTTTTCTTGCTTAAATTTCAACAATCTTTTTCAGGTGACCTTTCTTGTCCTGAATGTTGCATTTTAAAATTTTCTTAATTTTTGATTTTGATTTTGAGTCACGTTTTGTTGATATTCCTTGTATCATTGTTAAGGCTTCAACTTGTTATGAACTAGATTGCTTATTTTCTTTATTATTACGTTGACTTTCTTTCTCCAAAACTACGCCCATAATGTCGTTATAAACTAAGATGTTTATAAGAAGATTATTGGTCAAGTTGATGATGACTTTATTATACAAATCAGGCAAACTTTGAAAAATTTTGGCATGTTCATGTGGCCCTATTTTATAACCTAATGATGTAAGCTAAAAGAATACAGTAGTCAAATTATTAATATGCCTAATCATTAAAGAAAATTCTAATATCCAAAAAGTATAAAGTTTTCTCTTAAAGAATATTTTATTATAGAGTAACTTAACCTTTTATAGCTTTACGAAATGATTTCATATCTCTTTTTCTATCTTCTTCTCTTCTACACTTGATAAAACTTCATCAACTAAAGCTAAATGAAGATTTATAACAACGTTCACATCTATTTCTTTCCATTTGAACTTATTAGTAAAATCCTGTCTTTCACTAACGATTGCAAGACAATTATCTTTTGTGAGGACAAATTTTAGCTTCATCTGTTGAGCCTGCTAATTTTAAATTTGGTTGTAAGTGCTTCTATAGTAGACTGCTTTAAGTTAAGAGAAATAAATCTCACCATTTTATGTAAAGGATAATTATATATATGAATAATACCTACTACTTTGTAAGTTATTTTTTGATGTAAATGATCCATTTACAGTGACAACTACAAAACAAATGATAAGTAGATATATACATCCTAATTAGGGTATGATATCGCTTTGTTAAAACTAGTAAGATTGTAGCTTAATTAAGGTTGAAGAAATAGGATACAATAAGATATTATTATGAGTGAAAAGGAGAAGTTACAATATAACCACTCCATAATTGTGAGTTACAAATATTAGAACCTATAAGATTAGAGTTCTACAAACCTATTATTGAATGTTTAAATTTTATTTCTTAATATACGAAACAAGAAGATGAATGAGTATTTATATGTGAATAAAATTAATTATATCCATACATTTCAATTTGTTATAATTACCAAGCATGCTAACATTTACTTTTGCACCAATTTTTTAATCTTTATGTAGATATTTTATAAATAATTTCTCTATTCTAATGTAAATAATATCTAAATATTGTGAGTAATATAGAGATTCTTCTCAAAATGATCACTTTATTCTTGATTTTTAATGGATCTAGCTCTTGTTTAAACTTAATTTTATTTATTAAACATGCCCACAATTTAGGTTCTACTAACATATTTTTTTTATTTTTAATAGGGAAAATAAAAATTTTATGCAAAAATCAGTGGAGCTATTAAGTTTTATTTGTCCACTTAGGAAAGTGCCCTCACACAAAGACCTTGAAAATTAATGTGATGGATTTTTTGCAAAATTAAAGGAATGAAATTAATCGGTAATAGTCTTAAATTAATGTGATATTTGTAACAGCGAAGAACCTTTTTAAATTATCTAAATCACTCTTCATAAGGTCAAAATTAACCTTGAGTCGTGAGTTCTCGGCCAAATCATTGCAAGTTTGGGTAAGCATTCCCATTTAATTAACAGTAAGCATATTCTTTTTTAGTATTATTGGATAGGGTTTTACGTCGTTAGTTTTTTGGAATATTCAAGGTGAATTAAAATAAACATCGTACTTAAATTTTAAATATAAGTATTTCTTATAAAATATTTAATTTTAGGAATTTATATTTAGTTAATAAATTTAGGTTGGAGTGCGCATTGTTGATGATAATTTATACTTCGAAAATAATAAATTTACGAATCTTTTAGATTTATAACATAAAACAAAATAATTAATATTTTCAAACAATTATAAGATAAATTTAAAAATCTATCCATAAGTAAAACTTTTTCATATTTACCCTTATCTTATTATCTTATTCTTATTTTTGAAGTAATTTTTTTTCTTTTTTGTGTGTGTGTTGTTTACTCACTTAAGCATGTGACATACGAAACATTTTAGTGTGTAGGATTGAATATATGACAAGAGATGTAATGAAAAATAATATTAGCTCATTTTTATTGAATGAATCCCAACCCTTTATATAGGTTGTTATGTTCACAATTTGTTATAACAGATAAGGTATTTGTAACTGAAAAGATTTACTAGTAAAATAAAAAAATGAGAAATAGAAAAGAATGTGAGCCAGAGGTAATAAAAGATGAGAGGTTGGGCCAAGGTGAATGGACTGGGCTGTCAGTCCAAAATATTAGCCTAAACTCGAAATTAAAAGAGAGCCCTGACCTAAAAATATAATCATCGTGTCTTCATCTGCTAGGGTTCTCTCCACACGCCACTACAAGCTAGGCTGTAGATGTCATGCACGACACCAAGCTTGAGTAACAAGTCTTGAAAGGAGGATTTTGGCATGGCTTTGGTGAAGATATTAGCCAGTTAAGCGTTGGTTGAGAAGGGAAGAAGGTGGATGATACCTTTTTGCAAATTTTCACAAACAACATGGCAATTGATCTCGATGTGCTTTGTTCGTTCGTGCAAAATCAGATTTTCTGCTATATGTATAGCGGAGAGGTTGTCACAGTAGAGATACGCTGGTCGGAGATGGTCTACAATGAGGTCCTTAAGAAGATAGGGCAGTCACTGAAGTTCGCATGTTATGGTGGCGAGAGCTCTGTACTCAGCATCAGAGGAACTTTTGGAGACTGTTGGTTGTTTTTTTGATTTCCAAAAGATTAAGGAAGATCCAAGAAACACACAATAACCAGTGACGAATTTTCAAGAGTCGGGGCAGGTTCCCTAGTTAGAGTCTAAGAAAGCACGAAGCTTGAGTAGTAAGTCTTGTCAGAATAAGAGCCCTTGACCTAGAGATTTCTTTAAGTATCGAAGGACGCAATGCGTCGCTTGAAGGTGACACTTGGTCGGCTCATTCATAAATTGTGAAAACTACTAGATGGTAAAACATATGTCCGGTCTTGTGGTGGTTAAATAAAGAAGTTTTTCGATCAAGTAGGAAAAAGGAGATGGGTCGGTGATGTGATCTCCAAATGAAGATAATCGAAGGTCTGAGGTTGTAGAAGTAGCGTCTGGTTTTTAAAACAGAAAGTCGATATCTTGAAGTAAGTCCAGTGTGTATTTATGTTGACTTAGATTTAAACCAGTAGATGATCTTTCTAATTCAAGCCCTAAAAAATATTTTGTAGGTTCGAGATCCTTGATCTTAAAGGTTTCAATGAGGAATTGTTTAGTGGTTTGGATGAGCTACAAATCGTTATTGGCTAGAAGCAAATTGTCAACATAGACAAGTAAGATGATGAAGGTTTCATGCACTCCTTTTCTGAACATGGAGTGATCGAATTGGGATTGAACAAAATCAATAGAAAGGAGGGCAGGAGTTAGCTTGGAGTGCCACTGGAAGCTAGCTTGCTTCAGACCATAAATTCTCTTTTTGAGATGGCAGATAAGGTATGTATAAGGAAGAGCTAATCCGGAAGGAGCCTTCAAGTAGACTTCTTTATGTAAGTCACCATGTAGAAATGCATTATTTATGTCTAGTTGATGTAATAACCAGTCATTTTATGCTACTAGTGCTAACAGAATTCTAATTGTTGCTATTTTTACCACAGGGGAGAAGCTTTCTGTGTAATTCGAACCTTCTTGCTGAGTAAAGCCCTTAGCTACTACACGACTTTTGCATCGTTGGAGACTCTCATCTGCATTCAATTTAAATCTGTGGACCCATTTGCAATCAATTGCAACCTTTCGTAGAGGTAAGGGTTTAAGTTCCCAAGTGTTATTGTCTTGTAATGTTTTTAATTATGCTTGCATTGCATCTCTCCATTTTGGATATATTGCTTCCTTATAGGTAGTGGGTTCCTTTAGTGAGGAGAGTCTAGCTGAAAAAACATGATGTTGAGGGGATAGGTTGGCATAAGAAAGAATAGAGGAGAGGGTGTGAGGAGAGGTATGTGAAATGGTAAGACAATCATAATCTTTAAGATGAGATGGAGGCTTAGATTGCCTTGTAGAGTGACAAAGCAATGGATTTGGGCCTGGTTGAGTTGGAGAAGTAAGGGAAGAGATACGTTGGGTAAGTAAAGGTTGCTGGTTCGTAGAAGCTGATGGAATGAAGTCATCAGAGGGTGAATTTGAATGAATAGGTAGTATAAGAGAAGGTAGGTCTGAGATGATGGATGAGGTAATTTAGGGAAACACATTTTCATAGAATTGTATGTCTCTAGTCTTTACACCTTATTCATGTCAATTTTATATATTTAAATGTATGAGTTATAAATATACAAGAACGATCATGTGCATTTGCCAATTTACCAATCATATCCATATAGAGGCCAATTTAAGCAAGTATAAAACACATTCGCAATCCGATCCAACTTTACCATTTTATCCTTCCCATCGGTGATGGGATGTTACACTTTGCCTTCATCTACTTCAACAAAATGGTATCAGAGCGAGTATTTCAACTATCATCTTAATTGTATCAACGGATTTGTAGATCTAATTGGTTTTGATATTGAGTTGCTTTTGATGTTTGACTTTGGTTGTCTGGTTAATTAGCTAATATGGTTGCAAGTGTTTCATTTTGATGTTGAGAAATTCACATGAAAGAATAGTTTTAGTTTATGGCGCAGTAAGATGCATGTGATATTAGTTTAACAGGGATTAGTTAAGGCTTTAGGTGGCAGAGATAAATTGTCAGATTCACTTTTGGATGATCAAAAAGATGATTTGATGGAAAAAGCACATAATGCTATTTTACTTAGCCTTGTAGATGAGGTTTTTTCAGATGAGGTTTTGCGCGAGGTTGCTAATCTATCATTTGCACCTAGCTTATGGCTTCAGTTGAAAAGCAAGTATATGATGAAGTCATTGACCAAAAGAATCTTCCTTAAGCAGCAACTCTACACCCTTAAGATGGACGAAGGAACACATTTGTCTCAACATCTTAATACATTTAATACTATTATCATGGATCTCAACAATATTGATGTTAAAATTGATTATGAGTACCAAGATTTGATTGTTTTATGTTCTTTACCTCTGTCTTACAAGAACTTTATAGAGAACATGTTGTATGGCCATGATGACATTACTCTTGATAAGGTAAAGAAAACTTTGGGTTCAAATGAGTTAAGAAAGTAATGGATTGGTAAAGCAGTCAAAGTGAAGGTTTGGTTACTCAAGGGAGATCCAAGACAATTGTTGTAATTCAGGCAGTAAAGTCTTTATATCACAGTCTAGAAAAAAGTGCAGTGTTATTATTGTAAAAAAAATATGGACACATAAGAAAGGAATGTTCGAAGAAAAAGGAGAAAGTTGAATCGCAGAAGTATACGAAGGAAGTTACAAATATGGTTATTGCTGAGTCTTGAGATGATGTTGAAACTATTATAGCACTATCTGATTCACATGCTGGTTAAAAATGGATTCTTGATATAGCTGCTACATTTCACATTAGCACCTCAAAAGAATTATTTTCGACTTATGATAGGTGTGCTAGCTCAACACTAATGGGAGATGACCATATTTGTAAAGTTATGGAATTGGTTTAGTTTGTATTAAGTTGTTTGATGTTTCTATTATAACCTTGATAGAAGTTTAGCACATCCTAGAAATGAAGGAGATCTTATTTCTTTGGGTACTTTAAACAAGAAAGGTTTTTAGTATTCTGATGAAGGTGGAGTATTAAGAGTATTTTCTGGTGCCTTGACTATGAAATCACTTGGTTATGGCATATACGACTTAAACATATGAGTGAGAGTGGTTTATTTATGTTGATTAAACAAGGTTTGTTGTATGGACTGTGTATTGACAGGCTCGACTTTTGTGAGTACTATATTCTTGGCAAGCAAACTCAGGTTAAGTATAGCACTGGAATTCATCGAACCAAAGGTATTATTGATATTTTCATTATGATTTTTGGGTCCTTATCCAGTTATGTCTAAGGGTGGTTTTAGATATTTATTAACTTTTATTGATGATTTCTTAAGAAAGTCTGGGTGTATTTTCTAAAAGCAAAGATCAAGTGTTTGTCATCTTTAAGCAACTCACGAATATGATTGAAAAACAAACTGGGAAAAAGATTAAGTAGTTTCGAATGGATAATGGTTTGGAGTATTGATCAAGTGAATTTGATGAGTTCTACAAGAATGACTTAATAGTGAGACACAACACTATTCAACACACACCACAACAGAATGAGGTTGTAGAATGCATGAACAAAACTCTCTTGGAATGAGATCGATGTATGAGACTAAACGCTAGGCTCAGTAAAGATTTTTAGGCTGAAGTTGTTAATACTACTTATTTGGTTAATAGATCTCCATTCACAACTATTAAGCTAAAAACTCCTGAAGAGGTATGGTCTGATGGTCGTGCTAATTACTATGGTTTAAGAGTATTTGGTTGCCCTGCTTATGCTTAAGTTAATGAGGGGAAATTGAAACCGCGGGCAGTTCTTGTGAAAAAGAAGAGTCAGTTTAAAAGGGAGATCATGGTGTTGAGTAGCAAGTAGAGTGTCATGTGGAGACTCCTAATATTTCTACCTCAAATTAATTAGTCTAATATGATGAAGTTGAGGTGGAGAATTCACATAAAGAAACCACTACACCTCAAGAGTAGCAATATAGCATTGCCACTAGTAGATCGAGGAGACAGATCAAACCTCCTCAAAGGTATGGTGATGCTAATTTGGTTTCTTATGCACTTAGTATGGTAGAGTTTATTGGTTCTGAACCTTCAAGTTACAATGAGGTTGTCAAATGTAGTTAGTCTACAAAGTGGTTAGTTGCTATGAATGAGGAGGCAGATTCTCTTTATAAGAACCACATATGAGAGTTGGTCACACTGCCAGTTAGCCAAAAAGTTGTTGGTTGCAAATGGGTCTTCAAGAAAAAGGAAGGCATGTCAAGGTTTGAAGAAACTAGATTCAAGGCATGGTTGGTTGCTAAGGGCTTTAGTCAAAGGGAGGCGATTGATTATAATGAAGTTTTCTCTCTAGTTGTGAAACATATATCCATTGTTATGTTACCATAGTAGCCAAGTTTGACATGAAATTTGAGCAGCTTGATGTTGAAATTAAAAAAAAAAACTTTCTTTTATGGTGAGCTTGAGGAAACAATCTATATCCATCAACCAAAGGTGTTTGCAATGCTTGGTAAGGAAGATGTTTTCTTGATGAAAAAGTCCTTATACAAATTAAAACAATCACTAAGTCAATAGTATAAATGATTTGACAATTTTATAATTGATCAAGATTTTGTTAGATATGTTTATGATGCTTGTGTTTATCATAAGAAACTCTCAGATGATGATTTATTGTTGCTTTATGTTGATGACATGTTAATTGCTGCAAAGGATATCATGGAAATCAACAGGTTGAAATCTTAGTTGAATGATGATTTTGAGATGAAGGATTTATGAGTAGCTAAACAAATTTTGGGGATAGAGATTCATAGAGACCGAAAAGTAGGCAACCTTAGTTTATTGTAAAAGAGTTACATTAAAAAAGTTCTTAAGAGTTTTCGAATGGTTGAGGAGAAACCTGTGAGTATTCTTTTAGCAGCTCTCTTTAGGCTTTTTGTCTAGTTGTCACCCTAAATTGATGATGAAAAGCAAAAAATGTCTTGCATTCCATACTCAGCTATAGTTGGGAGTGTGATGTATGCTATGGTTTGTGCTCAGCCAAATATTTCATATGCAATCAATATAGTCAGTAGGTATATGTCTTATCTTAGTAAAGAACATTGGTAGACAGTGAAGTGGATTCTTAGGTATTTGAGAGGTACTACATATTTGTGTTTAGTGTATGATCATAATGATTGATCTAGCAATGTTACAGGTTATGTTGATTTTGATTATGCTGGGAATTTAGATAAAAGAAGATCTTTGACAAGTTATGTTTTCAAGCTTACTGGAAGTGCTATTAGTTGGAAGGTTATTTTACAGTCTACCAATGTCTTCTCTACAACTGAGGTGGAATATATGACAGCCATAAAAGCTAAAGGAAGGATTGTGGTCGAAAGGTTTGGTTAACTGCTTAGGATTGTAGCAGGATTCTACTGTTGAGCTTTGTGATAGCCAAATTCTTGAGTGGACCAAACATATTGATGTTAGGTTTCACTTTGTTCAGGATTATGTCTCGCATACTGCTGTGATGATTAGCAAGGTTACTACTGAGGAGAACCTAGTAGACATATTAACGAAACGTATTACTACTCAAATGTTCAAGCATTGCTTAGACTTGTTGGTATTTGCAGCTGTTGATTGCCCTAAGGGGCATATGAGGCAGAGGTGATCCAATTTGGAGAAAATTGCTATAATGTTTGACTTGAAGAAATTTCAAGCCAAGATGGAGATTTGTTGTGATGTGTTGCTTGGAGAATTTCCTTTTATGCCTTTAAGGACAAGGTTATTTTAGTAATAACATGTCGAGATATATATATTGGAATTGAGGGCAGTTGGCTGGTGTGTGGCGTTTGTTTTGTTTTGTTTTGTTGTAGTGTCACCATCAACACCATAAATAAAAGAAATAGAGAGTTTAGCTTTTTAAAGCTTTTTGGTTGGTTAGTGGGTTAGACAAATTGCTAAGCTTTGTGATTAAGCTAGGACTCTTCATCTTCTTCCTCTACCCATGGAAGTAGGTTTTAAGTTGAACCACATAAATCATGTGTTCCTTGTTGATTTATTTTCGCATTATTTACTTGTGAGTGTCTTATATATTTTCTTGTGAGTTTATTTTCCTGTATATTAGCTACTTTGGCTCGATCTACTTCAATCAAAACATGATTTCATACATGAGCGGATAGTAATCCATATCCTTTACATTATTTTTCAAAAAAAATTATAAAAATATTGTTGACCACACCGTAGTATACTTAACCTTCTTCAATACAACCTTAAATAGTGCACAAGCATATAGCAATCCGTGTTTTTTACATTAATGTTTAGTATTATTTGTGCTCTCTCGTTGAATTTCTATTTTTTGTTGTTACTTGATTTTAATATGTTGGAATAATTTTTGTACATACAGGTAGTATACAATTTATAGGCGTCATACGATGTATTTAATTCTAGTAAAATTTCAAATGTAACATAATATTCTTTGTACTCATTCATTTTGACATGTAGAATTATTGTGATTTGCTAATTTCCAATTATTTCCATATGATTTTATTGTTCACGTGTCCTAAAAACGTAAATTCAACAAAAGTTAATAATAAAATTTAATGAAAGAAATAATTTTGAATTTTTTACAAAAAAGATGAAGATTTTTATAACATTTTTTTAAAATAAAATTTAATAAAAGTAGTAAAACTACATAAAAATTTGGTGCACTTGATTTATTTTTCAAACAAAAGAACTTTCCCTTTTTTAGGCACTTAAGCATATGGGATGTGACAATTTGGCGTTAATGTTATGGTCTATGAGAAACTAGAGGTAGTTGTTTCTCCGAAGTTGCATATATTAGGAAATTCAGGTTTTCAATTGATAATGGATGCACCAATATTGGAGGTTTAGAATTTATATGATAAGTTCAGGTCTTTTTTTTTTTTTGGTAGCAATTTATATTAAAAAATAATTAGTGAATTTTTCTTTACAATTACTCGTATCTAATTAATATTTTTAATTAAAATAAAATAAAATATTTCCTTCTTTTTTTAGTTTTATATAAATTATTGTGTGGAGAGTAATCTAGGAATTTATATTTATTTGACAGTTTTTCTGCTAATTTATATTTTTAAAAGTAATGAATTTATGAATATTTTAGATTCAGAATATAAACATGATAATCATATCCACACTTTGAAATTTGTAGTTATTTTGGATAATTATAAAATAAATTTGAAAAATCCCTACACAATTAGAATTTTTACATTTACTCATAATTTATGTTTTAACCAAAATAATTTTTTCTCTCTTTTTTTTTGTGTTGATTAGTCACCTAAGAATAAGAAATAAGAGGTTGGGCGCCAAAAAATCCGCAGACGAACTAACGGCTAGTTTAGAAACGAACTTTTAAAACATTGAAGTTCATATACTCTCCCTCCACTTTACTCCGAATTCCGAAATCAATAAGGAAATCTCCAAACCTGATTTTACCTATTCCTATTAGGAAAAGGACACCAAGTAGTGAAATTCATGTTTACATTACATTACTGTACTTTCTGAAGATCAGAGAATAATACAGTATTGCTCTCTCTGTATCTGAAATCCTACCTCGCACCTGCGGCTCTTTTTTTTGTTGTTCTTGTTCGCTGGTCCTGATTGATGGTGACTCTCAAAGACTTGGAGCATTTGGGAGATGGATCTTTTGAGAGAATGGTTGACGAAGTATGTCAACTTGCAGAAAAGCGTTCAGAGTTGTATTTTCAATTGTTAACTCAAAAAGTAGTTGCTGACATGATCCAAAACAAAAAGAAAAACAAAGTCAAACAACAACATCATCAACTGTCTTCTGTTGTTGATTTGGCTTCGTTTTTCTCACTTCCACCATCGTGCAAGAAGAAGAGGGGCAGCAATCGAGTTCCTAAACCTGAGGATAAACCTCAAAGTTTGGAATATGAAGATCTTGCTTCTAAGGATGGAAACTTTGAAGATGCTGCCAGACAAGAACTGAAAGATCCTGTTTTTACAACAAAGGAGTTAAGCCTAAGCTGCGAAGACCAACACTTCGAGAGTTTGATGATGAAGGTCAAGAACGTTAAAAGACGGTGTTATAAAAGTGACGGCAAAGTGAAAGAAGTCGGTCAAGTGAAGAAGAGAAAGGTGATGAAATTTGGAAGCTTTGAGCTACTGGGTGTTTCAGCATCTGAGATGCCAGCTGATATGAAGGACTATATCGAAAACTTCGGAGGAACAAATCCTGTAATAGTGATCGTGAAACCACTCTATAGGACTGACCTGAGTAGGCATCATGGCCGTTTCACCTTTCCCTTGAACCAAATCAAGAACGAATTTCTTACACTGGAGGAGAAGGCAGAACTAGATAACAAAAGGCCTTTAAACGTTGGATTTATAGAGCCAAGCTTTGATATCAACTCTTCCATGCGCTTGACCAAATGGACGATGAAAAATACAAGTTGCTACACGTTGACAAGTGGATGGAAGTCAGTTTTGGACAAGGAAAAGAACGACATGGAAGAAGGTGACTGGGCCCAACTATGGAGTTTTAGGTGGAGCGGAAATCTCCACTTCTCACTAACACTGCTTAGAACTACAAGTAGAGGATATGGAAGCTGATCCTTTAGATTAGACTGCAACTTTTCTAATTTGATGTCTCTGATTTAAGAACTTAATTCAGCTTTGATGTACCACATTACTGACACTTCACTTGTGTCAGACATCTTCCAGCCTTAATCTTGGGCTTATATGAAATAATAATAATAATAATTAGTATTACTTGCTAAATACAATTACTTGTTTTTTATTGGGTCATAAAACAGTCGTGAAATAGTGTTTTACATTAAAATTTATCAAATTGCTTGGAGAATGAACCATGCAATGATTTAATTAAATGATTGTTTATATCAAATTCTTTAAGCTTTAAAAAAATATTTGAATCAAGTGATACTTCGTATTGGGACTTGCCTATGTTTCACCACAAGAAAAAAGTTATTTAGCTACTGAAATTACCAACAGAATATATTTGGATTCCGTTGGTAATATTAATTAGTGACAGAAACAACCGACAGAAAAAGACGTTATTAAAACGGCCGAAGGTAAATTTACCGACGTATTTATTATGTGTCCATTGGTAAATATGCCGATGGTTGTCTGAATACTTTTGTCGGTAGGTAATTTTACCATTGGTTTACTGCAAATCTATCGGTAAATTTACCGACAGTTGTCTATCAATGTGTCCACTGTGGTTTGAAGCCGATTGATTTGAATGGTTTGCGACCGTCTGCTAAATGCTACTGTACTGGATGTGGAGGACTGTGAATAACATGTGTTCGCAAATGAACCTAGCCCGAAGATCCTTCCACAATGGTCCCTACCACCCATTGTATAAGATACGTTTGACTCTCATCTACAACTTATTCGTATTGAGATTGTCGCTGAATGCTTTCTTGTATTTGCTCATATTAGGAAGTAATGTTTATATTAGTAAGTGATAATTACTAAAAAATAATATTAAAACATTAATTTCACATATATTCAGTTCTCTACATCGATTGTTGGTGAATGTCACACTGTCATGCTTCTTAGTGTGAGCATGCAAAAACAGCTGACAAGATGTAGGCCTCATGCCCATAGACTTTTTCTACATAAGAATAAAATGTTATATGTGAATTAGAATTTATAAAAATTTTGACAGAATTTTCTCTATTTTTATGATATTTACCTCCTGTTGAACAAATAAAATAACTCAACATAACCATATATAGCACCAAACATTTATACCATTATCGTTATCTATAATAGACATATTTTTATTTCAACATTTACTAATCAATTTAAATTGAAATATAGCAAAGTAAAATAATTACAATATAAGTGTCAAGTTTAGATACTTACAAGTTTCTCTGCATGCTCATGGTGGGTAATTGATCTTCCCGTATGTACGAGAAGACTCTCTCCCTCCGAGTCTCCACGTCTGTTGGTGGAGTTACGCCCTGAGATGGACATTGCCTCAAGTGATGTCCAATACTCCAGCCAATGACTCCATATTTACTCAGAAATATAAGGTGGTTGTACACCAGCCTTATGTATAGCACTAATAAAGTCGCGATAATGTGAACGAGCTCGCCTCTCCCATACTATATGTATGATTGCGTCGAAACTAGAATCTTAGAAAAATTCTTTCTGAAATAAAAAGAAAAAATTTGATAACTTATAATGTAATAATATTTATCTAATTAATGTATACAAATCAATTAGAAAGAAAATAAATTTTTATTGTACCTCAAACTCTTCAAAGTAAAATGCCTTTGTGGCCTGAGAGATATTCTTTTATACATAACCATCAGGATCAATCATCTCCTTAAATTTAGATGTCATATTTCTAGAACACGGTCCAGACAGAATCAACCTAATATAAGAACAATCAATTTTATGCCATTTGCAAAATCAAAAAAACTATAACGTAATTAAAAACATATAGTGTTTAATGCAATTTTACTTACAGATTATTGACAATTGTTATGTACTTTCTTCCAACAGGTCTCTCAGCTCCAGGCTGGCAGTCGTCTCCTTCATCCGATAAAGGGGTAGTGGATGATGCGTGAGTTGGGGATGGTGTAGCATGACAAGCAATAGGTGATGCCTCATTTGTAATTGTAGGCCCTAGAGGGGGAGGAGGTGATTAAGATGTAGCTGCAAACTATGACGGTCCATTTGACGGTCCACCTTCACAATAAGTACCTCCAAACACGTGTGTGAACCTAAGCCGCATTACATCACTTTGTCTCTTGGTGCCATATTTCTACCTGAAATTCATTTTTTAATGAAATTCATAGAAATATAAGAATTTGAATTCAATATTTTACACAATATATGGAAAAGGAAATAAGACAATTTGTTTAATATCATATTCAAGTACAAACTTGGAAATAGAAGGTTAACAATTGTTAAAGTCATAGAACAAGAACAATAACAGCCCACACTCAATAGGACGTAGGTTGACCCCCTAACTAGTAGGGTGGTTGCTTCACAAATTCTTATAGATACAACAATAAATCAACTTTAAAGCTAAGCCTAGTGTATTGCATCAATAAATCACAATGATATAATTATTTTCTTGGATTCCATGTGACATGAGAGCCGGTAAAGGTAAATGAGTCCCTGATGTCTGGATTCTCGAGAAGGGTCCTAGCATGTTCAAACATACCAATTGAAATAGTGATACTTATTTCCTCAGGTGTAGGGTTTCTAACACCTTATTGCAACAACGTTTCTACTATAGGCAAACTTGTAGAGAATACAGTGAATGAGTCACCAGATTTAGTATCAAAGACTAACTTTCTAGATGAACTACTAGTACGAAGGGGTTTACCTAAAACACAATCAGTATAGAACTTAGATAATGTCATATTAGAAAATTGTTAAACAAACTAAAATTGGATATTAATGCATACGTGAATGTCCATACGAGGTTTATAGAATGGACAAATTTTCTAAAAGAACTGATCTCCCTAATCCTGTATAGACCGTTGTAACATCACTCCTGCCTAGCATACATGTCATCTTCGAGATTCAAGGAAGCTTAAAACAACATGTAGTATAGGCCATCAAATGTGAATATATATAATAACTTCATAAAAGGAAATGAGATATACATAATAAGGAAAGTGACGTGAAGCAGAAGATTAGTAATGGAAGGCAAACGATCATTAACGTATGAATTGGAGATTTTTTCTGCATTTTTTATTCCTTTGGTTGGGATAATTTTGCCACATTTCTCCCACCGGAATGAATTACTACCATCTAGAACCAGTCATCATGTCGACATTCCTTGATTAAGATTTTGAATTAAATACTTTACATAATATACTGAAAAGGAAATAATTGATTTGTTGAATAAAATATTCAATTAAAAACACAAATTAATCGCTATCATAACTTAATTGTAAATTACAATAATCTTCTTTTTCAGAAGAATAAGAATCAAACTCCGGCTCTTCTTCAGATCTCTAACCCTCGTCATCCTCTCTAGATGAAATTTCAACATATTCGTTAAATTGATCGTTCAAAGGTTCATTATCGACATATGTGACAGATGCATTTATAAAATAAACATCTTCCTTAAACGCTTCACTTTCAATTCTCTGCTCTCCTTTTCTATGTGATTCAAAAACACCTCTAGGTTTAACTTTACAAACTGCCAACCAATCTGACTTATCTCGTCCTAAGCTTGGAAAAGGGACATAACACACCTGTTTCGTTTGCATTGCTAACATAAAAGGTTCAAATTGTCTCAATCATCTTCAGTTGTTGATTTCAACTAGATTGTATCGAGTATGCACTTTTGTTCCAACATTTGGAGTCAGGTCCTACCAGTCATATTTAAATATCATACAACACTTTATTGGTAATGCAGAGTACTCAACTTCAAATATCTTAATAATTTTACTATAGTAATCCATCAATTCTCCCTGTACGAAAACTCCACTATTTATTGTTTCCATACTACGACTATGATATTCTGTATGACCTTTGTATCCATTAACGAAATACATCGGATACGATTTAATAGTTCGCAAAGGTCCCTTTGTAAGATCACAAATGAACTTGTTCTCTATTGGATTTTTTAAGGCCTACATAAAAGAAATTATCATATCAAAGAGTATAATGCCATTTCAACACTTAAACTTATAACACAGGATTATAAGAATATTTGTAAGTGAAAGCTTACATATCTCTCTAACCATAGAGGAAAGTGTCTTCCAACTTCTTTATTTATATCATCCTGTATGCTATCCGGCATTATCTCATGTAACAAGGCCTCTTATAATCTAAATATATTATTACGTATTTAAGTTATGAACAACACAAAATTTGAAAACCCAAATAATCATATTCAACTTACTGCATGAAAGGTTGAACCTCTTGATAGTTCAATAAAATGTAATAGTGGGCAGCCTCAATTTCTTCCTCTATTAAAATTCTTTTTATTGCATATCCATATGTTCATCCAAGATATGAGAAAATAGATAAGTTACCATCAACATCATTCATTCCTCCCCCATCGTCATTACGAGGAACTTTTCTTTCTCTTGTGTGAACATACGAATCAAAATAATATGAACAAAATGCATTAGCTTCCTTTACTAAATAAGCATTATATATCGAACCTTCAACTCTAGCCTTATTTTTGACATTTTTCTGCAAGTAATGCAAATACCTATATCATAGAATATGGTTATTACAATTTACTAGTTACTTCAATTACAATAATTTGAATTTAAATTACCTCTCAAACTGATACATCCATCGATATTGAACTAGATCAACTAGTTTTGCCTCATATGCTAAATGCATAAGTAGATGCTCCATACAGTTAAAGAAGCTTGGAGAAAAAATCCCTTCTCACTTGCACAAAATTACTAAAATTTCTTTTTCTAGTTTTTCCATTTCAGCCAGCTTGATTTCAGATTATGTTGAACTTTTGAAAAACAAACTTAATTATGTTATTGCTTCCCAAACCTTATTTGGTAGCAACTCCTGAAATGCAATTAGAATTAGCCTTTGCATAAACACATGACTATCATGACTTTTCATCCCAAATAATTTTTACTTCCTCATATCCATATACCTTACCAAGTTTGAAACATAATGTGAGATCCCACATCAGTTAAAGGGTACCTTATAAGGGTATGGATACCTCTCCCCCACATGACGCATTTTCCCAAGGGTGGGAAGAGCAAAACTGTGAGGGGTTTAGCCATAGGCAAACCAAAGCGGACAATATCTATGGGAGGGTGGTCTGGGCTGCTACAAATAGTATCAGAGCCAGTTCCTAACCTGATGTACTAGTGTAGGACACTGGGCCCTAAAGGGACTAGGCCCTAAGGGGGTGGATAGTGAGATCCCACATCAGTTGAAGAGGAGAATGAAGTACACCTTATAAAGGTATGGATACCTCTCCCATTCAGACGTGTTTTCCCAAAAGGGGGAAGAGTAAAACTGTGAGTGTCTTAGCCTAAGGGGCTACCCAAAGCGGACAATACCCAGACCAACCACCCATAGATATTGTCTGCTTTAGGTTATCCCTCGGGCCAATACCCTCACGATTTTACTATTCCCCCTATTGGAAAAATGCATCTAAGGAGGAGAGATATCCATACCCTTATAAAGTGTACTTTGTTCCCCTTTCTAGTCGATATGGGATCTCATCATTTACCCCCTTAGGGCCCAGCGTACTACGCTGGCACATCGGGTTGGGAACTGGCTCTGATACTGCTTGCAACAGCTCAGACTACCGGTCCATAAATATTGTCCACTTTGGGTTACCCTTTGGGCCAAACCCCTCACGATTTTACTCTTCCCACCCTTAGGAAAACACGTCTGAGTAGGAGAGGCATCCATACCCTTATAAGGTGTACACGTCTGAGTAGGAGAGGCATCCACCCCCTTAGGGCCTAGCCCCTTTAGGGCCCAGCCTAGCTGGCATAATGGTTCAGGTATCGGCTCTAATACCATTTATAACAGCCCAGACCACTCGCCCATAGATATTGTCCTCTTTGGGTTGCCCTAGGGCCAAACCTCTCACAGTTTTGCTCTTTTTGCCCATGGGAAAACGCGTCTTAAGGGGAGAGGTATCTATACCTTATAAGGCATCCTTTGTTCTCCTTTCCAACTGATGTGGGATCTCACACTCTCCCCTCTCCCCTTAGGGCCCAACCCTCTTTAAGGCCTAGCCTAGCTGACATAATGGTTATGATATCATTTGTAACAGCCCAAACCACTCACCCATAGATATTGTCCACTTTGAGTTGCCCCTAAGGCCAAATTCCTCACAGTTTTGCTCTTCCTTCACTGGGAAGATGTGTCTTTAGGGGAAGAGGTATCCATACTCTTATAATGTGCACTTCGTTCTCCTCTCTAACTGATGTGGGATCTTACAATCCACCCCCTTAGGGCCTAACTCTTTTAGGGCCCAGCGTCCTATGCTAGCACATCGGGCCAGGAACCTGGCTCTAATACCATTATCTCACACTTAGGACGCTAGGCCCTAAAGAGGCTAGGCCCTAAGGGGGTGGATTGTGAGATCCCACATTGGTTGGAGAGGAGAACCTTATAAGGCTATGAGTACCTCTTCCCCTCAGACATGTTTTCCCATAAGGGGGAAGAGCAAAACCATGAGGGTCTTGGCCTGAGGGCAACCCAAAGTTAACAATATCTATTGGTGGGTGGTCTGGACTGGTACACATCACCATCAAGAAACTTTAGACTTTTCAACTATTCACACAATATTTCCTTTTGGTATTTATCCAAAGTGTAACATGCTTTCGAATATTTACTGGTGCAAATATCTTTATATAACTCTTTCCTTCTACAAAAAAGTTGTAAATCAGCTCGTGATTTTGCAATATCTTATGTCCTCCTTTCAATGTTCATTATGGTATTGAACAAATTGTCAAAAATATTTTTTTCAATATGCATCACTTCTAGATTATGATGTATTAAATTAGTTTTCCAATAGAGAGAATCCTAAAAGATGCTTTGTTTTCTCCAACTAAAGTTTTACTAATGCTTGTATTTACTTCATCAATTTCAAATTGTGTAACTTTCAGCAAGCCTAATTCCTTAACCTCCTGCAAAATCTCTTCACCAGCTTTGTGAGGGGGAGGAGGTGCTCTTACCAGCCTATTCTTAATGAACTTTTGATTACTGCGTCTAAATGGATGATGATCTGGTGGAAGAAAACTAACATATTTTACCCCCATTTGGAAGATAAAATGCATCAGAATCATTGCCACAATAAGGACAAGCCAATTTTCCAACTGTGCTCCATCCAGACAATATGACATATGCTAGAAAATCACTAATGATCCACATCAAAGTCGCTCTCGACACTAAATTCTATTTCGGAGACACATCATGTGTCTGAACATTATATTTCCAAAGATGTTGTAATTTAGATATCAATAGTTGTAAGAAAATATCAATTTTATACTTCGGATTTGTAGGCCCTGGCACAATCACTATCAAGAACATATATGCATCTTTCATATACATCCATGGAGCCAAATTATAAGGAGTAACTATGATTGGCCATGATGAATATTATTGGCTGGATTGACCAAAAGGTTGGAATCCATCCGTTAATAATCCCAACCTAACATTTCGACTTTTAGCTGCAAACTCAAGATGGGTTTCATTAAAATGTTTTCATACAGTGCATCTAATGGATGACTCATTATTCCATTTTCCTGTTCGTGTTCATCATGCGATCTCATGTGAGATGCAGTAACATCAGAAGCATATAGTCTTTGAAGTCTCGGAGTTAGCAGGAAATAATACATCCATTTCTAGGGTACTAATTTTACATCATCTCCCCAATACAACATACATCCCAATTTGTAACAATCAATCTTTTCAACAAGCAAACCAAGACCCCCAATAAGTTTCTTCATATTGTAAAAACTATCAACCATTGTATGATCAGGAGGCAATGACTCATTATACCATTCAAGAATTTTATCAAAACTACGATTCGAAATATGCCCTTCAGACTTTATGTTCAATATTCGATCAATTTAAGACAATTGAGTCATGGTCTCATAATTTGGACAAAATTCTTGGTCAACTGACTATAGTAAGTTAAAAAATTGCTTTGCATGTGGGTTACGTTTTTCTTCAAGATTTTCCCTATTTTCCTTAAAGGTATAATCGGCTGCATCATAAATCATTTGCATGTATGGATTTTCAGTTCTATCCATATAATTTGTTCTAAATCCAATTCCCCTTTAAACTCATTTAAGTTGACAGATGATTGTGCTTGATTATCCCTTGAGGTGCTACAAATCAATGGTTCCCCATGTTGTGTCTACTTAATATAATTGGGGACAAACCCTTTTCTTAGCAAATGCCCATTAACTTCATGAATAGGAAGGAAACATTTGTGTTTGCACGTTTTACATAGACATCTGATCTTTGGCCCATCCATATTTGTAGGTTGAGAATATGCATAATGAGTAAAAGCTTTAGCTCCCTCAACAAATTCAGGATTAGTGAAACCATCAGGTGTTAATCATCTATACATCTAAGATCTATCAACATTACTCATTTCTAGAAAATTGTTAATTTAAAACAATGAATCCATAGTATCATTATGTTTGCCAAGGATTACAAAACATCTAAGATAAGACTTGTGCAACAAGAGAACAAGTTCTCATTCTGACTATTAGGCTCTTGATATTTTCATCGATAAACCTCATTGGAGCTCCATCATGGGTTATAGGTTAAGGTTTATGGGTTGAAATCTAAAATATTTTTAAACTGAAGATCGAACATATATGTTTGTAATCATATATGTTAGAAGAGAATTAATGTTAAAAGTTTGATATTTAACCTATATTAAATATGTACTAGTGCCAAATATAATAAGTATTCATAAAAATATAAATACTTAAATTGATGAATTAGTTTAACATATACAATTAAAAGAAACAACCATGTAAAAATTCGCACATGAAAAGTAAATAAAACATAATCATATCAAAGAGCATCAATGAAATAACATATTGACATAACAATAACATAAGGGAAACTCATCCTATATTAATACATTGATGAACTGAAGTTCATACCACAAACAAGTTTCAGTTCGTGCAAGCCAAATTGAATCAACTATGTAAACTACAAACCACAAATAAATACCCAAATTAAACCAAGTTCAAAAAAATGTTGTCGAAAACAAATTCACTGACCTCATCCAACACGTAGAAGGATCTTCCTGAAGTACATTAAAGAAGATGATGATAGGGCTACAATGCATAATATAGAAACTGATACAATTTTGATTATATTGTGTACAAAGTCATTGTTGACATTATCAAAATTATAAGGAAAGTAAGGTCATTTCCATACTTGCTAAAGTTTCTCTTCAATCTCGTTCGGAAAATAAATACTGCTAACAAATGAGATCCTACAACCATGAACAAAATTGTTAACAGTTTATAAAGCGGGATATATTAAAAAAATCATATAATACGTCCGCTTCCGCACAATTTAGAATACGTGATAAATTTTTAGAAAAGAACAATTAAAGTTGTAGCTCATATATCTATGTATGTACAGATATCCTTTAGATTTTACTAAGACATTCCAATATGGTATTTATTCATTGTGTTGCTCCCATATGTGCTATGCTCTTTTGAATTGAACTCAGTGAAGTCGTTAGTTAAGCTGGTTATTATTTTCTTATAGTAGCAATCTAAAAGAAAAATTCCCTTCATTCTTCATCATGTGAATCACACCATCATGGCAACCCTATATTAAAACAATATCTAATGTATGCTCTCCGTAATCAATGCATCATGAAAGATTATGTTTTAGTATCACTAATTTCCTTACTTGACTCATATAAGGGCTCTTAGTAATTTTCTTTTGAAATTAATTATTGGAGATACCGTTACTGTTTCTCATTTTATATCTATAGTGGTAATCCCAACTATTGGTATTCATTTGATGCCGCTTGATATTGATCGGCAAGGAAAAGAAATCGAAGTGTCAAGGTACTCACACAAACTTTGGTCCTTAGGAGTTAGTTCCTAAACCTTTCTCCGACCCATATTCTTTTAACTCTATTTAACACACATCCTCTCAAAAAGTAATTTCTATGTATGTGTCCATAATCAGCACAAAAATAACATTTCATATGATGGCAATTGAAAGTGTTAGTGTGATGTGATCAATACTTACAAAATTATGATCTATACACATTTTCAGGCATTCTTTAGATATTTGTAGTAGGTATAAAGTTTTCTTTTCAATATTTGAGAAATTAGGAGCTCTCATTATGTGACAATGAGTCTTAACAAAAGATTTAACATATTACATACTTCTTTTTATAAAATATGTCTTAAGGTGATTTTGAGCAAATGTCATTCTTCTTTTTTTCTTATAGGGCCTAGGATAATAATAAACTTGTATCATGTCATTTTGATGATAAAGAGGATTATGAATAAAAAGAATATTGCATGCTCTTTTGGTAGGATCTTGCATTAAAGTTATACCTATTTTTGGCTTTTCAGCCTTGTTTTCTAAGTTTAGAATGTAAACTTTACATAAAAGTACAAAATCTTTTCCTTGATACCTAGAAGATAATGTATTAGCATTTAAGTTTTCATATCAAATGTTATATACCCATGTGATAACTAAAATAGTGGCTCATAATTATAAACATAATTTATCTTTAGAAAAATTACCTTAGGCTATAAGTATGCTATTTTAATTTAAAAACTATTTATAGTAAATCTTCATAATGATTCTTTGAGAATATTAATCTCCTTATTGAATTTCTCTTTCTCATGCAATAAATCATACCCATTATCATTATCAATAACTACAGTCTTAGATTCTATCATATCATGTATGTCATAATTTTGTTAATTTTCATTCATGCATATATCAAAGAGCTTTAAAATTTCTTTATGCTTGAATGAAAACCAATTGAGATTAAGACTTCCAAAGAAGAACGGAGTGTGAAAGGAAATAAGTAGAGGCTAAGTGAGAATTTAAATTAAAATTGAAGTTAATATTGAGAAAAAAAAAGAAAAAAGTAGTTTAATATGCAAAAAGGAGTAATATTACTATAATTTTCTATGTTAATCGATCTACGATTATATTTTTAAACGAAGAGGGTTCAACAATGCTTATAAACTTTACATATCTCATCCTACTATGAACATGTGTTCTTTATGTGCTAAGAAAGGAAAAAAAATATGCACACATTTAAAGTGCATTTTTTTATGAAAATAATTATTGTTTTGGTTATGTTGATAGTACAAAAGGTGTTTAAGTGGATAAGAAAAAAGTGAAGCAACTATATGAAAATATACTACTCATGAGGAATGAAAGATTTTTTTAAAGTCACTATAAATTACAACAAAAGGGATGGTTCATTTCAAGCCATTTAAAGGAACAATGATAATCCTTATACTAGAATTTCGTCGTGAGAATAATTTTAAAAGCTAAAAGTAAGAAGTTTAAGAAAGCTTTTAATGGGGAGGTTCAAAACATACATGAAAATCATTAAATAATTTTCTTCTTTATAATACAAATTTCTAATTTTTAACATAATAGAAACTTTCAGCACTAAAGAACATATAACCAAATCCAAAGAAAACTATTCAGGACTTTTGTTAAACATGTTATGGGCAGCAACATTTCAACTCAAAATAATAAAAACAATTCTCTATTTTCCCTTTGTTCAACAACAATAACACATATTCTACACAATTCAACCATTATCATCACAATTAACGCAATGACAGAAGCAAAAACGTATATTCTCCACATTTTCCATCCTCCTGTATGTTTTTGAATTCAATGACAATAATATAAATTGTTTAACACTACTCAACAGATCAAGAGAAAACGCAGGGAGAAGATCTGCCCACAACGTGACAGAGAGAGGAGAATATTCGGCTGTGATGAAGGTGGGTTAATGGCTTATAAAAATAGGAAGGAAAAGAGAAGAAGGGGTTTAGACGAAAGGGGGCAGTGGGGGTTTGTTACTTCTATTTTAACATTCCAAAAATGATGTCATTTCGTGTTAAACAAAACGACGTCATTTTGTTTAAGTAAATAATGTTTAATAGTTGCAAGACGATGACGTACGAAGTCTACAGATGAAATTTTTCGTCGGTTATATCTATCAGTATTTTAAAATTTTATTATTCTCTCGTCCTTACCGCATTATTTACAGCCGATAACAATACCGTCATTAATTTTCCAACTTTATCGATCGAACTAACAAATCCGTTGGTAATTACCAATGAAAACGCTTCCATCGGTCTATTTCTATCACCAATTTCATTATCATTATCGACAGATGCTTTAACTCTCCCTAAATTCCGTCCGCAATTTTGGAGGGACTATTTCCCTCCATTTTTAGCGACAAATATCAGAATTGTCGCAAAACAAAATTGTTCCCAACGATTAGAGTGACGGTTTATTTTTTGTCGGTAATTTTGTCGCTAATCAATACTTTTCTTATAGTGTCTGAACTCAATTCAATTGATCACTTATTCTCTAGAAGAAATCATGAAAAATTTTACTTATTAGTACTTCATTGGCAGATAAATTTGAAATTTTGATTGTTCAAAGTAAAAGAGTGAATAAAAAGGTTCACGCAGTTAATAATATTCTGCAATGGATTCTATGTTAGTCTACTTTTACGTTAAGACTAAACATTTTAATATACTACTTTAAACAAGAGAATTATACTAAACATAGCAGAGTTTAATTTTAGCCTTATTTAAAGTCAATAAATTAAAATTGATTTGATCAAATTTTATATTGACATCAAATTTAAGGAGTTGATACAATCTTGATCAAAATAATATTATTTTGGGAGGTTTACTCAGGCTCAGATAAGCGTATTATAAACTCATCTAAACTTTGGGTTAAGCTTAAACTGTATGTTCTAAGTATAAGATTAAGTTGGATTGACAACAAATCCAACCTATTGTCATATCTAATGCTAAACCTTATACACTTGTAGATTATTATTCAATCATAAAACTTAAACAACTCATCAATTCAAGTATGAAGATAAAATTTTTCAGTATCATTTTTTATATGTCTTCTTAAAAAAAAAACATGAATTTCATTTTGTAATTAAAAATTCATTTTCTTTTAAAAATTATCATCTATGTTATTGTATTAGATATAATTCTTATTGTTTTTCTTAAAATATAGACAAACATATGGATAGAGTTCAATTTGAAAAGCACAATATGAATAGGATTAGCCATAATGCAACCTGCAATAGGAAAGAAGTTAGGAGACAAAAAAGAAAGATATTAAATGTAGGAAAATATCAAACATATAGATATATACAGGATCTTTCATCTCCTATGCATCACTGAGTAATCAAATCACTTGGATTTGATTGTTATTTTATCAATTAAAGAACTCTTGGTAAGAAACTCTTTTTTTTCCTAGCATAAAGGTCACATCCTTTAAACTTATCAGGTCTACCCTCCTATTATCATCTCCAACTTATACAGTATGACTTTAATTAATAAGATTTATGCATCATACTTTTCTAATAACCAGTGTAACTAGCATACCATACGAACATATTATCATACATCTTTTGGGAATGTATGACTTCTCAATTAATAAATTAACCTTTAAGTAGAATTAGTAAGTTATACAATAGATCATTTATTGCTTTAATGATCTTCTCCTTCTCATTATATAAATATTTTACATTCATGCTGTTAGTGTGTAAGTCGTCTTACACGTATTCAGTACCGATAAGTCGACTTGTACATGGGGTAAGTCGACTTATGCAAGGACGGTACTGTTTAAATTGTGCCCTAAAGGCAATCCCCTTTAGCGCGTTTTATTCAAAGTCGTGTTCAGACTTCATGAATAAATAAAGAAAGGCATTACTTCATTAATTTGATATTCATAAACATTGTTTATGAATTGATTGGATCTTTAATCGAATTAATGAAGTCCATGATATATGACATAGCATGAAGGAAATTATGATGTGATCATACTACTGAG
>JAOTIZ010000001.1:17110081-17120125 GCA_027123425.1 Erythroxylum panamense
CATGGGTTCGAGCCGTGGCTCACCCATGACCAAAGAGGACAATACTGGATAATGGGGTACTGGGTGGGTCCTCCGCAAGGGGTTAAAATCCACCGGTGCCTGGGTTCGCCGAGAGCCTGTGGCTCGGCCCAGACGTCGCGGACCCAACACTTTATTAGTGAAATAAAAAGTTTGAGTAAAAGAAGAGTGACTTGGGCAACTTATGGATGTTAACCATGATTGATGGTTAGACAAAAAGAATATAAGAATCTATTCCATTTTTTTGGTTATTCTAGTGAAGGAAAGATCTTTCTAAAATCCATTAATACATTTAGCCTTATAATAAATATTGGTACTTTGTTAGAGATATTTAATGAAGTTATAAATGAAGTTAGACTCGAAAACAATATACAGTTCATCATTAACAATAATGTTGCCTATAAAGTAACTATTAAGGGGGTTGCAAAATAGGAATAAATCTTTATATTGGACTCCTTACGATACAAATTGCATTGACCTAATATTAAAAAATATAAAAGATGCTAGATACTCTCATATCATTGATGATACTACATAAAAAACAAAAAAAAAGTGACTAAGTTCATTGAGTTTGGCTAGCAATGATTTTACCAATGGTAGGAATTTGTGATCCCTTGTCATTACAAGATTTGCAACTAATTTCTTATTATTTTTGCTTTGTTCAAATGAAGGAGTTGAAACAAATATTTACAAATGATAAGAGGATTGCAATTTAACACAGTATAGTGCTGAAATGAAGGCTTTTCAAGATTATATATAAAGATCATAAATTTTGGTGATAATCTCAGTTTGTCATTCAAGTTTGTGAGACTTTGGTGAGAATACTTCTTTTAACTAATAGTGATAAGCAAGTAACAATAGGTTACTTTTATGATGCTATAGAGAAGGTGAATGAAGTAATTAAGACCAATACGAAAAAAAAAGTTCGTCTTTATACAAACCTTCTTTTTTAGTCATCAAGGAAAGAAGGAAAGGACAAGTTTACTCTCTATTATTTATTTTTAGGATATTTTTGAATCCAAGTGTCTATTGTAGGCCAAGTTTTACAAAAAAAAATTGAACTTAATAAGAGAATGTTGTTAACTATCACAACAATTATTTTACATAAGATGGTACATGATCTCCTTGTAAATGGAAGTTTACAAGGATGCATACGATTACTTTAGAGTTTCCATTATAATACATCAAAAATTAAAACTTAATTCAGGTATATATTTCTTCACTTTTGATACTTGTTTAAAAGTAACCATTACTTTATTTTGTTTATAAGATCAGTTAAATTGTTTACAGTTACAATTTGAAAGTAATACTCCATAATTATAAAGAATTGTAATTCAAATTCTTAATAAATGTGTTAGTGCAACTGTATGTGAAAGAAATTAAAACATATTTAAATTCATTCATTCTAGGAGAAAAAGAAATAAATTGGAATAAAAAAGACTAAATTATTTTAGTATTTAGTCGCTACAATTTAAACCTTCAAGAAATGCATGTTATTATTGTTATTAAATCGAATATAATTTTTTTATAATTTCTTAATAATTTAAATTTATCATTTTTACTAGGACTCTTAATAAAACAAATAGTTTTATAAATCTAATTTGTCTCAATCATATCGATCATTTAGCAAATTGGATATCTAATGAATTAAGTTTTATAAATGAGATTGACATAGAAGATAATCTTAAATCAAAAGTATTTACTTATCATTTGGTGTAATGAGTTTAAATGATGATAATGGTAAGACTCCCCTCAATGATAAAAATCTTATCAAATGAAAATTGAGGCTAATTTGATTTAAATGAATATGTTATTGAATGAAGTTTCAGGTTTTCTAATTTTTTTCACTTTTTTAATTTCACTTATATTTGATATATATAATTCTATATGTATAATATAAACATAAAACTTTTAATTGTAAATGTTTGCTTTAGGTTTTACTTATATTTTATTGTGTTCCTCGACACGAATTCTTATTATTATGCTTATAGACTTGTATTATTCTTATTATATGATATTTTGATGCAATCAATTATATCATTTTCAGTATTTTATAATTTTTTAATTTTATATATGTATAAGGATTAAACAATCTTTTCTTATATTAATTGTGCTCATTGTTTATATAAAAAAATGTGAAAATAATATTAATGGAAATAATGAGTAGTTATTATATCAATTTTATATTATTGTAATTTTTTTTCTACAGAATTGAAGAAAGTTGAAAACCGTAAAACACAATATATTGGGAGATTATCTTCCAAAAGAAATATATTAGGCAACTATTTTATAATTTATAAAATCAAGAAATTCTTTGGTAATTTTAAAAATTATCCGAAACGGTGCCTGATATTAATTGATATCAATATCGTACCATACTAAAACCAAATTCAGTACCTATTCTAGTATAGTACTTGTAACATTACCTACCATGCTACCAAAAATCTCCACAAGAGCAATTCCCATCCTTGAAATAATGGAATCTTTTAACATCTCTCAACACAATCTTCGTTTGAGTAATCCTACTAGCATACTTCACGAAGGAGTGGCAATCGCCACACATTCTAATATTTTTCACAATCCTAATGGTCGTTCGTGGAGAACTGCAAATCAGTCCAAAACTAAGTGCCAACTTCTCACTATGAATTCCTAGCGTCTCTTCCTTTTCTTCTACTTCAATATCATGAACTGCCCACTCATGTCCAGGCACATACCCTAGTTTCCTAGCATCTTCCATTGTTTCCTCCAGTTTCCCATATATTCTCTTTGCATCCTTGTGAGTGCGATCACCTGCAACAAAACAATGCACGTTGCGCTCCACCTCAATACAACTCCACCCTGGATGTTTGTCAACCCTTCGAACCTGCAGCAATTCTTGGACTCTTTTAACGTCTTTCCATCTGCCTACAGCAGTGTATACATTTGACAAAAAGATATAGCTTTCTGGATGGTTAGTTTCAAGCTCCAAGAGCTTATGCGCAGCCAACTTTTCCACATCAAAATTCCTATGAACCCTACAGGCACAGAAAAATGTTCCCCAGATCACAAAAGTGGGAGTTATTGGCATGTTTTCAATGAATCCAATAGCTTCTTTTAGCCTAGCTGCTCTGCCTAATAGTTCAACAATCAATGTATAATGTTTCACTGTAGGCCGAATGGAGTAGTCGAGCCTCATGCTTTCAAAGAAATTAAGTCCAAGCTCTACTTCACCAGAATGCACGCATGCAGTTAGTAAAGCGAGAAAAACAACCTCATCGGGCTTCACACCTGCAAGTATGGGAACTTTCTGTCATTCAAAAGATTCGTATTACTCAAAGTTAGAAAAGAAAAAGATTAACAGAAAGGAGATGTAATTGTGCTAAATAGTACAAAAGTAGTACCCGCATACATCATCTGTCTGAAGCATTGCATTGCTTGCTCAAAGTGTCCATGGATAGCCAAACCCCAAATCATGGCACTCCAAGTATGAATATCCTGTCCTTTCACTTCCTTAAACACCTCACTTGCAGACTCAACATCCCCGCATTTGACATACATATCCACTAAAGCAGTCTGAATTCCTCTGGTCAACCTGAAACCATTTTCTAAAACATAATTATGTATAGAAGATCCAGCTTCAAGTGCACCAATCTTAGCACAAGCTTTAAGAGCCGATACGATGGTGAAACCACTTGGCTTCACATCCTCTTCCAACATCCTGGAAAACATGGACAACGCCTTTCCATGTTCTCCATTCTCCAAAAGCCCATTAACCATTGTAGTCCACGAAACCACATCCTTATCTGGCATTTGATCAAAAACGTCTTTAGCTTGACCCATATCCCCATTTTTCAATAACCCGTTAATCAGACTATTCCAAGATGCAGTCTCTTTTTGGGGCACAGCATCAAAGAGCTCTCTAGCCTTTCGCACATTTCCTACCTTACAATACCCATTTATCAAGATGTTCCACAATATTGTACCTCGACTATCAAGTCGATGAGGACTTTCATCAACCAACTTGACTGCTAACCCCAATTTATTAACTTTCACATACATGTCAGTCAACGATACCAACACAAAAGATTCAGACCCGAGCCCACTCTTCAGTATCATAGAATGAAGGGCTCCACCAAGCTCTTTGAAATTCAAACTTGCCACAGATTTAAGGATAAATGGAAATGTGAGGTGATCAGGTCTAACACTGGACCTCAACATAAGAATGAAATGGGACACAGCATACTCAAACCGAGAATTGCTCTCTAACCCACGGATCAATGCGTTGAACAAAAACAAGTTCTTGGGATTGAAGTGATAAAAAATTGAGAGGGAGTAGTCAATGGATTTGCGCAAAGATGAGGAAGAGATCAATTGGGTAGTGATGAGGCTACTTGAGGAGAGGTTATAGTGCAAGACTTGAGCGTGAATTTGATGGAGTTGGAGGCTGGTCTTGGAATTGTGGATAAGAGACACGAAATGCGATTCAGGCGGAGCGTCGGCAAGGGAAGTCGGCTTCTTTGCGGAGGAGATGGCGGAGGTGATTCTGGCGGGAGGAGATGATGGCTTAAACAGCGCATAAAGAGATTTCATGTCATTTGAGCTCAGTGAAACCGAAGAGTCGGACAGCCATGACTGCTATTACTATCAAGGAGTTAAACATATATCCCTCTCTCCTGCGAGAAATCTTAGAAAAAAAAAAATCTGATTTTTAAATTTTAAAAAAATACAATTTTTTGTTTTTTATTTTTAATTTTAGTTAAATAATAATAACAAAATAAACACGATATAAATATCAATTATGAACTATTAAAATGTCATTAATATAATAACTCAAACTTAACTTTTAAATTTAATGCAAATTAATTAAATTTAACTTAATTTGATCGAAGTTAATTAGATAATTTTGAGTTAAATAACTGAGTTAAATCATCATATAAATAGTATTTAATTAATTTACTTCTAATGTTCATACTACACATATTTTGTGTTTATGTTTTAATCGAAGTCTAAGAAAAGATATTTTCTAAAACAACTCAGAAATTAAAGGGAGTTTTTTTTTTCCAAAATTTTAAAGATCAATAAGTTTTTTAAAAGTTACTTTAACCACAGAGGAGTTATATGTCTTTTACCTTATTATACACTAAGATTTGTTTGTCAATTTTGTAAAAATTTTCATATAAATTATTATTATAATAGTTAGGATAAAAAACAATACCTCTGTAGTTAGAAAAATTTTGGAAAAAAAATTCCTCTATCCTTTTGGAATTATCGAAAAAAGCCCCTATAGTTTAAACTTGTTGAAAAAATAAATCCATAGAGTTGATTTATGTTAAAAAAAACGAATGAAACTTCTGCATGCAAAAGTGGTTCATATGAACTAACAAAAATTAAGTAACTTAGACCCACCCTATTTGTTTTACCTAACATAACCCTATTTTTTTTGTCTGACCCAACCCTAACCTAAAAATAGTTTGACTGTAAACTTGAAAATAGCAACCAGCTATCATATTTCTCTAATACCTAATTCACCTCATAAACCTAATTTTCCCCCGTAATTTTGACTGTCTTCCTCGTCAATGATTTGATTCATCTTAGGCTTTCTGTTGGTCATCCCGACATCAGCATTGATGGTTTGCTGCTTCTTAACTCTTTTTCCTTGTTCATCCAGTAGGGTCTGTTAGGCCTCCTTGTTCTCTTCATCTACATCTTTGTTATTAATATATCATTACTTAGATTGTGCTCTATTATTAACATCTTCAGTAAGAACAAAATTATTATGATGAGGGAATTTGTTTTGATGGCCAATATATATAACTTTAAGAACAATTGAACTTTGGTGCATAATTGAATTTCTTTTGATGGCCAATGTATACAATTTTAAGAACAATTGACTTTTGGTAATAGAGGAAGTGGCTTGTGATGAAGGAAAGGAGAGGAATGGTCGAAGCTGTTCAACAGTGGTCCTTAAGTTGAATTTTTGTATGCTAAAATTTTGGCTCTTAATTTCTATAGCTCTCAAGTTGTCAACATATTTGATTTCTTTCAAAAGCAATACTTGTGCGTGCAAACTACTAACCAATATACTCTTAAATTTCTCCAAAATACTTTCACCAACCTAAGTTTGGAAAATGGCCTCCTTTGTCTTTGTTTCACTAAGATATCAATATGTTTCAGTATTCTAACAAGATGGTAATAGAGTAAACCATATTTTCCAAATTATGACCACTGTGTTAATGAACTAGAAAATTGTGTGAATTGCTTGTAACTTCTTTATGTTAAAATTAATGAACTTCATTTTGTTATGTGCTAATACCATCTTCTTTATATGAAATCTACTACTAACCCTGTTATATATGGTTGATGCTTCATTTTATGCCAAGATCACTATTAATATAATTAGTCTCCATTTATAACTCTCAACTCACAAGTAATTATTTCCTTCTTTTGTTACTTGCATGCTTGACTAAAAGATAGTGGTCCTCCATTCTTTACATAAATCCTTCAATCATAGGTATAATGCATATTCAAAATGTGAATCCATTTTCCTATATTTCTGAACTACAACTCTCAAGATATAAACATATGGTTATTATTATCCATACCTAGCTATGATTTGTTTTGATTCATTTAGTTACCTTATAGATTGGATTATAAACCTGAATTTAAAGTTAATTTTTCATTATTGATAACTCATTATACCAATTATTCTATATTTGTTAACATCTCTCAAGTGACATGGCTTTGTTATCACTAGGCTAACTATTCCACGTGAACTCATGTTCATTTTTTGTCAATATGCTTATAGTAATTAGCATTGATATATTATAATTTTCTTATTCTTCTTGTTTATGGTTTGTTATTCTGATTGTGAATGAACTTGCTTAAACAAAAAAATATTCTATCTACTTTTAAAGTTGATTTTTAGTTGTTGTCTTTACATATATTCTCAGTTGAAGAAATGAAAATTGCAAGTTCATTTAGTATTGCAATTAACAAGACTGAAGACCACTTACATTATTGTGATTGTGGATTAACAACACCTATAAGGACTTGTTGGGCCAAGTTCAACTTATAAAGGCAATTTTATAGATGTGCTCAATTAAGGTAAAATTTAAAAATAGATTTACTTTTTTAAATTAGATTTTATATTGATGGATTACTAATTTATCTTATACATATTATTTGCAGAGTAAACAAAAACGTGATTAATTTTATGTGGCATAACAAAAAAATCATAAGAATATAGATGTAATCAATGATTATCGAGAGATTAAAGACAAATTAAAGAATCATTGAGATCACCTATTATTAAGGAAACTGTTGATTTGTAGTTAGGTCATCTTTATTGTCATTGTTTGGTATTACTTCATAATGTACTTATAGGAAATACATTTTATGTGTTTATGTGTAGATTAATATTAGGGTTAATTACAAAAATTTTGAAACTTTGCTTAATTTTACAATTAAGCCTAAACTTCAAAAAATGGTAATAAAATGCTAAACTTTCAATTTTTTTTAAATTCTAGCCCGAACTTTAAAAAGTGGCAATAAAATACTCAAACATTCAATTTGTTTCAATTATAGCTTGACGTTAGTGTCTACATTAAGTTTGCTGACGTGACTTGTCATGTGTTCCAGAAACCCTAACTATTAATGCACTTCAGCTAAAATTAAGACAATAAATGAAGATTAATGAAACAACATCGTTGTTAAAAAAATCCCTAAATTAGTTTACGCAACCTCAACTTTTCATTATTTGTTGTTCTCCTGACATCTTCAGCCCTTTATTTTCTATTTGTTCTTCCGTCGTCCCAAACTACTCTCGTATTGCAGCATACTATATCAACAAGCTCTTCGTTTTTAGTTCATTCTCCTAATAACCTCAACATGAGGGCATCAGGGTTGCGTAATATGAAAATCGAAGGTGAGGGTATCGAGAAAACAAAATGAAAATGAAGGTAAAAACTAAAACATTAACGTTATACTATAACTGAAAAAAATTGAAAGTTTGAACATTTTATTTCCACTTTTTGTAGTACGGGCTAGAATTAAAAAAATTGAACATTTAAACATTTTATTACCCCTTTTTAAAGTTCGCGATATAATTGCAAAAATGAGTAAAGGTTGAGATCTTTTTTGTAATTAACCCTTAATATTAAATATTATTTTATATAAACATTTACCACATTAATATAGTTTCATTATCTTATTTAGACTTTTTTAACTTATTCATATTGTTTTAGCATGTTAATATTGTAAATATTTATACAAAATACTATTTGGTTTTATATCAAGGAGGTTGTCTATAAAGCTTTACTAGATAGCAACACAGATGTAAAGAGGCTAGTTAATATAGAAAGTATAAGCTTGCAAAGAAAAAAGGCAAAGAAGATAGTCTCAGAAGTCAAAAGTAGAGCCTATAAGAATTTATACCTACGACTGGAAACTAGAAAAGGAGAAAAGGAAATATTTAAGTTGGTAAGAGCTAAGAAACGAAAAGTGAGAGACTTGGATCAAGTTCATTATATAAAGGATGAAGCAGGATGAGTACTCGTGGATGAAAATGACATCAAGAGAAGATGGTCGTGATACTTATATAGCCTTTTTAATGAAGGCAGAGATGACAAAATCTCTTTATTTTAACACGTTCAAGAAATATTATAACTTTACTTATTGCTGACATATCACAAGAGAAGAAATTAAAGAAACTTTAAGGAAGATGAAGAGTGGAAGGGTATTAGTACCTAATAAGTAACCCATAGTGGCATGGAAGAGCCTAAAAGAAGAGGTCTTATTTGATTAGCCAAGCTTTTCAATGTTATCCTCAAGTTCGCCAACAAGTCAGATGAGTGGAGACTTAGCATACTGATAACAAAGGGGACATCGAAAGCTGTAACAACTATAAAGATATCAAACTACTTAGTGTCACCATAAAGTTATAAGAGTGGATGACTACGAAAAGAGTAAAAGAAAAGGTGCAATTATCTTGAAGAACCAATTTGGTTTCATGCCATAGGGATCCATAATAGAAGCTATACACCTCCTTAAACGGCTAATGGAATATTACAAGGATAGATGAAGGGATTTAAACATGATTTTCATTGATTTAGAGAACAATTATGACAGGGTACCTAAGGAAGTCATATAAAAGTGTTTAGAAGTTATGGGAATTCCTGTGACCTACATATGTGTTATTAAGGATATGCATAAAGGTGTTACCCAAATAAGGATGACAAGAAGAGATATAGAAAATTTTTCTATTGATCTCAAGCTATACCAAGGATCCTCATTGAGCCCTTTCTTATTTACAATAACTATAAATGAGCTCACCTAGAATATTTAAGGGGATATGCTTTAGTGTCTGTTGCTTACTAATGAAATTGTTTTAATGGATGAAAAAAAGAGGGTGTTAATATCAAGCTAGAACTTTGGATTAATAATTAAAGTCGAAAGGCTTTAAATTGAGCAAGATTAAGACTGAGTACTTAGAGTGTAAATTTGTGGGCCATATAGTTGCATTCAATATGGAGTTAAAGATTAGATTAGATGTTATACCATAGACAGATTGTTTTAAGTACCTTGGATCTATCATCCAAAGCAATAGTGAGATAAATGAAAATATAGTTAACTATATCAAATTAAGGAGACTTAAATGGAGGGGTGTATTAGGAGCTTTATGTGACAAGAAGATACCACTCAAGCTAAAAGGTAAATTATATCATTTAATAATTAGGTCGACCATGCTTTATGGAGTACAGTGTTGATCAATTAAATAGGTGAATAGTTAAAAGTTAATTAGGCGGAGATAAGGATGCTCTATTAGATGTGTAAAATTACAAGAAGAGATAAGGTTAGAAATGTAGTGGCAAAAAACAAAATAAGGGTGGTTAATATTGATAGTAAATTAAAGAAGACAATGTTGGACCCTGAACCTTTCTGTAAGCTAGGACTATTAAATGAGAAATTATTAGCAATTAGTTATGTGTAAAGCAAAGGAGAATCCTTGAAATTTAAAAGGAATAGAAAAGATGGTTTAGATACAAGATG
>JAOTIZ010000001.1:17128694-17172501 GCA_027123425.1 Erythroxylum panamense
AAAATTTTCCGTCGGTAATTACCAACAAAAAAACAATATGCGTCAGCAATGTCGGGTGGAAAATAAACTTTAGCGGCGGTATAAAATTCATCGGTAAATTCTATCGGTAAATATCGTTGTAATTGTCGTCATTCAACTCAACAAAACGACGTCGTTTGATTATCCCAAAACGACGTCGTTTTGGTTAACTTAAAAATCTCTTCGCTTGTTGTAGAAATCGACGCCGTTTGGATTTAATAGAAACGACGCAATTTTTCATATTTTTTAAAACTTAACCAAAACGACATCGTTTCGATTAAATCCAATGGCGTCATTTTCCTGTTGATGGTATAACGTATATAACTTAATTAAAACGACGTCGTTTGGTTTAAATCCAAACAACGTCATTTATGTTAAGTTATAAATATTTAAAACATAACCAAAACAACGTCGTTTGGTTTAAATCCAAACGACGTCGTTTACGTTTAGTTATAATCGTTTAAAATATAACCAAAATGACATCATTTGATTTAAATCCAAAGTCGGTTACATTAAGTGATAAATGTTTAAAACATAACCAAAACGACGTCATTTTGGTTAAGTTTTAAATCACCCGATCACCTCTCACCTCGCGTGCGCCTGCGTCTTCTTCCTCTCCTCTGTCAATTTGCCGCCTCCGTCTGCTTCCATCGCCATCGATTGGAGCTAAGTTGTCGTCGTGGAGGTCCTGCGTCGCCGGCATCGTCTTCTCCGGTGGTCTTAACTGAAGGTATTGTCCTCTTCTCCTTACTCTCCTTTCTCCGATGAATAACAATCCGTGGATGATATTTTTGGTTCAAACGGAGTGTTTGTTTGGTTTTGATTGTTAATTACTGATTGTTAATGATGAGCTATATATTTGTTGGAGAATAATGAGAAAAGATTGAGAATTTGTCTTGAATTAGGGATGAAGAGGTTAACGCATACCAAGTGTTTAACAAAATGCATAATGTTTGATATCTATTGTTTTTTTCATAAATAATTTGTTTTTGTGTTCTTATACTTATTTTCGGTGTGAGAAACTTCATTTATAAAAATTGGATACTAAGATGTCTTTTATTTAAATATGAATAATATATATTTAAGGTTTAAATATGGATAATATATATTTGACTAAGTTCCAATTTGTTCTCTTTACCCTGTAATGTTAAAGTTTATATTTTACTCTCTTCATTTAGAAAATAATTTTATTTTGTGTTCAAATAAATGATATTACTTTTAATTATAGTGTAATAATTTGTTCGGAAATATTCAACTAATCTTTATCAATGGTAATATTTTTTAGTGAAACACCAAATCACAACCAATTCTTAGATTAATGAAATAAAACAAGAATATTTATTAAAAAATAAAAATTAGAAAGAATGCTAAGTATAAGGATCAAATTACAAGTTTAGGCTTTTCTAACAATTGTTATATGGAAGTGAACATAAACTACAAATCGAGCATAATTAGAAATATTATAACTTAAGACATGTCAATCAAATAAGACTTTAATATTACAGAAAAAAATTATTTAATAAAAAGATTAATTTAATTATATATTTATAAGTAGGCCATGTACAAATTTTTATATTCTTTGTTTGTTCTTCTCTATTTAATGAATGACAATCTATTATGAAAATCTCTTCATCTTGTTATTACTCAGTATAACTCTCATACCTATGCTTTATATCTATGGTTTAAGTAGGTTGATGTAAATTTGATATCTTTTATTTCATTTTTAAAATCTTATTATATATTTTGCGATGTAAATGTGGACTGAATTGAGAATAGGCATATAGTTTGGAGACCCAATATGAGTTGTGATTACTGGTCGATACAGAAGTGTATTGTTTTTTTCAGGATTGACCCTTCTTCCAAAAAGGGGGTGTCTATTTTATAGGGGAAACTCTACCAAATTTTCAATAAGGTCCTCGTAAAATGTGACATCACTGTTTTTAAATTAAAACAAGAGCTCCTTTTGTATTAAATGATGATTGAATTAATACAGTATAGTTAATGACCTTGATTGATTTTAATATTTCATGGCAATTAATGTGTTATATTTCCCGCTTTCTAACCTGTGATCAAATTTGTTCTTGGTTGTAGGAACTCATTTGGTTCCATCATTATTAGCTTCTCTTTACTTCTCATGTGCAAAATTTTGCATGCATTTTTTGAAGACTAGCGATACGTTTAAACAATTTATTAAAATAAGTATTCATATTTTGATGAATATTTAATGATTGAAAAGATCATCTCACATATATGATTAGAAACATATATGTGATATCTTTAGTATAAGTTCATTTTTTAGATTTGAACCCATAAACTTTAACCCAAAATCTGTGATGATTGCTCCCGTTGGTGAAAAATATGAGGAGCTTAGGAGTCACAACCAGATCTTGTTGTCTTCACTCACATGTCTTATCTTAGATGTTCTGTAAACTTTGGCGAGCATGAAGGATACTAACTATGGACTCACTATTTTACATTAACAGTTTTGCAAAAATGAGTTATGTTGATAGATCTTGGATGTATAGACGATTAACACGTGATGGTTACAATAAGAGTTGAAGCTTTTATTCATCATGCATGTTCTTAACCTGCATATATGGTTGGGCCAAAGATCAGATGTCCATGTAAAAAGTGCAAACATAAATATTTCCTTCCCATTGATGAAGTTAATAGGCATTTGCTAAGAAAAGTGTTTGTCCCTAATTATTTTGAGTGGACACGATACGGAGAAACTGGCATTTGTAGCAGCTCAAGGGGTAATCAAGTTGAATCATCTGTCAACTTCAATGAGTTTGAAGGGGGATTGGATTTAGAATAAATTATATGGATGAGACTAGAAATCTGTACATGTAAATGGTTTATGATGCAAGCGGTAATACCTTTCATGAAAATATGGGAAATCTTAAAGAAGAACCTAACCCATATGCAAAATAGTTTCTTGATTTACTTTAGTCAGCAAACCAAGAGTTATGGCCAAATTGTGAGACAATGACCCAATTGTCTTCGATTGCACAAATATTGAACATAAAGTCTAAAGGGTATATTTCAAACCGAAGTTTTGATAAAATTCTTGAGTGGTATAATGAATCAATGCCTCCTGATCATACAATAGTTGATAGTTTTTACAGTATGAAGAAACTTATTAGGGGTCTTGGTTTGCCTGTTAAGAAGATTGATTGTTACAAATTGGGATGTATGTTGTATTAGAGAGATGGTGTGGAATTACAAGAGTGCAAATTTTATGGTTACCCAAGGTTTAAGCCTAGAAAGTATTCAATGAAACAGAAGTTAGTACCTTGGAAGCAGATGTACTATTTCCTGCTAACTCTGAGACTTTAAAGACTATATGATTCTGATATTATTGCATCGCACATGAGATGGCATAATGAACACGAACAGGAGGACAGAATCATGAGTCATCCTTCAGATGCATTGGCATGGAAACATTTCAACGATACCCATCTTGAGTTTGCAGTAGAAAGTCGAAATGTAAGGTTGGGATTGTCGACGGATGGATTCCAACCTTTTGGTCAATTTGGCCAGCATTATTCATCATGGCCAACCTTAATAACTCCTTATAATTTGCCTCCATGAATGTGTATAAAGGACGCATATATGTTCTTGACGGTGATTGTGCCAAGCCCTTCAAATCTGAAGCATAAAATTAATGTTTTCTTATAACCATTAATATCATAATTGCAACATCTTGAGGCATATGGTGTTCAGACGTTTGAAGTATCTCTAAAGCAAAATTTTGTTTTGATAACGACATTAATATGGATCATTAGTGATTTTTCAGCATATTCCATGTTGTCTGGATGGAGCATAGTAGAAAAACTGGGTTGTCCTTATTGTGGCAACGATTCTGATGCCTTTTATCTTCCAAACGGGGGCAAAGTGTGTTAGTTTAACAATCACATGAAATTTCTTCCTCCAGATCATTCATTTAGACATAATAAACATAAATTCATTAAGAATAGGATGGTAAAAACACCTTCTCCCCCTTACAAAGCTAGTGAAGATATTTTGCAGGAGATTGATGAATTAGACTTGCTAAAAGTTACAGAATTTGAAGCTGATGAAGCTATTACAAGCATCAGTAAAAACTTTAGTTGGAGAAAACAAAGCATCTTCTGGGATTTGCCATATCGGAAAACAAATTTGATACGTCATATTTTAGATGTGATGCATATTGAAATTTTTTTTGACAATATGTTCAATACCATAATGAACATTGAAGAGAGGACGAAAGACAATGCAAAATCATGAGTTGATTTGCAAATTTTTTGTAGAACGAATGGGTTACATAAAGATCTTCACACTGGTAAATATTTGAAAGCATGTTACACTTTAGGCAAAAAAACAAAGGGAAATATTGTGTGAATGGTTGAAAGGTCTAAAGTTTCCCGATGGTTATGTTTCAAACTTGGCAAGGTGTGTGGACATGAGGAAGTACAAATTATTTGGGTTGAAAAGTCATGATTGTCACATGTTTATGCAAAGGTTAATTCCAATCGCATTTCGAGAGTTGCTACCAAATAAGGTTTGGGAAGTGATCACAAAAATAAATTTATTTTTCAAAAGTTTAACATCATCTGAAATCAAGTACACTGAAATGGAAATCCTAGAAAGGGAGATTCTAGTAATTTTTTGCAAGTTAGAAGGAATTTTTCCTCCAAAATTCTTCGATTGTATTGAGCATTTACCTGTGCATTTAGCACACGAGGCAAAACTAGCTACTCCAGTTCAATATGGATGGATGTATCCATTTGAGAGGTAATTCAAATTCAAGAAATTGTATTTGAAGTTATAACATGTTTCAACTATTACATTGTAATAACCATATTTTCTAATATAGGTATTTGCATCACTTGAAGAAAAATGTCAAAAACAAGGCTAGAGTTGAAGGTTCTATATGTCATGCTTATTTAGTGGAGGAAGCTAGTACATTTTCTGGACATTATTTTGCACCACATGTTCACACAAGAGAAAGAAAAGTTTCTCGTAATGACGATGGGGGAGGAACGAGTGATGCTGATGGTAACATATCTATTTTCATATGTCCTGGGCGAGCATAAGGACATGCAACAAGAAGAATGTTAACAAAGCAAAAAATTGAGGCTACTCATAGTTACATTTTATTGAACTGTCAAGAGGTTCAACCTTTCGTGCAGTAAGTTTAACATTATTATATCGGTTTTCAATTTTTTCTTGTCCATAACTAAAATACATAATAATGTAATTAGATTATACAAGGCATTGTTACACGAGATCATGCCAGACAGCACATAGGATGAAGTAAATAATTAGGTTGGACGACACTTTGCACGATGGTTCGAGAGCTAAGTAAGTTTCCACTTACAAATATTCTCATAATTGAATTATAAGATTTAAGTGTTGAAATAAGTGGTTGTAATCAGTGATATGATAATTTATTTTTATGTAGGCCTTCAGAAATCCAATAGAAAACAAGTTCATCTGTGATCTTGCTAAGGGACCTCTGTAAACTGTTAAATCATGTATGGTGTATTTCGTTAATGGATACAAATACCATACAGAATCTCATGGTCATAGCATGGCAATAATAAATAGTGGAGTTTCCATACAAGGAGAATTAATGGATTACTATGGTAAAATTACTGAGATACTTGAAGTTGAGTACCCTATGTTGCCAATCAAGCGAACTGTGATATTTAAGTGTGATAGGTTTGACCCGACTCCAAATATTAGAACAAAAGTGCATAGCCGATACAATCTTGTTGAAATCAACAACCGTAAAAGATTGAGACAATTTGAACCTTTCGTTTTGCCTATGTAAGCAAAACAGATGTGTTACGTCTCTTTTTTCAGCATACGATGAGATAAGTCAGATTGGTTGGCGGTTTGCAAAGTTAAACCTAGAGGTATTTTTGAATCACATGGAAAAGCAGAAAAGAGAATTGAAAGTGAAGCGTTTCAAGAAAATGCTTAATTTATAAATGCATCTGTGACATATGATGATAATGAACCTTTGAACTATCCATCAAACGAATATGTTGAAATTTCATCTAGAGAGGAGGAAGATGGTCAAAGATCTGAAGAGGAGCCAGATTTTGATTCTTATTCTTCAGAAAGTGAAGATGATTGTAATTTACAATTAAGTTATAATAGCGATTAATTTGTGTATATAGTGGAATATTTTATTTCCTTTTACAAGGAAAATCATTTCAAACTTTTCAATATATTCTGTGAAATATTTGATTCAAATTCTTAATCAAGGAATGTCGACTTGGCATTTGGTTTCAGATGGTAGTAATTCATTCTATTGGGAGGAATGTGGCAGCATTGTACTTGCTGAAGGAATAAAAGATGCAACAACAATCTTCACTTCTTTAAGTAATGATCATTTGCCTTCCATGACTGATCTTCTGCTTCAAAGTGTATAGTATCATCTGAACAATGTCACTTTTCTTATTATATACATCTCATTTCCCATTATAAAGCTGATATATTCACATTTTATGGTATATACTACATGTTGTTTTAAGCTTTCATGAATCTCGAAGATGACATGTATGCCGAAGGGGGCGAGAGCAATGACACAACGATCGATGAAGGATTAGGAAAATCGGTTGCTTTGGAAAAGTTGGCAATTCCACAGAGCTCATCTTGAAATTCACGTATGTATAGGTATTCAGGATAGGTTCGTTTACCGAGTTTCTAATATGACAATATGTAAGTTCCTTCCCATTGTGATGTAGATAAACCATTTTCGAACATTTCATCTACAAGTTTAGCAATAGCAGAAATGCTATTACAAGAAGGTATTCAAAACCAAACACGTGAGGGAAGAACTTTTACTGTTTCCATTGGAGCGTTCGAACATTCTAGGAACCTTCTCGGGAATCCAACCGTCGGGGACTCATTTACCTTTACTAACTCTCATGTCACTTGAAATTTAACAAAATAATTATATCATTGTCATGTATCTCTACAATACACTGGACTGTGCTTTAAACTAATTATATTATTGTACTATGACTATAACAATTATTCTCATAACTAAATTCAAAATTATGATATTCAACAAATCACCTTATTTCCTTTTACATATATTATGTAAAATATTGGATTTGGATTCAATTTCTTATATTTCTACAAAATTCAATAAACAAAGAATTTCACGTAGAAATATGGGAATAAAGAGATAGTGTAAGTTCATGCGGCCCAGGCTCAGAGGCATGTTCGGAGGGACTTACTATGAGGGTGGCCCATCACAGCTTCCAGCTGCAACTAAGTCACAACCTCCACCTCTAGGGCCTACAGTTGCAAATAAAACATCACCTACAATTGCTGATGCTTCACAATCCACCACTCATACATCATCTAATACGGTTATGGAGGATGAAGGAGACGAGATCTAGCCTGGATCTAAGGGACCTGACGGAAGAAAATTTATAAAAATTATCAATAAACTATAAGTGAAATCGCATGAAACACTATATATGTTTATCATTAAGTTATAGCTTTAATTTTTTGCAAATTTATAAAATTATTTGTTCTTATATTACATTGATTCCATCTAGACCGTGTTCTATATGACATCTACATTTAAGGAGAGGATTGATTCTTAGGGTTATGTATGGAAGAAGATCTCTCAAGAAATAAAGGGATTTTACTTTCAGGAGTTTGAGGTACAATATGCAAATAATTTTTGTTTTTCATTTTTTTTGTATACATTAATAATATAAATATTAATAGATTATAAGTTATCCAATTTATTCCTTTTAATTTCATAAACATTTTTACTGGAATTCTGCTATCGATAAGGTCATACATTGTGTATGGGAGTTGCGAGCTTGTAAACGTTATCACAACTTTATTGGTGCGATATGCAGGGCTGGTGTACGACTATCTTATATTTCTGAGGCCATATGGAGTCGTTGGTAGGAGGACTGGATATCACTTGAGGCAATGATCATCTCAGGTCGTAACTCGACGAGCAGATGTGGTAGCTCAGGGGGAGATAGTCTTCTCGTTCATACGAGAGGATCAATTACCCACCACGAGCATGCAGAGAGACTTATAAGTATATAAATATTATACTTATATTCTCATTTTTTACTTTGTTGTATTTCAATTTAAATTGATGTGTGAATGTTGTGATGAAAATATGTGTAGTATTGATAATGATCATGGTATAAATGTCTACTACCATATATGGTTATGTTGAGTAATTTGCTTTGTTCAATAGGGGGTAATATCATAAAAACAAAGAAGAATCTGCCAAAATTATTATAGATTCTAGTTTAACATATAACATTTTATTATTATGTAGGAAAAATCTATGGGCGTAACCCCGTTAGTTATTTTTGCTTACTCACACTAAGAAACATGATGGTGTGACGTTCATCAACAACTGACGTCGAGAACTAAATGTATGTGAAATTCATGATTTAATATTCATTCTTAATAATTATCACTTACTAATTATAATATAAACATTGCCTCCTAATAGGACCAAATACAACAAACAATTCAGCGACAGTCTCAAGAAGAACAAGATGTTGATCAGAGCCAGACATATTTTGATGTAGTGGGTAGTAGGGACAGTCATGGAAGGATCTTCAGCTTAGGCTCATTTGGCAACACATGTTATTCGTAGTCCTTTATATCCAGTATAGCAGCATCTAGTACATAGCTGACTGTGGAACGTATCATTCACGTTGAGAACACAGTGCAGACTTTGATGGATGTAATAACTAAGCTCCAAAATGACATGGAGCATATGGGCGGAGGGATAAAGACTCAGACCATCCACGCTTACCAGGACAATAATATTGTTGTTTTCATTTGGTTCTAATTTATGTACTATTTAATGTTTTTATTATCAGTTAAGAAATCATTTTCCTTTATATGTTCATTTAATTTCCTGTTTAAACAAAATCAATATTTAAGCAAATTAAAAAATTATGAATGGATAATTTATAGTTGTTGACATTGAAATCAAATTTGACATTGAGATTTTAAAAACAAATGCTATTCAACAAGTCATTTATAGAGAGATAAAGGTGACCTCAGTAAGCGTACAGGAGCTTCGAGCTCTAGATTAAGCAATCCGGGTAGAATTTCAAGAAGGAAAATCATTACTGGCGGAAATAAGCTTCCGTTGCTAAATTATGTTATATTTATCGACAGTTAGAAGTAATCTGTCAGTATTTGTCTAATGTTAACTTACCAATGGTTATTGAGAAATCGTCAGTATACGTTAACGTTTTTTACCGACGAAAAAGGAGATCCATCATAAAGGACTCGAATAATCTACCAATAGTTATTGGCAAACCGTCGGTATATGTTTACGTATTTCACTGACGGTTATCATAAATCGTTGGTAAATTATACCGATGGATTCGTTCATTTCTTAGGTAAATATATAGATAGAAACTACATTCTATCAGAATAATTTATCGACAACAGTTTTAACGATGGAAGTGTCCGTCAACATGTTTCATCGATAATTTCCATCAATGAACAACCATTTTCTTGTAGTGGTTGGACTTTTAGCGGCAATTTTTTTAGTAAACAAATGTGGTTTCTATTATAATGTTGATTTTCTTGGGTAGTAATTATAAATAATCATATTATAATTTGTAATATAAATTAAAAATGGAACTAAATGTTCCTTTATTTTCTTCCATTTCTTGTTGTTGTTATTAATATTATTAAAGAGGAAATGTTGCACCCCACCCCCACAAGACCCGAACCCGACATCGATGGTTATATCTGAGTCCGTGCCCCGCGAGGGTGGTATGATAAATCACTCAATCGTTCGAAAACTAGTATATTTTTTTTAAACCACAAACATATATGCGGAAACGATACTCGCATTGGGCCCACGTTCATTCATAAACAATTTCAATAAACACAATTTTCAATAGCCATTCGGACCCTTTAACAAATTCAAAACACTTGAGTCATTGAGAAATACAAAATTATACAAAAAGTTATGAAAAGTACACTTCAATACAAAATAAAGAAATGCAATGTAGAAGCGAACTAAAATTTCCTTTCTACAAAATACTCATCCAATTAAAATTTCCTTTCTACAGAACTTAGATGACACATTTTGGAGCATTTAGTAAGAAGAAATCATCATCCAATTCTAACTCTAAGGTCTTCAAACAATTAACTTTCAGTTCTCGTTTCAATCTCGCTAATATTCTAAACCAGTACCAATTTGGGGACTATTACTCTTATTCGGCTCACCCTAAAATCGTGGAAAAAATCATGGAGATAGTATACATCTAGATCTACAACTGATATGTTTTGAGTTGTTCCAGATTCACACGTTAAAAAGCTCAAAAAAAATAAACAAAGAGAGCCACGAATCTGTCTCCATGACAGCTTAACCCTCAAAACCCTAGGTTTTGATTTAACCCTTCAAATCACCATAAAAACGAAATCCCTTCAAGTATAAGTGTCATTAGACATCAAAGAACAATAATCCATCATCCAAATCATGCAACTCATACTTTCCCTCAAATGGGTTTCACAAAAGAAGAGAGAAACCAAGCTTTAATCCATGGATCTAAGCAAAGGAATGGAGGCTTACCTTTTTATACTACCCAAATGGCTTGATTCTCCTTCTAAATCTTGTTACAAAAGTTGAAAAAGCTTGAGAGCTATCTCCCATGGAGGTTTCGGTGGTGTAGAGAGAAGAAGAAGACAATCTTTTGTCTTATTCTCCAACTTGGCTTCTTATATACTCCTCTTTTCCACTTAATTACAAAAATGTCATCCTTGTTCTGGTTTTTAAAACATCTGTCCGTATAATTTCCTGTGACCACCGAAAAATGTCATACATCATTACATTGATGTCACTAAAAATAATTATCCACTGTCCTGGTTTTAATGACATCAATCTCAAATACCGATTTATTTCGGTGTACCGGGTAAACTAGATACCGGAATTTCTACTCCAATTTTCTCCCAAAGTTTTCAATGGCATTTGTTAATACATCCAAAAATCATTTATCTAAATTTCCATTGCCACTTGACAATAAATTCTACTACCAGTTAACAATTGTCTTGCCACTTGGTATTTTTTCTACTCCAGAAATTACCCCGAATGTTTTTTAGGAAATTATTCCCACAATTCTCTAAAAATTCTAAATCAACAATCATACTTCCCAAGACAATTTTTTTATACCAATAAACCCCAATTCTCAATAGCAATCACATTAATTGATACCGGGAAATGTCATGAATGCATGTACAGTCATTTTCATGTACAAAAAAAATCACTATTCACGTGTATGAATATGCTATATTATGCATGAGCATGAGATGCTTTTCTAAGCTCTCTTTGGTCACTCATATTTACAATTCTAACCTTCCCGCAGGTAACAGGATGTTACACAAACAAAACATCAAACAACTCAAAATCACAAAATACACAATGCAATAATGAGCTAATGGCTTTAACTTCGTGAAATAAGTTTAATTCTAAATACAATCATTTGAGTTATTCCAAATCATTAACATACAAAATTCACATCTAGGAGCTCTGGACTAAATATACATATTAATCAAGACCCAAGTGTCAAGTTTATTCACCCTATTCAATTGTACACACACATTAATAATTATTTGGTCATTTAAACTTTGTAACTACTCCTAAATACATTTCCATGAAAAGTTAGGCTACTTACAAGTTTAGTAGGTTTTTATTAAAAAAAAACTTTTTTTGTTACTTTTTGTGGATATGGTTATAGTCTTTTTACATGGAGGTAAACATTGATGTTGAATGTCAATCCAGTTACTTGATTAAGTCGTGTTTTTATTAAGTTGCTTGGTTGGAATGTCATTATAGCTTTTTGATGTAAAGGCACACATTTATGATGTGTGTCGATCCAATTACTTGACTACATCATGTTCCCAATTGGCTATTAGCTCTATTCATAACCAAAAGGTTAGTGAAATAGTTATTTATTTAAAACCTACAAACACACGCATTTTTTTATTTAATGCCTACCATGTTGCTTTAACTACTTATTTTCATGAAAAAATACTAGCTAAGCTACTTAGTTGAAAGAACTAAATTTATGAAAGAATGTGACAACTTATAGGGTGATAAACTAACACTAAATCCTAATTAACTTGCATATTTTAACCAAAGAACCCATATCACTAATTTCGTGAGCTAATGACTCTTCACAACCTAATAGATTATGTTCAAAATTAAATCAATTTCATTCCATCTAAACCATCGATACTTTCACACAATTCATAATATGCAACCTAAACATACTAACATAACAATATGCAAAATTCACACTTAAAATAAAAACATACATACCCACAACCCATTCATAGTTAACTTAAAAGTAACAATGCACATACCTCCCCACGCTTGAATAACACATTATCCTTAATGTGAGGAGTACACGTAAGAAAAATTAACACATAATGTGGGAATAAAACAACATGATAAGAAAAAATATAAAAATAAAATAAAATAAAAAGACAAGGGTTAGAGCATAAGAACCCGTGATAGTGATTGAGATGGTGATGATGTCGGTGTTTAAAACCAAATGCACTTGATGCCTAAAATTATAGCCCTATCTTATAATTTCTTTTAAAAGAGTAAGAGATTTAGCACTCCAAAACATTCCAAATCATTAAGAACTTATTTTTAAAATTTAAAACAAATCTAACTACGCAAAAATTTGAACCTAACTACTAAACGTGCTAACTTATGGTCATTAGCTTGACCTTGTATCATTGGAAACACAATCAGGATCAATTATGAGAGGCTTGTTTCCATGCTTTATGTTCAACATCAGTTTTGTAGCCTATAAGTAAACTACAAATTGCAAATTGATCAAAAGGACAATATTGATTAAATTATGAAAACCAATAAAGCCCAGTAATTTCATTTTTTGGAGCGAACTGTCAACAAAGCAGGGAATAACAAAACTTTCTGAATCTTCCATGGAATCCAACAGTTTTCCTGGTAAGAGGGTGAATTGTTCTCTTTTTATTTCTTCCTCATTCGCCCTCATCTCCTCTTCATCTTTAGCTTCTTGAACAGAGACTTCCGTAGCTTCTTCAAACTTGATGTTTTTTTTCATCTATCCTTTGTCTTCTCATTCCTTTGAAGATTGGAGCTCATCAATTTTTTTGAATGAGTCCCCTTCCTCCGGATTCTTTAATACTTCATTCATGTTGAATGTCACTTAGTCATCACTAATCCAAATGATGAATTCTCTTCATGGAAACCTACCTAAGTTTTTTTAATGTTCAAGCATGGTATATCAAGAACTGGTGGATAATAAGGAGGGTTTGCATTGTTTACTTCATCCTCTTTCCTCGTCTCTTGGTCTTCTACAAGATGGGGTTTAGCTTGGCTTTCCACTGGTTCTTCTAGCTCTTCCTCATTCTTAAGTGTGATAGCCTTGAATTGCTCACGTTGATGTAATTCCATATTGCTCAGATAGTCTTCCATACTTCTCTTACAAAATTCACGAGAAAGTTGTCCCACTTGAATCTCTAAGTTGTGAATAGAAGAGGCATGATTTTTGGTTACTTGATCAAATTATTCTTCTGGTCTCTTCAGGGTCTTTGCCATGTATGTTAGCTTATTTATGATTTTGTCCAATTTGGAATCCTATGAACTGGACTCATCTTGCGGAAATCTTAATAGGTCTTGATGTCCCATGTAAGTACTTACATCGTTAGACCAAAAGAAGTCTGGGAGGTTCTGCCACCCCGAAGTACGTGTTCATATAAGGATGATGATTTTTCCATCTAAATTGGGACTCATTGAAATCCACAAGAATCCTTTGCTCCCTATAATATATATCCTGTATGATAGTTCTTTTTATATCTTCTTGATATCAAATTTTCTAGATTCTCCATCGTTGCCTTGTGATGTCCAAATCAAAACTTCCTACATTTTTTTCTTGTGATTGAGTACCACAATCACAAAAGATAGTGAAATACCTTAGACTACAAGAATTAAACTAATTCTACACCCTCCTTGGTAACAACGCTAGAAACTTGATCATGCCGTTCGAGCTTTAAAATTTTTAAGTCCTTGAAAACTGCAAGCGCACCAGTCGCAATTGTAGTATAAGAGGTGTCGATCCCACAAGGAAAGGGACTAATCTAATCCTAAAATCTAAGGCCAACAACGTATAAAACTCAAAATAAATAATGCAACGGAAGTAATTACAACAATTGAATTTAACCATTTAAATTAGAATTTAAACACAAAGGAATTAACAATTGAGCAATATGCAATCACAATAGAAATCTACCTAAGGAATTTATCAATTTATGGGAAAGGGGATTTTACTTATCCTTAATGCTAACCTAGTCGATTATGTGTCAATGGAGTGTCAGTTTTAGACTATCCTAAGGCTGATTACTCTCTCTCAAATTATAAACATTAAACCCTAAATTGTAAACCCTAATCAGATTACGAAATTTGCAATATCTCAATTCATAAATCATCCAAAACCCAATTAGATCTGAAGTACTATAATAAACTATTGGAAAATCACAAGGGACCTCTCTCACACAATTACCAATATGATTTAGTACGGTTTTTATTCAATCACCTAACTCTTATTAATCTGATTTAATCATTTTTCATTCAGTTCACCCTATTAGTTTATTACCGAATTATGCAATAAAGTAATTAAATCACGACATTCATCAAAATAATACAATCAACTAAATCATTATTAAATCAAAATAAAATCCCGAACGAGAGTTTAGATCATCATCAATATTCCAAATCCTATCATCATACTATCCACCTAAATTCTATACATCAATAAAATCAAAATGAAAAGGAAATACAACTGGAATAGATGATGGAAGGTAGCGATGTCGGAAAACCTCCTGATCTAAGAAGCACATCGTGTCAACTTCGTCTTCCTCTTCCTTCTTCTCTTTCTCTCTCTCGATATTCTCACATAGGGTTTCACGGTGGTTGCTTTCAAGCTCCCTTTTTCTGCCTCTTCCTCTTCTTTTTATCCTTCTTTGTGTTTTTGGTAACCCTAAGATTTTTCCAAGGTCCGAAAGGTCCAAAAAATTTCTCAAAATGGAGTGCCTACGCGTCTGCCGAACATAGGCCACGATCGGGGCTCACATTCGAGCCTGCATGCCACGATCGTGGGCCAAATCTAGAGCTTCTGTCACGATTGACTAGTCATGATCGTGGGTCTTTGTTTCGACCTGAATGTCTCTAAAACTCCTTCATTCTTCGATGTTAACTCTAAAACACTAACAAACACTTCAAGGTACCTTAAAAACATAATATTTAAGCTCAAAAGCTTGTATTAACCCTTAAAACACTTAAAACATAAGTAAATCACAAACTAACACAATTTTAGCCTAAGCACATACTAAATGATTACATTAACAACTAATACATATCAAGCTATGCCCTAAAACATGATGCAATTTACACTTATCAAATGGGTATATTTATATATTGATCTAAATGTAGATGTGTTTCATTTTCAAATGCTCAAGTTGCAAACCCAAAGACTGCTTTTGCAATCATTTATATGCTAAGGGCATGCGTCTAAGACTCTTTGAGCTTTATCTATCATTCCAAATTTGAAGATAAACAGGTCTTGTTTGTTGATCAACACCTTAACTAAACTTACCTTCTTTTAGTTGCATGTTCCCAAGATTGCATCACCGAGTATATAGGCTTTTTTAAATAAAGAATCTAATTAATAAGGAGTTTTATTTTGGTTGCACCTTGTTTCAAGATGTCCTTAGGAGGTGTTAGTGGTATATATAATCTCTTTTAGGGGGCAGATGGCTTAGATTATTGAAGGGGGCACGTCACCTATAAATCGACACCAAATCTTTCTAAGGTTGACAAGTTTTTCTTTTCCAACTTCTACAACTTCCTCGTATAAAGAGAAAGGAAAAGCAAAAGATAAAGTCCGCCCTTGATTAATTCCAAACAAGTACCAACTTAAGTTGAAGAATAATTCTAGAGTCCATTATTGACAGGAAAGAAATGAAGGTATGAAAGGATGGAAGCCATCTCTTCTAGGTAAGTAGGAACATAATGTTGGACAAATTAATATTTCCTAAAATAAAAAGGCTTAAAAAGGTTAATCGTAGTTTAAAGGATGAAATTCTAAGCTAAAAGGCAACTAGTCAAAGCAAGAGTCAAAAACAACCGAAACAAATGAAAGGGACAAAAATAAGACATAAATGTGAGAGAATGGACTTAGCATTTGAAGCAAAGGAATTAGAGTAGGAAAACCTTAGAGAATAAGTCAAAAAGAGAGTCGGGATTGAAAAGGCAAAAGAAACTAAGAGGAAAAATGAGAGAGAAGCTATGGAAGTGGATTAGGAAGTATACAAAGTTGGAAGAAGCTATTTGAGGAGCAAAAAGGAACATCCTCTCTCTAAAGCATGGTTGGGACTCAAATTACCACAAGTTTTAATATATTTTTGGTGTACATGCAATATCAGATAGGATGTTTTTATGATCTTTGATTGATATATTTTTGGTGTATATGCAATGTTTAATTAGATGTTTTTATGAAAATCTATGATTGATACAAGTTCTTAGATATCTGGAATTTCTAAGGTTTGTTTAAGTTAACAAGGGTTGCAAGTAAGATTATCCACATATTTCCAAGATTATCATGAACTTCGGGGCTTTTGAGGCAAAGGGCAGCTTGTTCGTATTTCAACAGCCTACTCAGGTTCTATTTTCATATTCAGGCCTAACATTTCAAATCCGACTAGACTTTGTAAGGTAAGAGCTATAAAAGCAATAAAAACAACGAAATTTTAGTCAAGTGGCCACTACCCAGTGTCCCACCAAGAACGACTGCTCGGGCACCATCATTTCCGGCGCAACTGGTCTCCTATCGACCAATTTTCTCCTCAGCCAATCAGTTAAGGCTGAAAAAAAGCCATAGCGTGTACAAGTACAGTCCCTGTTATTCTTGCCCGATGTACATGATTCAGTACAAGTATAGTCTCTGTTTTCATGATTAAATGTAAATGTAAATGTAAAGATGTTCCAATATGCCTAGAGAAAATAAATCAAGTATACCATGACAATGTTCCTGAAATAGGCTCCAACCAGAAGAATGAACAAGGCCACCAGCATTGTTGAGAACATTCAGGTGGACAGATTAGATGCCTGCGATTTCAGGCTACAGAAGATGAACCGGAAGTCATTGTCTACTGAGTATTCTTTAAAACAATTGAACCCTCGGTTGCTTTTGTGCATTTCCCATGCAACTACGAGACTAACCAATTTCAGCTTTTAAGTCTCTCAAAGAAATAGAGGTAGCCCATGTCCTTTGGAGGGTTTATGGAGGCGCCAACCTTGTTATCATTGAAAATAGCCCACCTACCATCTTTAAAGATATGTGCGACATAGTGGCCACATTGGGTTGAGGTTCCCATGTGGCTCACTATTCCAAATAGTCTGTATCCTGCATAGGAACACGAAACCAAGTCTTTAGGTTGGAAATTTTCATGTCGCAAGCACCATCATCGAACCAATAATCACTTCTCCACATTCATCAGAGTAAAATCCTTGCATGAAGCATTTACTAGTCTATCACATTTGAGGAGAAAAAAAAATTACAGTCAGGGATCAGAAATAAAATTCAAACACCTTTTTCAGCTTAGTTGGAGCCATAACCAAAAACAAAACTGACACGACTACGGCTAAATTTGTGGCAGCATTTTTTCACCGTGAAGATTTTAAGCAGTCAACGAGATTTCAGGTTTAATGGCAGGTTGAATTCTTATTGTTTCGGGTCACAAAGCACCTGGACTAATTAAATAAATAGGCAAAGGGAATCCCCACACAAAATACAGAATCCTAAAGGCCAGATAAGCAGTTAAATTCCTTAAGCTCCTAGCAACACAAGAAAGAGGGGGTAGAAAATTCAGCTAATTAAGAAATGCAAAAGCTATTCTAAAGCAACAATTCATAGCTTCTGTAAGTACATAAAATGTTGACAGAAGCAATGAACAAGAATAAGGTAAAGAAACTAACTGCCTCCTCCATCCGGCAGCGCTGTATCATTTGAAGCAGGTGCATTACTTGATGAGGTGACATCCATATCAGATGAAACAGAAGCATCAGGATTGCTGAATATCCAATCTGTTGCTTTTTCAATATCACCACCCTGAGATATGCACACAAAGTAGCAACTCAAAATTCAACTGTGCCTGTAAAACTGTCAATTAACTACCTCTTTATCCCAAAAGCTAAAGAAGATTACAGATTGCTTCAGCGCCTTTCGAGCGACTGCTTCTTGAAAACCAAATGAGATTAAAGTATCAACTTTTGATTGGTCGATTTCAACTCCCTGTCTCCCTTGGGAAATAGGAGCATCTATATCTGAAATTAGATAAGCACCTCAAATCTATAAGCTTTCACAAAATTACCACCAGTAGTAGAAGCTTATTTAGATAAAGACTTGCTTCACTAAGCACTGATCTTTTTCGAGATAACAAGGCTTCTTAGATACCTGGGTCGTCCATGTAAGAAAGCAACCAGTTCGTTGCCTCTTCTACTCCAGCATTTGAGGTGTTTATGGCAGCTTTCTGACAATGAAGCTGGTTGAAGCCCATTGAGACAAGCTGAGATACAATGTCTTCACTGGCAACAATATTAGCCTTATTAGCTTCCACTTCTCCCCCAGAAACTGTTTAATGTAAATTTAACATAAGAAGACATTATGAACTTCTCCAAACAGATTAAGGAAATAAAAGAATGAAATCAAACCATAAGACGATAACATCAAACCTCATAGGTAAATATACACCACATAAACCAATCTTAAACACAAACGAGATGCATATGACATCTAAAGGTTTCCAAACTAATGAACAAGATGCACCCAATACTTGAAGTTTTTCTATCATTCCACACCAAAGGCCAAACTGTACGTAGATTCTACTAAAAGATAAGCTCAATTATGAACATTGTCTGTACTTTCAAGAAATTATAAATAACAAAAGAATTCATAAACTCCACAAATCATCATCTACCACTTTCAGGTAGCAGCTCCTCCCCTGGCTGAAGGCCCTTGCTCCGCAGATGGCTAATGTCTATGATATCAGGAACATCAATATAGACATCTGGCAGATGACAAGCAATCAGGAAGACTAAAGAGTTCAATATGAAAAGAATCAAGAGAAAATGAGGCAACAAAAGGAACAAAACCGAAAAAACATTACCAAGCTTTTTTGGCACCCAGCCTTCCTCCATAACAAATTTCCGCATGTGCAACACCAAATAATCAGGGAATGAAGTCAGCCCAGCAGTCCTGCAGCACAATAAAAACTTATGGAATGGAAACAATATTCTCATCAGTTTAGCACTAATGCATCATCAGCATACCCTTCACTACTATTCCTCTTAGATCTGAGCACATTATGAATCTTACTTTAGTGCTGTGGTCTTAGCCTTCAAGGCAGTGCTATAAAAATCTTGAATCTCCTCTGCAGCTGAAAAGCTAGCAAGACATGCTTCTAGAGGAACCCTTGGCCGCACAATTTCGTCAATAGACCTGTCATCATTGGTATGCTAAGCAAAAATGTTTAAAGTCAATACTGTGCACCAAAGTACTTCTACTTACACATCCTTCCCTTCTGAAACTTTTACTGCTTTCAATTTCTGAAAAGCATCAAGTTCATCTAAACTCACAAAAAAAGATAGAGAATTAGCAGTCATACACACATTTACCAAGAAACAAGAAAAATGAAGAGGAAAACCCACCTTTATTAATGGCCTCATGTAACGGAATATTCACAGAAAGAATATAATCAAGTCTTCTATTATAAGCCACCTTTCCAGAAGAACACAAGATACGATCTTCAATACCGAACTTAAAACTCCTAGAAGGGTCTAATTCAGGTCTCCCACCATTAGCACGTTCAACTTGGTCAAGGAAATGCAGGAAGAATTCCAATGCATCCTACAAAAGAGTTGAGAAGAGACAACCATTAAACCAGCTAAGGGTGGTATGTTATGTTCCTCCAACCAATTAATGTTTGAACAATAGTGCATTGGAATATGGTACCATAGTATTATTATGCCCTATTTCTAATCATTTTAATCTAATTTAATTTGAAAAAACTCCTCTCTCCTAACAGCCAGAAGTAATAATTGCACACAAAATGCCCTTCAAGTTCATCTACAAATATTTTAAGAAACTGCCAAATAGATACACCACTGCCTAAGAAATTTCTCTTTTCATAGAGATTGCACATATTCTGCAGCAACTTGATGTATGATTAATAAATGGTTCTGCCATGTATCCCAACAACTCCAGGTAACTGGAACTAATAAGAAATGAAGAAAAACTATCCATCTCCACAGTTTTCCTAAGGCCCTGGAACCTTCATTCCTTGTTTTTCCTGGTTATAACAGAACATTATGGGTTTTTCTTATCCTTTTTCTCTTCGAGAATGATCATCAGTTGCAAGAAATTTAGGTCTATCAAGCAGCGTTGTCATGCAAATAATAGTTCTTGGATTAGATTCAACATACCTGTTGCCTCATTGATGAAAACTCTGGGTGGTTAGCAGCAATAACAGCTTTGAACATGCGAGGTGGTATTCCTTCCTGTTTCTATTATTTTGAGAGAATGGACAAATCCAAAAAAAAAAGTGATATAAATCATATTTACAGACAGGAAAGTAATGTCAAATGTTGAAGAACAGAAACTAATAGTGTGAAATTGAACGCAGTCAGATATAAGCACACAAAATAAGCCATAACTTCCATTGGGTATCCAGTAAAATTTGATATATAAGAGCCCCTTTTTTTTTTTTGGAAAGGAACATGTAATTGTTAATTCTAATGAGTGAATCCAATAGCTTTGGAAAGGATGACAAAAATTCTTAAAAGAAGCTTATCAGTTAATACATTCATGATCATCACATGTTATTCAAAAATCTCCAATATTAAAACACATGGTCACCGGTCACCAGTCACCCTAGTTGGAGACACATAATAGTGAAGGGTCAAAGTGCTTACATCATTTCTTGATATTGCAGCATTCACCTCATCATCTTTCTGTTACATACAAAAAGTATAATAGCAATCAGAGCAACAACCAATAACATAAAGCATGAGGTAATGCTCCACTGGCTATACCTCCGGCGCTGGAAACGAGTATTTGCCAGATAGTAATCCATGTGCCAGTTTTGTTCTGTCACACAAGGACGAGTCGTTAACTAGAAGATTGATGAATATTCGTGAAATAATATCTTTCCCATTCACTAAGTAAAGTTCATTACATAGATAAATTGGTGAGTGGTAATGGTCTGAAATACCAAAAAATAAAAGGAAAAATATGAAAATTTTGAGCAGCAACTAAAGTTAACAGGAATAAGACAGAGAACAAGAGAAATTAATAGTTAGATTAATTTAAAAAATCACTAAACCATCCAATAAAACAACAACCATGATTTCAGTAATTGGCATTCATAACATGCAGACTACTTACAACTGCATATTTAGATCCACAGTTGGATCAGCTGGAGCCATCTCAAACGCAATTTTTAGGCTTTCAGTCAAATAGTATCTGCTCACAGAAGGATAGAACGAACAACATATACACATTAACAGCGTAATGCAGTGGATCTTAACATTCATATGCTCATTTAAAATCAAAGGCAAACAAGAACGCAAGTCAAACTACAGGTGATGCAAATGAGAATTAGTTTCATTATTTTGTTAGATGTTACTGTTGAAGAACGGAGATTTAGATAAGATCAATCTTATGGGATAAATAATTAGAAACAGAACCCCCTATAATCAAGGGATTTCTGCTATAGACTTCCAGATATAGTTTAGTTCAGACTGATACCTATTTTCCTGCTGTTTAAGTTGTATATATATATGTATCCGTGTATATTAAATACAAGATAAGTTTTTTCTGGAAATCTTAACATGGTATCAAAGCCCTAATGTTTTCTGGAAATATTCTTTGTTATTCATGGTACAGCCTTCATTGCTGCCTTAGTCAGCCTTCATTTCTGCTCATTCTTGTCAGATCAATCCCCATAACTATTATTTTACCCAATCTTTCCCTTCTTTCACCATGGCAAATTCTGGAACTTCACAAACCACTATTTCCAGCCCAGATGAATCTGTCTTTGTCCAGAAAATTGGGGAATTACCGAATGTTCGTGCCTCCAACAGAATCAATGGCAATAATTACCTCAAGTGGTCACTCCTTGTTTGCACCTATCTCAAAGGGAAAGGGCACCTACTAAGATCAAGACCTACAACAGGGAATTTAGCAACAGAAACATGGGAAGAACAGGACTCCATGATCATGTCATGGTTGTGGGACTCCATGGAACCTTCAATCAGTGATACGTGCATGCTTTTAACCACTGCAAAGGAGATTTGGGACTGTGTTCAACGTACGTATTCAAAGGCATGCAATGTTGCTCAAATATATGAAATTAAGATCAAAGCCCATGCCACCAAGCAAGGAGACAAATCAGTCACAAAATATGCTAATACTCTGCGAACTCTGTGGCAAGAACTTGACCATTATCAAGTCATTGAGATGAAAGTCCTAAAGATGTTTTTTTGAAAATTTTCATAGAAAAGGAGCGTATTTATGATTTCTTGGCTAGATTAAACCTTGAATTTGATCAAATCAAGGTTCAAATTCTTGGAAGGGAGTCCATACCCCACTAGAAGAGGTTATTTTCCTGATTAGAACAAAGGGGAGCAGAAGAAACGTGATGCTTGAGCCCCAGAAGATGGATGGGTCAGCAATGGTGATAAAGATAGATAAACAAGACAAAGAAAGGAGTGATCAAGCCCAACCTAAGCAATCTGGAAAGGGCAATGTGTGGAAGGAAAATAAGGATAATCTATGGTGCACTTACTGCAAAAAACCGAGACACACAAAGGAGACCTGATGGAAATTGAATGGGAAGCCACCAAGTCGTGAATGGGGAAATCGAGGTGGTCAATCACGACCGCGGGCACATTCGGCTGAACAGAAGGAAGATGAAGTAAATCCAGCAGTAGGATTCTAGCAGCAAGGAGTCTTAGCAATGAAGAGATTGAGGAATTAAGGAATGGAATAGACTCAATCACCTTGAACCATATCAAAAAGGCTAAGATAAATACACCTTCATCCTTCCTTAGTTCTTCAAATAAAGATTCCGTTTGTTGAACCATCCCCGTCTAGGTCATCCATCATTTAGAGTTCTAAAAACTATGTTTCCCCACTTGTTTCAAGGATTAGATATCTTTGAATTTCATTGTGAAACTTGTGAATTGGCAAAACATACTCTTGTATCTTTTCCTATTAATAATAAAAGAGCTTCTCATCCTTTTCATGTGATTTTTAGTGACATATGGGGCCCATCCACTATACCCAATATTTTTGGAGCCCGTTGGTTTGTCTCTTTGATTGATGATTGTACTCGGGTTACGTGGTTATTTCTCCTTAAACAAAAATCTTATGTAGGGATTGTTATTCCAAATTTTCATTCAATGATTCAAAATCAATTTGGGGAAAAGATAAAGGTGTTTAGAACGGACAATGCTAGAGAATATTTTAACCAAGTCTTATCTCCTTACTTCCAATCACATGGTATTATTCATGATTCATCCTGTGTTAATACCCCTTAACAATGGACTCACTCCTTACTTCCAATGGAGTCACTCCTAGGGTATTTGGCCGTACTGCTTTTGTTCATGTCCATAGACAAAATCAGGGGAAGCTTGATCCTAGAGCCATTAATTGTGTGTTTCTAGGATACTCATCAACTCAAAAGGGACACAAGTGTCACAATCCATCTACAAGAAGGACCTATATCTCAGTTGATGTCACTTTCTCAAAGTGCAAATTCTTCTTCTCAAAGTCCTATCTTCAGGGGAAGAATAGCATAATGGAAGATAGTCCTTGTTCCTTCGAACCAATAAATAACCTAGACCTCACTCGTACTCCAACTCTTGTCCACTAAACCCAACCAAATCCTATCAGCATCATAAAACCCGAGCCAAGTCCAGACACAGAACCTCCTTAGTTAACTCCCATCCTAGCCAGAACCCCCCACAAGTTTCCAAGTTTTCTTCAAGTATACTCAAGGAGAAAAGACATTCCAAAACCGAAGCAAACTACAGACATTCCAGGACTGAAGCAAGTTCAAGAATTAGCTCCTAACCCTGGAAATGAGATCACCATGAGTTCTCAACCATGCTCAAATATCCAAACAGGTAAACATTCCACTAATCCAAGTAATGATTTAGACCTTCCTATTGCTATTAGGAAAAGAACTAGAGAATGCACCCATTGATCACTCTATCCACTTTCCCATTATATCTCCTTCAAACACCTCTCGCCTACCCATCAAAAGGTTTATTGTGAGTTTAAATACAATTTCTATTCCTAACACTGTTTTTGAGGCCTTATCAAAAAAGGAATGGAGAGATGCTATGAGAGGAGAAATGAATGCTTTGGAGAAGAATCATACTTGGGAGGTTGTTGACAAACCGAGAGGGAAGAACATTGTTGACTGTAAGTGGATCTACACACTAAAATACAAGGTCGATGGCTGCTTGGAGAGATATAGGTTGGTAGCTAAAGGATATACTTAAGACCTATGGAGTGGATTATCAGGAGACATTTGCCCCAATTGCGAAGATGAACATAATAAGGATCTTGCTATCCTTGGCAGCTCATTTTGACTGGCAGCTTCTTCAATATGACGTTAAGATTGCTTTTCTTCATGGAAATCTCAATGAAGAAATATACATGAATGTTCCACCCAGATTTACAGAAGATATAGGTAACAAGGTGTGTAAATTGAGAAAGGCTCTCTACGGATTAAAACAATCTCCAGGAACCTAGTTTGGTAGGTTTGCAAAAGTGATGAAAGAATTAGGATATAAGTAGAGTCAAGGGGATCATACTATTTTCATGAAACACTCAAAAACAGGAGGGGTGACTATTATTTTGGTCTACGTGGATGACATTATAATAACAGGAAATGATGAAAAAGAGAAGCTGGAATTGAAGCAAAAACTGGTAAAGGAATTTGAGATAAAAGAACGTCTACTCCAATGTATTCAAATTACAAACTTGGAGAAGCAAAGGAAGAATCGGTAGTGGACAAGAACATGTATCAATGACTAGTGGGCAAGCTAATATATTTAGCACATACTCGGCCAGATATAGCACATTCGGTAAGTGTAATCAGTCAATTTATGCACGACCCAAGAGAATCTCATCTTCAAGCTATTTTCCGAGTCCTACATTACTTGAAAGACAGTCCAGGCAAGGGAATATTGTTTAAACGGGGTCATACAATATCCTTAGAAATCTTCACGGATGCAGACGATGCAGGATTTCTGGTTGATAGAAGATTAACAACGGGCTACTGCATGTTTCTAGGAGGTAATCTAGTTATATGGAGGAGTAAAAAACAAAACGTAGTGGCTCGATCATTAATAGAATCTGAATTTAGGGCAATTGCACATGGACTATGTGAACTATTATGGCTCAAGATCATTCTTAATGATTTAAAAATCAAATGGGAAGGTCTTATGAAGCTCTATTGTGACAACAAGTTTGCAATTAGCATAGCACATAATACTGTACAACATGACAAGACAAAGCATACTGAGATTGACAGACATTTCATCAAAGAAAAGTTGGAAGAAGGACTAGTGTGTATGACCTATGTTCCTTCAGATCATCAACTAGCAGATGTTTTAACCAAAGGGCTAAATGCTTCAAGATTTCATGATCTTATATGCAAGCTGGGAATGGAAGACATCTATTCCTTAGCTTGAGGGGGAGTGTTGAAGATATAGATTAGACAAGATCAATCTTATGGGGTAAGATTGTTAGAAACAGAAATCCATATAATCAAGGGATTTCTGCTATAGACTTCTAGATATAGTTTAGTTTAGATTGATACCTATTTTCCTGCTGATTTCCTGCTGATTAAGTTGTGTATATATATATATATATATATATGTATCCATGTATATTAAAGATATAGAAGTCTTCCTGAAAATCTTAACAGTATAGATAATAGAAGAAGAAACAACAGAAAAGAAGGAAGAAATAAAAATTGGGAGGAAGAATAATGCAGGATCATCTCGTATGTGGCTGTAGTAGACATCTAATAGAAGTAGATTTCAGGTGTTAGTGGTTTTATTTTGAACTGAACTCTAATAACGTCTTATTTGAATTGATAGTTCCATCTATTCGGCGTTTACTTTTCTAGTTAGATTAAAGTTGGATGTAATGATATTGAATCCAGGATGTTTAGACATCATTTTTTGGGTTGCGATTGGTTCCCCTTGGGTGAGGATATCGTGGATAGATCCTATAGAATGTGAAGGATCATGACGAGGTTTAACAGAGTCATCAAAATGTTCCTCTAGAGGCCTTTCACGTAGAAGCTTAAGAACTGGAGCAAATTAAGACCTAAACTCCTAGTAAAGGAATTAAAAGAGAATTCTATGGCTCATTTTAAAATTAATAGAACAATTGTCAGGGCTGGCCTTGTGCATCTTGTCAGTGTGATCTTGTCCCGTATTTCGTGCTTGTATCCTCTTAGTTGAACCTAGAAGATTGGTGTATAGTATCTGATTATGAGTTTGCTCTCTTTCTGCAGGTAATGTCAGCCTAGAGGCTGCTGTCAATTGGGTAGTTGAGCATGAGAATGACCCAGATATAGATGAGATGCTATTGGTACAAGTCCTCTTATATCTTATATTTTCATCATTGTGGTGATACCATTTCATTTTATTTAAGCCCTTGGTATGAATCTCCTCTTATCTTCTACTTTCATCATTGTGATGATATTGTTTCATTTTATTTAACTATGTGTGTACACGGAATGTTACTGGTTGATATGCATTGAAGTTACTTAATAGAATTGGGGGTTGGGTCATAGTGTACTAAATTTGGTTTCTGCTTTCTACAACTGAATTTTTTGTTCTCTTCAATTTGTCTTTTATGAACAGGTGCCTGCCAACACTAAAGTCGAGGCTACCAAACCAACTCTTACACCAGAAGAAGTGAAGCTGAAAGCACAAGAACTGAGGTGTGATGTACTAGCAATTCATTTTGACTACTGTATGTAATGGTAATTGGAATTGATTTTGATGGAAGTACCTTGATATACTATGTTTTGGTAAGTTGCAACTAGACAGTACATAAAAATAACGTCAAGGACTCTTAACAACATTTCTAAAAAGAGAAGTTCTAACTCCGTTACAATATAATTTTGTTAGAAATTCATGTAATGATAATTTAAAGCCTCATTTTAGTAATTGCCCAAATGAATCATGTAACAATTGGCAGGCTGCTAAATAGTACCAGAAAGGGGGAAGGTTTTTATCAGCACCACCAGCTCCATCAATGCCACAAGTTTTTTGTTCTATAAATGCTATCAGTTCTGTACTACCTGTCAAAGAATGCTTACGATTTCAAATACCTTCTATGATGACTATGGAGTTTAATGCCAGTGTTTCTGATTATATTTACATGTTACATTCCTTTCCTATTTATTCTGGTAGTTTTGTGTTCAAATCTCTCTATTCCTGTAAGTGGCTTTATGATTTCATATGGTTCCCAATATTCTTTAAATATTATAGGGAGCGTGCTCGCAAGAAAAAGGACGAGGAAGAGAAGAAAACGGAAAGAGAAAAGGAAAAGGTTCTTAATTCCATATCTATTTGCAGCTTTAGATCATGTGTAGGTCATGTATTATAGCCCAAAAGGAACGCTCTTCTGTTTTTAAGATCTGTTGGCTGACAGGAACCCAAAGCTTCTTTGACAGATTTCAATATTAAACCAACTTTCAGTAGGCAATTTATTTTTAGTTCTTAGGGAAGGCGAACTTTCGTTAAAGTCTATGAACATGCAATATTTAAAAGGTCCTTTATTCTTCAATTTATATATTTGAAAGCTTCTTTCAATCTATTTTCTTGGATCATGATTCCTGAAGTCATTCACTATCTACTTTATGTTAATGTTCTACTTCATTATTATACTAGGAGAGGATTCGAATTGGCAAGGAACTCCTAGAAGCAAAGCGAATTGAAGAAGAAAATGAAAGAAAACGGTCTGTATCAATCTATAGCAACTATTTCACGTACTTGTTTTCATTTCTATGACAACATTAAGTGCCATTTTTATGCTTTTTTTATTTGAATTAACAACCAATTAAAATCTTCAGGTTGATTGCCTTACGGAAGGCAGAAAAAGAGGAAGAGAAGAGAGCTAGAGAAAAAATTCGTTTGAAGTTGGAAGAAGACAAGGTTCATGTTTTTTTCTTCATTTTTTATCCTCCTATATAACAAGAATGGTTTGTTGAGGTAGAGAATTTAGTTTGTTTTTACTTTCACCAGATAACTTTCCTATAAACTCTTCAAATAAAATAGAAGAAATTAAAAATTTGTTAATATGAAAAGACTGAAGCCTTTATATCACTTATAAAAAGCAAAAGTAAAAGGGTATGATTAAAATTCTACTATAAAATAAGGATTACACGTTCCATCAATTTCTTTTTACTAGTATAATATCATATAATGTAGCTTTTACTAGGTAATGTCTAACTGTGGTTGGATGCTTCACAGGCTGAAAGGAGGAGGAAGCTTGGATTGCCACCAGAAGATCCTGCAACAACCACTAAGCCTATTGTGGAGGAGAAAAAGGTACACAGGAAAGTTCATGCATTTAACAGATATGTGCATCCAAGTGTCTCTGACAGTTACTTCACCAAATATCTTGCAGAGTATGTTGCCTGTTAGACCTGCCACCAAAGTTGAGCAAATGAGAGAGTGTTTGCGATCTCTTAAGCAGAATTACAAGGTAAAAAATATTATCCTTTTGTGACTTGAAGAATATACATACAACTGATCGTTCAAAAATTTACACCCACCATATTGTTTGGTAAAATAAGGAATGAGACGGTAGGAAGATGGCGGTAAGATTTGGGGAGATGAGGTTTTAACTAGTGGGATTTCTTGATTCAGTGTTATTTTATGAAATCTATGACTGGCTAACTATTTAGCTTTAGACTATTTTAAGTAGGTTAGTTTTGATGGTTTTATGTGTTTCGTGCACAAACTTGGTTCTTGATTATTTCCCAATTTCATCTGTATATCTGGTATGTATCAACAATATGTACATAAATCAACTAACATAAGGTATTTATTAGTCGTAAAATGTAAGCAGCACATACGCACCCACAAGTTATTTGCTTCTTCAAATGTTATATTGTGTTAGATTTCTCTACTTTTTCGCCATCTATTTCAGTAGTTGTTTGGTACTATCCTACTCAGTTGTTTGGCTTTTGTGGAACAGGATGATGATGCTAGAGTTAAGAGAGCATTCCAAACACTCCTAACCTACATAGGGAATGTTGTGAAAAGTCCCAATGAAGAGAAGTTCAGAAAGATTAGACTCAATAACCAGGCATTTCAGGTATGAAATTATGTTACTTTTTTGTCATTTGGAACACTATACGAATATGTGAATGGGTTGTCAAAATAGAAAGAATTTTGGATATAAAATGAGCAGGAAGGAATATGTGTTCATAAGTTCTGTTGCAAATTTTGTAATTATTCTTTTCTTATGCATAAAATTGACACTTCTTGTCTTAATGCCTTCTTTCCTAGTGTATATTGAACCAAAGGCAATTATATATTTATATGTACTAATTATCTAGCTCTCTTTCACAAACTGGTTGCTATTATAACGTTATTGCATACTTTAATACCCTCATATACGTTGTTGTATCACAAGAACCGAATCGAAGCAAGCTGAGTCTCATCTTTTTCATAAGCTTTTTCTTGCTCTGTTTGACGTTTTATGTGACAATGAACAGGATAGGGTTGGTTCATTGAAAGGTGGTATCGAGTTTCTGGAGCTGTGTGGGTTTGAGAAAATTGAAGGCGACGATTGTCTTTTCCTGTCAAGAGACAAGGTTGACGTGGCAGTACTTAACTCAGCTGGCTCGGAGCTTAACTCTGCAATCAATAATCCCTTTTTTGGAGTTCTTTAGTTTCAAATAAATTTTAAAAAAACAGCCCTTGTTTTTATGTGAATTTGTACACCTTTATATTGACGTCCAATCCAACAAATTTATTAAGTCTAATTTCAGGCAAATATTTGAACATTTTCATCCATGTTTAATGTCGTTTTGTAGTTAAAGAAATAGACGAACCGTACACATGTTTAAGGCCCGGTTTAACACATTGCTTTCAAAGCATGAAAGATCCAAGTTGAGGTAGATGTTTGTTCAAAAGGTATAAGTGTAGCACTGTTTTATATGAAATGAGATTTTTTATAGATAAAAAAGCGACATGGAAAAATCTGTAACTTCTATTCCAACCAAACAGGCCACAGCTGGACCCTCTTGTAACCATAACCCAGCAAGTAAGCCTCCACTGACATGCGAAAGTCTTAGACGGGGATATTAGCGTTGGGACAACTTTGTAACTAGACCTCAAAGAGGAACTGAAACACAACTGCCGCTTTCTACACCAAAGACACCCTCTCTATTAGAAAATCTGGAAAAGAAGATGAACGAGTGGAGGCATAAAAAGACATGAATTAAACCCAATAGCCCTACTTGTATATAAGTCAGAAAACAAGAGAACAGTATTTGTTTCACTAATATTGAATGGTTGCAAGTAATATTGGAACATCAAGCAAGTCCGGAAGGCAAGGCATCTGATCTGTTGAGTTTCAAGAAGCACTATATCTTGATCATCAAATATATGCAGTATTTTTCAATCCTATGCCTGAAACTACCCTCTACTCTCCTCCTTCAGTCTTCCCCATCCAAATTCAAGGCTCTCAAATGAGATATGCAAAAGGCCATTGTAAAGCCTCCCAGCGCCCACTCGCAACTCAATTTGGATTGTTTTGTTCTCAGCATCAATATCATTAGCATAGCCAATCCTCTTTCTTTTCATTCTTCACCAACAAAAATTACGTTTGAAGCCGCTCAGTATATTGGAATCCATACATCAAATAATTGAGAGATCAGTTTATAAAACCAAAATAGAGAACTAAATGTTCCTGTCTACCCCACTCTTATCCAAGCAAATTTGCCTTTTTTTTTTCCTGGTTCCCCCCATAACAGGAACTGGTTAAATGCTAACAATGCGCCTATAAAGTATTTCATCATCACTTTCATCTTCCTCTTCAGATAAAACTTCAGACCATGGTAGCTCCAACTTCCCACCCATACTAAACAATGGACCAGAACTCTCAGATTCAACATAACCACCTTCCAGCCTCTCCTCGAATCTCTGGTCGCTACAGTTAAGGAACCAATTTAATGAATGTCTAATTCCCTTTGCTTGCAGCTTCTGATACCTGGGCTTGATTCTGGATTCTAAACTGTAAGTAAAGTATTCTGGGAATTCTACAAGCTCTTTTGGTGGCCTCCCCATTTCACTCTTGAAAAAGTAATAGCTATTTTTCATACGTTCAACCTTTAAAGCGACTAATTGCGGACATTTTACAACCATTTTTGCTACATCTTGAGATGCCAATCCCCGCCCCAGAAGAAACTCAACAGGTTTCATAATCACATGTTGGTTAAGGCTTACAATCTGTGGCATCTTCTCTATCACCTTAGCAAAACTTTCTGGATCAATCTTAATCTTCAAGTTAAAGAAATACTGATGTGAAGAAAGCTTTGCTTTCAAAGGTAATCCTATTATTTGTGGATACTGCGCTATAATTGAAGTTAGTGCTTCCCTCCTAACCCCAAAACTGATAAGACAATCAACATTTGGCTTAATAGTCTCTTCAAGATCATAACCAAGTACATATGTCCTCTTCTCCAACATTCTTGCCACTATCTTCTTCGGCAAACCCAACGAAATTAGGTAATCTACAAAGGGTTTAATAGTTGTCCCCACTCGCATCCCTAAGAAATACGGATACTGAGTCACCATTGGTCCAATATCTCTAGGACTAACACCAATACTAACAAGATAAGCTACAGATGTACTCATTGTCCCTTCAAGCTTGAACCCAAGAAGTTCAGGATACTTTTGTAGAACATAACCAATATCCTGTTTTTCCACATCAAGCCCTCGCAGAAACTTAACAACTGGCATAAGCTCCACAACCACACTCATGTGCAACACTTGCGGATAGCTCTTAACAAATTCACCTATTTTTGGCCTGCTTATACCAATCTTTTCCAAGTAACCCAAAACAGGTATCATATTCTTCCTCACACTACAGCTAAGCATTAAAGGAAACTCATTAATATCATCAATGGTCAAACCCAACCTCTGCAAAAATTCAACGCGTTCTTTCATGACTTCTACTGTGGATGGGAGTTCTAACCTCTCCAATTCATCTGGCACAATCCCCAAACTCTTGAGGTAGTCACATATTATGACACGATTAACAAGCTTTTCTCTCTTTCCTTGAACTACAGACCATGAAACCGTGGGCATCTCATACTCGGGAAATTTAGAGGCCTGTGTCGAAAAAGATGAAGAAAACGATAAAACCCAGACAGGGTTTTGTGTTTGGTGACATTGGGCAGATGGGTCTTCGAGGATTTTGATTGAGGAAGATAAAGATGAGATGTTTGTAGAAATTTGCTGCGACGAAATAGAGTTGAAAAATGAAAGTAATAGCTTTCTTCTTCTAAGCGGTGAGAAGCTCATATTATGTCTATGCAAACGTTATTTCACGGAGAAACTTATGAGGAATCTCGGATATGTTACCTGAGAAGAGAAAGTAGCAATAGCACGGGTTCGGTGAATGGTGGTGATCGCCGGTGCGTCGGTGGGAGAGAAGGGTCAGGGAAGAATACAGACGCAGAGAAGAAGGGCAGGGGACCTAAACTAAAGGCTGCGTTTCAATGTTTTGTGTTAAAACATAGTGAAAGTGTGACGATTTTTATATTTTCATTTTCATTTTAATACAAATAAAAATAAAAATTATTAATATAAATATAGCTATATTTTATTAATAATAATTAAATATTAAATAAAATACAGAGATAAGTTATTTTTATGAATTAATTAAATAAATAAATTTATATTAATCTCTTATATAATATTTATTGACAATTTTATAATATTTTATTGGATCAAATAATAAAGTTAGTACATTTCATTATAAATTAATATTTGTTTATTAATATTTTTTAATTATTAATAAAAATGTTATGATTTAGAATTAAATATTCAAACCTAAAAGTATTTCATAAATAAATATTTAAAATTTTAAAATTTTATTTTAAAGATACTTCAAATTTAAATTTAATTATAAAATATTAAATTTTCGTATTCATAATTTTATTAATAATTAATATTAAATAATTAAATAGTACATATTTAATTAATAGTATACTAGACTAAAAAATATAAATAAAAATTCAACAAACGTATTTTTATGAATTTGAAAAGGAAAGCCAAAACTAAAATTTTTACAATGCTAGTTAAAACTAATAAAAATAACAATAAAATATATAAAATTTCAGTCTAAAGCAAAAGTAATATATGGTAATCATAAAGTTAATAGTAATGACGTGACATTAGAACCATTAAATACATGGCATGCATATGACAAATTAATGATAAGTTGGACAAATACATAAATAAAAGAAAATAAATTACAAAAATCTGGTTAGTTTGTCATTAACCATAGAATTAGGGAGTCTCTTTCTAATTACAAAAACATATCCTTTTCCAATAGCACACAGTTCAAAACAATAGAAAAAGAAAATATCACTTGAATAATCTTAAAATAAAAAAAAATGAAGTTGTTCTTATACTAGACTTGACGGTAACCATGACTGAAGAAGATTGTAGTCTTGAGATGCTTTCTTGTAAGGTACGCTTTTATGTTTAAAAGCAATCTAGCTCATTCTATACAATTCTCCCATATAATGAGAGTCTCCTACCACTAACTCACATCCCCCCACCCATTTTTGACAACCTTTGACACACATCTGCTTCCTCTCACTAACCTAATAACTCATTTTCTGTTTCTTTTTTTTTTGACAACCATTTTGACAGTCACCCTTTCCCTTTTTCTCCGACATCACCCCTCTTCCCTCAAAGACAAAATCCTCTGTTCAGTTTACTTTGTCTTGTTCTGTTCCATGAAATCTCAGTCATTTATTTTATAGGATCTACGCGGGACCCACGTGTAATTTACGCGGAACCCATATAAATAAATGACTGAGATTTATTGGACAGAATAAGACACCATAATATTGGACAGGAGATCTGGACTCTTTCCCTCACCCCTTTTCTGACAGCCTCTAACCTTCACAACCTATCCGACAACCTTTGGCATTCATCCTCCTATTAACCCCACACCAACTTTCTCCTTTTCCACCCCTTCCACTCTACAGACAGCCTGACCTAACCCCTCCTCTGACATGTCAAACTAGTCACCTAACACCCATTACTCTAACCTAACCAACAAAACCAAACCTTACATCAATGGAACTTCCCATAACAAATCAACCTCATTTCTAAGCCGATACAGAAACCCCAATCATAAACATAACAGACTTTCCACCACCAGGAGGAACTTTAGAAAGGAAACAATAAGGACTGGAGAAGGAGAAGACCATATGGAGATCCACTGTAGGGGATTCTGGGAACCTAGGCAGACTTAGATTTGTGAAGACAGATGAGGACAAACTGATCCAAGCCAGCAAGGTGCTCAAAAGTGGAGCACATCTTTTGTGGGTTTTTTTTGGAAGAGGTTAGCATTTATAGTTGTTAACAAGTGGGCGAATGTTGCATAGAGGAATAAGGGGTTGTGAATACTATGGTAAACGAAGATGAACTCTTTGTATTCAAATTCAATTCAGCAGAGAATGCACAAAAGGTGTCAAGGTCATGACACATAATGGGGCATTCAATTTTTATTAAGAAGTGACAGTCTAGAGTTACCTTAGACAGAAGCAAGCTTGATTCAACTCCCTTATGGATGAATATTCACAAGGTTCCTTTGTAGTACTGGTCTGCAGAAGGTATAAGCTATATTGCTAGTAAGATTGGTAAATTTTTATGATTAGACTAAAATACTGCCTTAATGGGATTGGGTTCGCTTGAGTATGTATAGATGTTGATATATTAAGGAAGCTTTTGGATACCCTTAGTATCATGAGGCTAGATGAGAAAAGAGAACTTATAGAGGATTTAATAGGAGTAACATACATGTGGAGACCTAAGATGAAATAAGAGAAGCAGGTTTGGAATAGAAAAGAGAAGCAAGAGGGGAAGCAGATGAATGAGGGATGTCCAATCTAAGTGAAGGGTATCTTAACAGAAGGAGAGGCACCACTTAAAGTGTAGAATATTCATTACATGATTTAGGACGAGAATCAACAGATAGGAAATGGAGGATAGGAAAAAATCAGGAGGAGAATAGGGGATAATCAAGGGGTAGAAAATAGGGAATAGGCGATGAACTTGAAAGAGACTAATATGATAGTGAATAAAACATAGACAATTGAGGATAAGGGAGCATGACAGGAAGAAAAGACAATTGGCACTCCAATGATGGAAAGGGGGGAAGCTTCTGGTATTAAGAGCAATAGAGTATTTATATCCCCAGGTATGAATGGGAAGTATAGAAGGAGAAGGTCAAGGAAAAATGATTAAGGTAGTAACACAGAATGTTAGAGGTCTTAATAACCTAAATAAACATCTTGCAGTTAAGGAATTTATCAAGAACATTAAGCTAGATTTTTTTGTGGAAACCAAAATAAAGAGGGAGTAATTAGAGAAGAGCATATAGCTCCTAAACAAAGGATGGAGGGTAATGCGTAATCATGATTATCATTTCAATGGGAGAGTGATAATAGGTTTCAATCCTCAGAAAGTGGAAGTAGTGAAGTAACTTGAAATGATCAATTGATACATTGTGGTATCTTGATTACAGCTATTGGGACAATGATTGCAATTACAGTGATGTATGCAGCAAACCATAAATTCCAAATACAACATGTATGGAATGCGCTGGAGAAAACTAGCAATATAATGAGTCTCCTATGGATAGTTATCGAAAACTATATTTGTACTCTCAAATTAGAAGAATCAAAAGGAGGGAGAAGTTAGAACTGGTGGACTGTCGAGAACTTCAGGAAATGGTGGAGACGACAAAATTTTCTGACCTGAAATGGTATGGTAACTCTTATACCTGGAACAATAAGCAATCGAGGGTATAGTTATTACTGAGAAAATTGGACAAATGTATGGTTAATGATAAGTGAATAGAAAAATACCCAACAAGTAATGATATGTTTGATGATCTAATTGTATAAGATCATAGTCCAATAGTAGTGGAATTGTTAACAGGTGACAGGAAAAGGAAAACCCCATTTAGGATATTCAATCACTTGATGAACAATATTGAATTTAGAAACATACTCAGTAAGGCAATGTAATGGGAGGTCCTAGGCTCAAAGGAGTACCAACTCGACATAAATCTAAAAGCCTTGCAAAACAGATTGAAATTGTTCAATAGAGAAATAATACAACCAGAATTAAAAACTAAACTTGATGCTTTGGAGGAGCTAAATAAATGTTAGAAGAGATTATTGGACAACCTAGAAGATCTGCTAGTGAGAAAAGATGAATATGTATTGATGGAAAAGTATAATCAACTGTTGATTAGTACCAATACCCGACTAAGGCAAAAATATAGAATGATCTGGATGAAGGAGGGAGAGAGATTACCATGAATATGCATCGGTGGAAAAGTATAACCAACTGTTAATTAGTACCAATATCCTACTAAGGTAGAAATATAGAATGATCTAGATGAAGGAGGGTGAGAGATGTGCTAAGTGTTTTATGAGTTCAATTTTAGCTAGGAGAAAGAAGAATGTTGGAAGATGAAACAGGACAGATTTATGAGGACCTAGAAAGTAAGAAAAGGTGCCTTAGAGTACTTTATTAGGCTGTATGGGATTGCAATGCCAATAAGGGCTATGATAGAAGAGGTTCTAGCAAGTCTTAAAAAGCTTAATAAAGAAGACAAGGTGGAGTTGGCTAGGGAAATAACAATGGAGGAAATAAAAAAATGTTATCTTCTCAATAAAACCTGAAAAAGCTCGAGGACCTAATGGATGCAATAGGAGATTTTTTTAAAAAAAATTGGGATATTGTAAGAGAAGGAGTGATATAAGTAGTGGGAGAGTTCTAGAAGAGGTGAATAATTCTTAAGGAATGGAACAAAACATTTGTTTGCCTTATTCCTAAACAAAGCAATGCAAGGAAGCTAGAACAATTTAGGTCAATAGCCTGTTGTAACTTTCTATACAAAACTACCAAAAAAAATAGTAGAAAATAGACTAAGAGCAAGCCTGGAAAAGTTAATTAACCTAGAACATAATACATTCATCAAGAGGAGGTCAATGGGAACCAATATCTTACTCAGTTTTGAATTGTTTGAGGGGTATGATTCTAAGAGGAGAATGAGGAATTGCACTATAAAGATGGACTTTACAAAGGTGTATGACTCAATCAGCTAGAGTGTTCTATTTCCCATGTTCAAAAAATGAGTAGAGGAATGTATAACCATTGTTTCAGGTTTCACTCTTAGTGGATAGAGAACCTACAATCCTGATCAAATTAAGGAGGGATTTAAGATAAGGGGACTCATTATCACCTTACCTGTTGATTTATATGGGCATAGGCGCTATGAGTCATGGAACTTAATTTTCCATTCACCAAATTTGTAGAATATGTTAATGGAGTGTCCTTTGTTGTTATAGTTTACTCGTGACATTGTCTTAATGTGTGACAGGTACATATATATATATATATATATATATATATATATATGTGGGTGTGTGTGTGTGTGTGTGTGTGTGGGTGTGTGTGTGTGTAATTCCTGAATAGCTTTAATTGGTATAGACTATTTCTACACTCCCTAAAATTCAGTTCCTCTACTGTTTGATGATTTAGATAAAAGGGATGGAAGCATCATAACAGTACTTCTCTTTCTTTAACCAAAAAGCACGTTGAAGCTCTCCTTTAGCAAAAAATGTGCCATATGTTTTGTTTTTTGTAATCTATATATTACTTAAATTTTTTATTTGGTAGGACCCAAAAATCATATAACAGATTTATCGAGATGTAAAGCGCACATTGTTGGAGAGTAAATGGTGAATATGGTTTTATTAGATATAGAAGCAAGGATTACAGGACAAAGGACTACAAGTACTCAAAGTATCTTGCCCAGCTATTTAAGCTTTTACAACATAATTCTCAAGACATCCCCTGTACTACTGCCTAGTTCTTTTTATATATTATTCGCCATCATTATTACATTGTATCCAGATCCCGAAGTTAAACAATTGACTTCCCCTTATTCCTCCTTGAATACGTAAGAAGTGTTCTATCCAGTGAACTAAAATTGTTAACTGGTTTTGATTCCTTATCTGTAGTTTCTGTAACACACACATCCAGACATACAGTTCTTCTCTAATGATTCATCTTTAGCAAAATCCAATCAAGTATGCTGTTATAAATTCTATTTCATATGTGATATAAAATAACCTGTGAGCTTACTTATAGTTTCTCCAACTTTATCTTCAGGACACTTTGAGAAACATACTAATTGTATTTGCTAAGTTAAATTCAGGTATAAGATATGTTCAGGGGATGAATGAAATTTTGGAACCACTATTCTATGTGTTCAAAAATTATCCCGATGAGGAAATGTCGGTGAGTGTCTATTTGTCCTTTATATCTTTATTAGAACTATGTTCATCATGACGGTATTGCATCAGTTATTTTTCTGGTAGTATAAAATTGGATTTCATCTTATTGTACCATTAGAATTCATTTGTAGAAATTACTGATCGATACTCTAAAAAATGAGAAGTATGTCACTGAAATACTATTAGTAGTAACTCAAATATACTAAGTTACAAGATAACTTGCAATCAATTTCGAGAGTGTCTGCTCTCTCCTAGCCTAAGGCTCACCAGAATTCTCTTAGTAATATAATGATCCTCCCTTTTCCAATCATTACATTATTTATACTAACCCAACTACTTACGTCAGCCATGCAACAAACTCACTACTCTCTCACTCTCTCATGCACGTCATATAACCACCAACCCCTGCCTCTAGCAGAATTTGGTAACTTTACTTGATTACTCTTCCCTTTGTCCTTCTAGAATAAACATGTGTAATAGGTGGTCTAAAACTGCTCCTCCTCCCCCCAATGAGTTGCACCTTGTCCTCAAGGAAAAATTCAAAAATTGTTCCACTATATCATCGAATTTCTCCCAAATAGTTTCTGAATCTGCTAGGCCTTTCCACTTGATCAAGACTTCCAGGCCATTGGATCCCCCTCGTGGTCTTATCGTTAAGACCCCTTCAAGTTGCATTGTTGACTCCTCTTCCTCTCACCACTTGTTAGGTAAAATCAACTTGTCATTATCATCTCCCACCATTGCTCGTAGCTGTGACATATGAAAGATAGGATGAATCCTGGCTAACTCGGGTAACTGCAGTTCTTATGCCACTTCCCCAATCCTTCTCAACACTTAGAATGGACCAAAATATCGGGGGGTTAACTTCTCATTGATTGTTCTCACTACAGTTAATTATCTATAAGGAGCTAGCTTCAGCCATACCTTGTCTTCGACTTGAAAAACCGCCTCCTGTCTGTGTTTATCAGCTCTACTTTTCACGTCATTTTATGCCTTAGATAAATACTGTTTAATTTTGGCCAAGTAGTGGTCTCTTTGTTGTAATAATACATCAACCGACTCCATTCTTAATACTCTTGATCCCATCTAAAGAATAGGAGGAGGATCCCTCCCATATAAGAACTTAAAGGGTGTAGTTCTAAGAGCCATATAATAGGAGGTATTATAGCCATAGCCTAACCATTTCACCCATTGCTTGAGGATGTCTCCTACAAAGCACCTCAAGTAGGCTTCTACTGATCTATTTACCACCGTAGTAGCACCATGAATTTGAGGATGATAGGATAAGCTAAACTTAAGAACTATTCCGTGTACTTTGAACAACTCCCACCAAAATTTACTCATGAAAACGTTATCTCTGTCAGAAACCACAAATCTAGGGAACCCATGTAGCTTCACAATTTTCTTAATGAAAACCTCAGCTACTGTTTGTGTTGTGTGTGGATGATTAAGTGATAAGAAATGAGCATATTTGCTAAGCCTATCCACTACGACCAAGATGGATGAATATCTAAGGGATTTTGGGAGCCCTTCGATAAAATTCATCGTTATCTCATCGCATACCTGATTGGGTATCACAAGGGGCTGCAATAGTCCTACTGGTGACAGAGTTAAGTATTTATTCTGTTGGCATGTTAAGCAAGCCGCCACAAATCGGTAAATTTCTTTCTTCATGCCCTCCCAATACAACTCCCTAGAGATTCGCTTATATGTTTTTAACGAACCTCCATGTCCTCCCAAGTGACTCTCCTAACCATCCTTTATAATTTTGGATATAAAAGTAGAAGTATTAGAGATTACCAATCTATCCTCGTAGTAGAGTCTACCTTGCTTCACCATATGTGGAGGCTTGAACACAAGGTCTTTACTTACAGCTTCTGCCAACTTCCTTAGCTTGCTATCAAATTCTATCTCTTGCAAGATTACATCCATATCTATGATTTTGCATGCCATTAAAGTCTACAACTTCTCTTGGTACTATACTCTGGGTAAAGCATCTGCCACTTTGTTTTCTTTGCCAGGTTTGTGTTCAATGGCAAAATCCCCAGCAACTTGGTGATCCATTTTTGATAATCGGGGTGAATCTCCCACAGCTCTAGTAAAACTCCCACGATTTCTGGTCAGTACGAATGACAAACCTATGGCCTAGGAGATAAGATCTCCAATTCCTGACAACCAACATAATAGCCATAAGTTCTCTCTCATAAGCTGATTGTCTCTTTCTTTCTGTTAACAGTGATTGACTATAATAAGAAATCAGTCGATTATTCTGCATCAGCACAGCTTCCACATCAGAAGCTGAAGCATCAGTCTCCAAAATAAAAGGTTGATTGAAATCGCCCAAGGCTAAAGTGGGCACTGTGGTCATGGCCTGTTTAAGGTTGATGAAAGCTTTCTCTGCTTTCTCTGCTTCAACTGTTTACTTAAAAATTGTTCTTCTTGAGCAACTGTGTCAACGACCATGTAATGTGGCTGTACCCTCATACAAAATTTTGATAATAACTTATCAGTCCCAAGAATCCCCTCAACTCTTTCAAGGTTACTGGTTTGAATGATTCCAGATTCTAACATCTCCTTGACCAATCTCTTGATTTCATTCTTTTGAAAATGGGGATACTTGTAAGGTCGGACCCTTACTGGTCCATCTCCTTCAACTAAGTGGATATGGTGTTCTCTTTCCCTTTTTGGCGGCAAGGTCTGTGGCAATCGAAACACCCCTCTATACTCTTCCAACACACTTTTGATTTCAGGGTCTTCCACCCTAATAATCGGTTTTGGTTCTTCCTCTTATACTGCCATTTGTAACCAGTACACGAAATCCCCTCCTTTGATATCCTTGCAAAGGGATTTTGCGCTCACCAGGGATTTAGGTAATATTAGGTCCTCTTTGATAATGATTTCTTTCTCGCCCAATCTTATTTTCATAGTAAGTGTACACTAATTATTCAGGACATCTCCTAGTGTTCTCAACCATTTTATGCCCAGCTCTGTTTTGAAAATCGGACCGGACCGGCCGGTCCGACCAGTTCAACCGGTGACCGGTCGGCTACCGGTCCGGTTCACCCTTTAAAACCAGTTCTCAATTGAACCAATGAGAACCGGTCAAAACCGGTCAATTGACCGACCGGACCGGTTCGACTACTGGTTCAATAAATTTTTTATTTTTTATTTTTTTGGGTATATTTTTGTATTTTTTAAATATTATTAATATTATATATAATTAAATATAATTATTGCATAATTATGACGTCAGACCGGTTCGACCGGTGGTTGAACCGATCAAACCGGTAACCAGTAAGGCCTCCGGTTCGATGATCGGTCTGGGTTTCAAAACATTGATACCCAGTATAACATCTATACTGCCCAACTTCATTAGCAGAAAATACTCACATATTTCTAACTCCTGTATCCTTAAATTCAAGCTCCTATAGACCCCAATTCCTGCTACTTTTTCACCATTCCCCATCACTAACTTATACTTGTCTGTGTGGTCGCATTTGGAACTTCATTTCAACGCCAACTCTTTCGATACAAAGTTATAGGTGGCTCCACTGTTGACGAAAATCACCACGAGCTCCCCTTCTAATACTCCTACTACTTTCATCATCTTGGGTAAGGTCAACCCAGTTGCTGATCCTGTTGATAATTCTACATTTTGCAATTCCACTTCTTGCTCTTCGTCATCTTCTACAATCTCCAACGTACTAACTTCTATTTCTTCATCTAAGACCGTGATAACCTTCAAATCTATCATTTTACATCGATGGCTTGGTGAATATTTCTCATCACATTTAAAGCATGGTCCCTACTTCTTCTTCTCTTGTATCTCAGTGAATGTTAAACGTTTAAATTTTCCATTTCCTTTATTGGTGACAACGACCTTTCCTGCTTTAACCCCAAGTTTCTCACTATCTCCCACTGCCTCCTACGTTTTGTATCCACCATAGCCACTTATTCTATTACCACCCATTGCCCTATTTCCCTTATCATGTCCCATTACTTTATTCTTTTCCTCCATCTGTTGAGCTAAAGTCATCACTCATCCCAAACTGCTAAGATTAACAATTAATAGTTTCAGTCTGATTTCCTTCGATAACCTATTTAAAATTGAACTCTCCAGTACTTCATTCGGTAACTATGATAATAGAGCAGCTAATTCCTCAAATTTACAAATATATTCATCTACCGTACCTGTCTGCTTGATGGCCAATAGACGTTCACACGGGTTTCCTTCCTGGATGGGTCGAAATTTTTTAACAAGTAGATCATTACATTCCTCCCACTTTCTAATCGGTCATCGACCCTCCACCCACTGAAACCATGCTAATGCCTTCTTCTCCATGCTGAGCGATACTAACTCCATTTTCTTCTTTATGTTAAACCACCCCATCGAGAAAAAATGTTCAACATGATAAATCCACCCATCCAGGTCGTCTCCGTCAAAGACTGTCATCTCCACCCGCTTAGTTCAATAGTCATGTTGAGGTTCCCCCTATCGTACAAATCCCGATGGTGGTTCTTCCGTAAAGTCCCTCCACCCTTCTCTCTGGTGTTCTCGTTCACGCTCCCCTCCCACCAGTGGCCCACGTCGATCACGCTCCTATCAAGCAAACCCATGAGGTGGTTCCCGGTGGGTCGTATTATTCCACCCATACTCTGGTGGAGGTTCATTCTGACCGATATTCTCTAAGGGATATTGCCGGAACTAGGGATGGCAATAGGTAGGGTTCGGTTCAGGTTTTACTCTACCCATATCCATATTCATTTTTTATGACTCAACCCATATCTATATCCATATCCATCAGTTTTTATGATGTACTACCCATATCTAAATCCATTGGGTTGCTCGGGTTTTTGGATATCCATCGGGTTGTGTAACACATAAAATATAACTTCTAAATAGAAAATATAAAAAGCAGATTTTTATGAACGCTCTAAATCAAAATTACTTTAATAATAATAAGTTAAGACTTTGATTTATATGTATTAAAAACCATAAAATTGGAATAATAAAAATCATAATGTCTAGTACAAAGACAACATACATTTTTCACAA
>JAOTIZ010000001.1:17172601-17189403 GCA_027123425.1 Erythroxylum panamense
AACATTCAAAACTCCATCTCCATATTATTTGCATTATTATCATCCTATAAGAAAATAAAATATGATGAAAAATGTGAATACTGAAGAGTAAAGTGGAGATTTTAAAGTTATTTTTTCTCATAAAATATTAATATTTTATTATATTTAACCATAAATATTCAAGAAAAAAAATAGAAAAATAGAGTTAATAAAAAACGGGTAGGATATAGGTATCCATGGTTCGGGTTATCACTAGACCCATATCTAAATCCATATCCACATCCATTTTTCAACATCCATTTAAAATCTATTTTTTAGCCTTCATATCTATTTTTTGGGTTGGATAGTGCGGATGTTAATCGGGTTGAAAACTCACTGCCATCCCTAGCCGGAACTCATTCACTGGTTCGAACGTCGATGCAGCCCAAGACTCCAACCTGTTCCATCGGCCCCTTCCCTTTGTCCACGCGTGGCTCCTCTTCATTTTGATTATTACCTGAAGTCTCACCACTCTTACCGGCTTCTCTGTGGCTCACAAACAACTTCATTTTCTCACGTAACTCCTTCATCTCGAGCTGGGATTGTTCCCAATTTTTTTACAATTCTTCTTTCTCCAGTCTTCGTTCTTCCCTCAATAGCTCAAAGTTCTTCTAAAAAAATTCACGCAAGCTCTCAATTTCCTTCTCAATTCCATCCATTCAATTATATCCTTTCTTATTAGCCATAGATAGGATCTTTGCTCTGATACCATTGACAAATACTCTAAAAAATGAGAAGTATGTCACTGAAATATTATTAGTAGTAACTTAAATCTGTCAAGTTACAGTATAACTTGCAGACAATTTATATTATTAGTAGTAACTCAAATCTGCCAAGTTACAGGATAACTTGCAGACAATTTCGAGAGTGTCTACTTTGTGTTTCAGAATGACAGGTCCACCCCCAAATTTATGCGTTTAGATGGATTACACTCCTCTTAATGCAAGAATTCAATTTCGCAGATAGTCTCCGTATTTGGGACACTCTTCTAAGTGATCCTGAAGACCCTCGGGTAAATTTCAAAATTTTAGTGGTTCTTTATAGTCTGTGAAATGAATTGAATATAGAAAAAGAGAGTACTTTTATAGTTGATGACTCTCTCTCTCTTATTTTGTGTGCTGAAGTTTGCTGAAGAGAACAAGAAGTTTCGAATATGTTTTTATTGATTTCTTATTAATGATTCACTGGTGGGATATGGACATATAACAGTTGTCAGTATTGATGCGTTGGTGTTGAGAATGATGGAAATTATGATGTTGGAATACTGACTACTTGCGTTAATGGGAGACTTCACTTCGGATATGCTGTGCAATGTGTTGAATATTGGCTCAAAGAAAGTTAGAAATGGAAGCTTGCAAAGTCAGACATTGAAGCTACTTTCGGTGATAAAAAATGGTGGCTCAACAATGGTGGCTTGGTTTTTTTCCGGTGGATTTCGGCAGTACAGCTAGCTTTCAGACCCATTGTTCACACCCATTGAATTATCTATAAATGGGAGGAAGAACAATGAAGAGAGTACAACGTTTCTGTTGTGAGAGGAGAGCAGAAGAGTGCTAGTGAGAGAGAGACATTTTCGGGAGAAGAAGAAGAGAGAATAGTGAAAGGGAGAGAGAAAAGAAAAGAAAAAAAAACTATTTTTTTTTATTTTTTTTTGTTTCTCTTTTCTACTAGTAGTGTGTGAGCTTGTGTTATTTTGAGTCTCTTAAAAATTGAGTGATAAACACTAATGTATGCTCTCATTGTTATAGTGAAATACTTAGTCGTCTCCAAACTGGACGTAAGCATTGCCGAACCAGTATAAAAATCTTGGTATACTTGTTGATGTTTATTTTTCACTCCAAATTTATTTTTCCGCACAACATAATTCTCATTCTCATGTGGAGGCGAATCCTAGCGGGGGATTTCTTTTCTGAGTCCAGATCTCCTGTCCAATATTATGGCGTTTTATTGTGTCCAATGAATCTCAGCCGTTTATTTATATAAATTCTGTGTAGGTCCCGCGTGGACCCCGCGTGGGTCCCACAAAATAAATGGTTGAGATTTCATGGACAGAATAAGATAGGATAATATTGGACAGAGGATCTGTTCCCTTCTTTTCTATCAGCCATTTACTGTATGTCGCTACTAAATTACGTTTTAAACCATCCAACTAGTTTCTAGCGACTCCTCTCTCTCTCTCCTTGGTTGTATACTTGTACATTACTGGATGCAGATGTTGAGCAAAAGCAGTAGTTATCGTTCTCCTCTTTTTTCTTTTTGTTGTTGTTTATTTTCATATTGATATAGCAAAGCTTTGTTTTCTGGATCCGAAAGCTAGTTCCCGACAATGGAGTTCTGTTTATGTTATTTAAGAATTCCATATGTTAATTACTGCTGACTATTTTTGCTTGAGCTTGGTGTTGATAAGCATAATAATTTGAGCTTCGTATTAGGATTGGGCAACTGACATAATTGAAAAGCAAAGCCTTCTTTAGCCAGTCTGAATCTGTTTAACATAGAACGGCACGATGTCTACAACAGAATGATTGGACCCATGAATTGTTCCAACAATTTCTGTAAATGTGCATAATAAATTGATCAATCATAGTTTATAAATATTTTACGTAAATATGCTACTCAAACAATGCAGGAGGCATACTTTTTCTTTTGTGGGCAGGAAAGTTGCAACAATTATGCGGTCAATTGAATGTTTTGGTGTACCTCGTAAGCCTGGTTGACTATGCAACATCCTGTTTCTTGTTATGGGTCTTGACTAGTACTGCTTTCCTTGGCAAGTACGTTTTTTGCCTTCTTTTACACCTTTTTTTGTAATACTCTTCAACTCTCCCCCTCGACCGCAGCTTGTTCTTGGTCCTTATATTGCATAACTTGGAAGCTTACTCAATTTCCTGATACCAACTGCCTCCATGTACCCATCAACTCTATGAGAAAGCAGACGACTCCTGTTTCATCAAGAACAATGATTTTATGCTATTGTTGACAGAAGCAATCATTGGCTGGCTTCACAGGTATGCGCGATCCAAAATTTCCCTTTTGATCAAATAGTAGATCCATGTCCTAAAAGAACGATCTAAACAACACTTACTTCGTCTTTTAGCTGAAGTCCAAGACACGATTCTTGGAAGTGATGTGGTGAAGTTGACGTGTAATCGAAAGATAGTCTTCCTCGGTTAATAAACTCATCGCCCTGAGCCTATATTTTCTTATTAGTGAAAAAGGGGCAAAAAGGATGGAGGTTATCCATAAGCTGCATCCTCAAGCTCTTATCGAACATTCCTATTCTGGAAATGAAATAGAAACTATAGATAACGTCTACTTCTTCCTAAGCTAAAGTTACTTGCTCTTTCCTGCACATCATATAGTTGGTCATCACAGAGTTGATGACCTCAGTGACCTAGAAAATTGCATGTTTCTACCAGGCAATTTGGGTGCCATAGGTGCATGGTTGAACATAGAAATGATGAAACTGCTAAAATGGAGAGTGGGGATACGGATCAACTTGGCATTTCTCATTATGTCTTACCTACCAGATAAACTAGTTTACTCTCATGTTTTTGATTCAGGTGTGTTGTGACAGTACTTTCTTGAAGGTGATAAAATTTGCAACCATAAATTGTATGATTGAGGCCAAAACGGATCTGCTTCGTGTACTAGAAGATGAAGGGTTGATCGTTGAAGATCATAAGCCAACAGCTAGTACAATACCTGAGCCTCCATATTCTTGCCAGTCTCAACCCTGTCGTCAATCTCTTGGAAGAGAAACAAAGGTTGAACCTTTGAAACAAGAGCATGGAACAAAGATTAGAACAAACAAATGACAAAATTCCTCAAGTGATGCCAGGAAGTCCGGATATTGTCAAACAAGAAGCATGAATGCAAAACATCCACTCTTTTCTTTGAATGATGATGCTATAAATAAACAGGATAGTCAATCCAGTGTATTTAGCATGTCAGCTACAACTCCGTCATCAATCAAGCCTTCTAAAGAATTGACACAACCAAAACTGCCAAATGTATTGCCTTCAAAAGAATCAGGTCCCGAGGCAATGGTACCTAGAAAAGGTCTGGCTCCCCCTCCTCCACCTCCCCCTGGTGTTGGCAAGTCCCTTGTGCGAAAGGGATCCAATACTCGATTGAAGAGGTCTACCAAGATGCCTGAATTATTTCAGGCTCTGAAGGGCGTAATGGAAGAATCTAGCCGAGCTGTCAAGTCAACTGATAGGAAAAAGATGCAGCTTGGAGGTTCACCTGGTGGAAAGGAAGGATTGAGTGCTTCTCTAGCAGAATTGACGAAAAGGTTGGCTTTTTTGTGTCACAAGAAGAAATAGCATAATTACTCAAGTAAATAATATAGAAACTAACTTGATTTGTTTTTTGCTTTCCCTATTTGGTAGTTTAGATCAACATATTTTCAGCAAATAGAAGGAGATGCTCATAAGTACGGAAAACAAATCGGGGAACTGAAGGTAGCCATCAATTCTTTTAACACCAATGACATGGTAAAGCTGCTGAAGTTTCAAAACAATGTGGAATCCGTTCTTGAAGTACTAACTGATGAATCACAGGTTAGAAGATTATAACTTGAGCTGATTCCAAGTTTATGAGTTCATCTAGTGTTACAATTGCACTTGTAAGACTACAGGTGCTAGCAAAGTTCGACGGATTTCCCACAAAGAAATTGGAAACTTTAAGGGTAGCAGCTGCATTGCACTCAAAATTGGAGACAAACATCAGAACCCTGAAGAATTGGCTGGTAGTACCTCCATTACCACAACTTCTTGACAAGGTTGATTGCTATTTTAGAAAAGTAAGTTGTATTCAAGAATGAGTGGAGTATGATATATCTGCATTGCCGTTTCTATAGTTGCTTATGTTTCTTACGATTCAAGATCAAATTAGAGTTGGATGCTTTCGAGAGAAACAAGGATGACGAAGTAAAAAATTTCAAGAGCCACAACATTGATTTCGATTTCCACGCTTTCACAAGGTTAAGAGAAGCAATGTTAGATCTTTCCTCCAACTGCATGGAGCTAGCACTGAAGGTAGGCAACACGTTCATTAAATTGTTCAGAGTCCAAAACAAAAACAAGCTACATGGTCGCTATCGTTGCAACAATGTTCACTTCTCTTACAGGAGAGAAAAGAGGTGAGAACAACAAACAACAATGTGGCTTCTGCATCCAAAACTGATCAGGAAAGAAGAAAAAGCAATGAAATACTTTGGAGAGTATTTCAGTTAGCATTTCGGGTTTATGCTTTTGCAGGTGGACAAGATGACCGTGCTGATAAGTTAGCCAACGAATTGGCAAATGAAATCTTAGTTCGGTCAACAGACTAATGATGCCAATGCCTTATCATAATGGATTGCAGCAAACTATGGCGAAGATTTCAGAAGGCAGCAAAGTTAACATAATGGATTGCAGCTCCAGAGAGTTCGTCTGTATAAAAGTCATAGATCTAAAGAAAAGCCTTACCCTCATTTTTCCATGACAACTAGCCTGCTGAATCTTGCATCTTTGATGGAAGGCTGCAAGTGACACAGAAACCACACTCGCCCTTTTAAGGCATTTATCTCGTTCATTTGCACTTAAGTTACTTTCTTGCAATCCAAAGCTAACTATACACTTAAACTAAGACGTGTTCATAGCTTGGATGAGTGAAGCTCTTCAGTCCATCTTAAGCGTCACGTTGTACACTCGACTTGAAAACCATGATTTTCACCAAGTTGCCTTGGAGGTATAATTTACTAGGGTTTTAGTGGCAACTACTTTTCGCATTTAAAACTAAAAATATCTTATTAATTATGGGTAGCTCTTATTAATTTTAAAATCTCCCTAGTTTTATATGTAAATCAATATGTCTGGAATTATTTATTGGTTCCTTTTTCTTTTGGGTCGTTTTTACTTAGCTACACTGACAACTGTTTTAAGAGAGGGAAGAAAAATAGTCCAGATCTCTTGGCCAATATTATGGTGTTTTATTGTGTTCAATGAATCTTAGTCATTTATTTATGTGAATTCTATGTAGGTCCCGCATAGACCTCGCGTGGGTCTCACAAAATAAATGGTTGAAATTTTATGGACAGAATAAGACAAGGTAATATTGGACAAAGGATCTATTCCCGAAGAGAAGAGTTTGTGAAATTGTGATTACTATTGCTTCTCATTCTGCCAAAATCATGTGTACATCAAAACAGGTCTACCCAAAAAGAAAAACAAAAACAAAAACAAACAAACACCTTTTATATGGACCAACTGTCATTGTCACTGGGTCTTGGGCTTTTGAACCTTCACATTGGGGAAAACACCCATGAAATTGATGACTTTGGGATTCCATCCCAACTGCTCGGCACGGCAAAACATCAGGAATGTGTTGGCAAGATATGAACTGAAGCCCATGAAAAAATGCCACAAAGCATGTCCCTGAGCGTTAAAACGCCACTGGGAAATAGTATCACAGCATATTCTATCACAAGCCAACAGAGACTCGCTATGAATACAGAAACCAAATACAGTCTCGCAAGCAGCTTCGCACGCCTATCCTTTGTGTGGATATAATATTTGTACATCCGGGGTATGCAGAGAAGACAGAGAATCAAATAATGCACCTTGAAACCAATGCCAAAACGAACCAATGCATGGATGACTGCAAATGCAACTCCATATAGAAACAAGAAGGTCGGCATTGTACTTCGATAGTGCCAATCTGGTGAATAAAGGATGTAAAAATACAAAAGCATTTCCCATACCATCGGTGTTTCATCTCCTAACTGTTGCCTGTGAAGCAGAGACAAACTATCAATACCTTTATGTGTATATTACAAGCATAAATATGCAGATAATCGTAAGCCAAGTCTTAACATAGCTTTACTGTAGTTTGTACAAGTTCGAACATACAAGCAATGATACTGTGTCACGAATGTAAAAAAATCACAGAAAAGAAAACATTACTTACATGTGCTGCAAGGTGGCATGGTATAAAAGACTTCCAACAGCAAGTATGATGTTAGATATGTGAAGTATTGAAAACCTCTTCTCAAAGCGTTGTCTCAAAGCATTTATAAGGCCAACAAATGCCAAAAGAATGCTTGTGATGTTTGATATGGTATTGAAGAATTCTGCAACATATGAAGAGTAGACATAATTTTTCTCACACCAGTCATTAGATGTTACAGGACCCCAAAAGCTTGATATTCCTTCAACCATGTCTAGTTCGGTGTAAGTAGGATGAAAAAAGTAATAAAACTCCTGTTAAGATGCTTCCATATAACCTGCAAGGCAAAGAGCTATAAGAAAAATTGAAATCAAAGGAACTGAACTAGTTGAGTCGTTTTGATGATACAGTGCTCTGTTAGCACCACAAAACATATTGCATAGATTTTATTACAGTAAGATCAAGAAAAAACGACAAAGAATAAAGAGCTGCAAAAACTCTTAATACCAAACTAACTAAAACTTCTTTCCCCGAGTCTTAATTTCACTCCGAAAATAACAAAACAAAATTTAGCAGTTCCATGAATTTTGAGTTTCAGTCTATCAGCACAAAAAAGTGTGTGTCTATGTCTTCTCAAACGGCAATCAACCAAGGGATAAACAACTTGTTACATGACAACCATGCCAGATGTGAGTAAGTTGGGCCATCTAAACAATCAACTAATAAGACAGGCTAAAAGAAAATTCAAGTCTAAGTGAAGATAAACCTACATAGTCTATTACTAAGGAGGTCCTACCTCTCTCACCGTAAAAAGAAACTAGTAAAAAGCTAACTGCATAGTGTATCACACATTGTTTTTTAACTGTTACTAAATAGTGCGCATTGCTCACTATCTTATTGCTGTTAACAATACCAAACGTCTTTTATAATATGTTCTATAATTTCCGTGACTGGAAGTGTTATAACTTACCCCATATCTCACCAGGAAAAGAAAAGAAGTAGTCAAAAAAATGAATCTGGAAGTTCTGAATGTCATCTGGTACAGAAAGAATGTGCCTGAGGCTTTAAACTGCATCTCCTTCCTGAACAATTACAACTGTTTGGCTATCAAGAAAGAAATGAAGCAAATTGTTGGGTTGTTGTAAAATAAAGAAAACAATCTAGCAAACTTTAATATTTCAGCTCCTTTACGTTTTTAACATCATAATAATTAAATGGATAAAGAAAAAGGCCTTTGATATGTATTAGAGGACAGACATGAAACAAGTCGAAAGAAAACTCTCCTTCTAGTCTATAGCTTAACCAAATGCTTTTCAGAACACCACACCTGTACTACACCCACCCAAAAAATAAAATTTGTTTCCACTCAAATTTGATAGTAACAAATGCAAAAGTTTATCTTTTCAACTACATTCTACAGGCCAAATTCCTATTCAGTAATCGGATAAGGACTGAAGGAAGTTATATTAGCTACCAAACACATAAAAAAGAACAGGAAAAAAATGATTTGAGGTAATGGAGCCTGTTTAGCGTAATTAAACTTTTGAGTGCCAGATTTGGCATTTTTTATTGTCGCCATTCAAAGTTAAAGATAAAAAACACACAAATTGATATACCGTCCCCGTATCTTCGACATTTATAATGGCATAACTCTTAACTGAACAGTAGGAAACAAAGGAGCTCTAAGCTATCGAGATCATCATGATGCTGATAAAACCTTGAGACTTTAATTTTCCACCAAGAGGCATGTGCTTCAAAGTTTGTGGGATGCCCTTCAAAGACGCATATAGTGCAAAACTAGATTTTATAGAAAAGCGAAATTATAAGAATCATTTGGCGCCCAAACACTTGGAGGGGCAAAGAGTGCTGGAGAGTCTTCACAACAAAATGGCAAAGAAAGGGCTTCGATCAGCTATTTTGTGCTTAAAGAAGCCAGGTTTTAGGAGCAAGCTGAGATGGGGATACGGCTAAATGCCAGTACCAACCGAGATAAGAATACTATGATCACATTAGAACTTGGTGGTGCGTGAGAAAATTTGGAACTAGAAATCTAAAATGCTACTAGGAAGGAAAACTTTAAACTTGGGAAAACTATGTAAGAGTCCAGAAGATATAACTATTTGATGGCAAATGAAGAAAGTTCGAGTCAATAAGAAGTATCCAAGTAAACATCATCTTTGATTTGCTGAGCAAACTAAGAAGCATCAAATCAATCACACTGTTTTGTATCAGAATAGATAAAATGCAGATTAAAAATGTAGAACAATTGCAAGCTTTATATCACTTAGAAAGAATGATTGGAATCACCTACTTAACCCAAAAGTCCATAGATACAAACAGAACTTAAGCCTTGTTTGGATCCTTAGTTATACGGGGAAAGAAAAAGAAATATTGAAGAAAAATAAAGATAAAAGAATGAAAGAGAAATATGATTTCCTTTCTCTTGTTTGTTTCCCTAATTTACCAAAGGAAAGAATTGAATGGAAGAAAAATTTTTAAGACCTTTTTGTCCTTGATTATTATTTTGTTACAGAAGTAAATTGTAGTTGAGAATGTCATTTCCCTTCCTTATCTTCCATTTCCCCTCATTTCTCACCAATTTGGTGGGAAATATATTTGGACCAAATTTTTCCTCTATTCTCCTCCATTCTTTCCCTTTCCCTTGTTTTATTTTTGTCCAAACAATGAGAAAATCAAGAGAAATTCAATTCTCTTCTTTTCTTTTCCCTTGCTTTCCTTCAATCCAAACAAAGGTTAAAAGAAAATAACCATAAAGAGAGGCACAACTGTCACTCACCTTCCACAACCAGATCTACACTCTATGGGGGAATTCTGAAGCATTTGTCTTCTCTCTCGTCATGTAACAGGAGAAGGAGATATACGAATGTATTCGTACATGCGGGACAGCGGGAGTGTTATGCGTGTGCGTCTGTACGAAACCTTCTAGAGTGCTCTTCTTCTCGTGGTGGTGCTGCCGTCGGTTGTATCAACTCAACAGCCGTGTTGTTTTAGGGCTAAGAAAAGTTCCGTTGAATTGGGGAATTTTATTATGTAATTGATTCAAGTTCAACAGCTGCTGGTTATAAGTCCTCGCGACACGTGCGTTGGATTCCCACTTTTGAATTTTGATTGTATTATATTCACTCACTGTGTTGTTTGCTTTCCCTTGTATTTTTTCTGCATCATCTGTCTTCTTCCACTACGATAGTTTCAATTTCACGATGTGTTTGTTTCAAATTAGTAGAGTTCATTGCTTTATGCTTCCTGCAATTCTAGTAAAATCACAGCTTTTGACATAAACCATGTTCATGGCTTCCCAAGACTGGCTGATTAAGTATAAGTACTGTTCTTTACAACCAATAACAATGTTTACGACATAAAAAATTGATCTCAAGGTAAACAATCAGTCAAAACATTTTTGCTCTCAGTTTTATGAAATTTCATTTGTCTACCTTATTGAGCCACTAGTTATGGATGCAACTTTGCATACACCAGCAGAAGTGGTGAGCGGAATATCTTTGTAGCAAGCTATTAGATCTTTGTTAGTTTGCAGATCTACTTGCAGCGTCTCCCAAACCTTCTTCTTTGGGTTTAAGACATCATCAGGCTCGCCTTCAAACCCGGGGAATGTAACTCTCTCACCGACCACGGCAGATTGCGGTGGATCAACCAATTCAACCTGAGAAGTGTCAGTAGTAATGAAATTAAGACAGCAGTGTGACAATGTCATATAACCTTCTCTGGACATGTTAATACAATCATTAAGTGTTACAAGAAAATAAAAAGCTTGACAATGCTGGTTATCGAGGTTAAGGTCTGAAGTCCCGCTTATGACGTAAAGGAGATTACAACGACTTCAAATTTACAAAACCAAAGCCAGAGGAGATGCAAATCAAGTTGAAGTCGTTGGGTTTATGCATGCTTACCTTAGTATGGTCACTGTTATTGGCAGCAAGAACCATGGCTTGTGACTTGATGCCCCTCATGGTTGCCGGCTTTAGGTTGCAGAGAACACAGACCTTTCGATTCTGTGAAATAACATGATAATCAGTATCATGGCAGTTGGATCAATGCACGTCTTCCAATAGCATATATCGATAATATAGTAAAATCTCCATAACATCTACAGTTACCTGCATCTCCGCAAGAGGTATATACCTAACAAGTCCACTAACCACTGTTCTAGGCTGTGCTTCACCCACGTCAATTTCTTCCACGTATAGCGAATCAGCATCAGGATGTTTCTGAGCTTTCTTTATTAAGCCAACACGAATATCAAGTCTTGTTATGGAAATTTCTTGTTCAGCAGTACCTTTGGATTTGACTTCGGTAACAGGTTTTTTTGCTTGCTGCTTCTTCCCAGCACCATCTGTGGGAAAAGAGCAACCATTTACAGCCAGCTACGCAGAAGATGATTCAAACCAAATATTAAGGTTTTTTTACGAGGAATGAGATCAGCAGAAGATTTTAAAATTTAACCACAAAATGACCAACAAACCAGGAGTTATAAAAACAGAAGCTTCATGGTAAAAACAATCAGCCTTCCAAACTTCCAAGTATTAGCCATACAACGTTTGTAGATTTAAAGGATGCAAATTTTTACTAGCTTAACAACTTGTAACCTGAAACTTTGGTCTTCTTCAGTTGCTCAGCAATTGCATCAGCTTCAGCCCTTTCTTTCCTATCAGCCTGACTTCCAGAAAATTTATTCCTGAAGAATTCTACTTCTTCATCTTTCTGTAAATGAATACATATTTAATAACCACAAACAAACGAAAAAGATAACAATAGCATTAGCCCCCATGCCTCATCCCCTCCTACAAAATTTAGCATCCGTTTCAAGCATAACATGCGAAAAAAAATAACCCTTATGAGGAATAAAAAACATGTGTAAGGGAACTTACCAGTTCCTTGAATAATGGCTCTGGTTTTCCAATTCTATGACCAGGGGGTATGATCTCCCAAAGTCTTCTGTACCCTTTCTCATCACAAAGAGAAGCTTGTTGAAGAGGCAAATCAAGCTGCTTGAAAACCTTAAAACGCCAATGCAACAAAGTTTCCCCCGATAAAAGTTAGATCAAATACTAATAAAAAAACAATTGAGAAGATAACAAAAGCTCAATGTATAGATGTGCAAAGCAGCTAAATCACCTCAAGAGAGAAAGATGGCATGAAAGGTTCCAGCATACAACCAAGAAGATACACTAGCCCAACAGAAGTCCTCATCACTATGGAACAAGTTGGCTGGTCCTCCTTGTACAGCTTCCAGAATTGACTTTCCTATAGGATATGGATAGAAAACATTCAGAAGTCATTTCAACAAGAAAAATTGAAAAAAGAAAATAAATATATTCTGAATGATAGAGGACTTGCTTGCAGATACGCATTGCCCTCACTCGATATGCTCATTGCTGTTTTCAGTCCTTGCTTCAACTTAACCTGATACATCACACAATCATGAAAAGTTGAGAAAACGTTAAGATTTGTCAAAGGCTACACATCAGAACACAAATACCTTCTCCATGGCTTCAATATATTGCTCCAAGTGTTTATCAACTTCTTCAGTCAATTTCTTGGTCAGAGTATGTGAGTCCGCACCGGGAGCATCAGGAACAATGGAACCATAGCCAGCTCCTGCAAGTTTGAAATTTCCACTTGAGATGGATACTGAATACAGTTCAAGTGTAATTTTGCATTCATAAGTATTTTGGAAAGGCATAATAGTCCAATTATATGCTGGTCATATCAACTGCATCAATTACAATGATGAACTTCCAAAAGAAAAAAACAGGTACACAACAGGGGTAAATTTCCGTTGTTTCTCTCCTGCAAGTGCTACTCCAACAACAACTTGAAATACCAATCCAAATATAGGCAATATAAACCAGTAACGTTCTGTAAAAAATTTGTGATGTCACACGTGGGTTCCAAATCTAGCTGATTGGGCTAAGTGTCAGACAACTGCTCTACCTGAAGGTTTAGCAATGAAGCTCAACACCCGATTTATGAAGTTGCCCAAATTATTGAGCAGCTCGCTGTTGAGTTTTGCTTGCAAATCAGACCATGTAAATAGTGTGTCAGATACCTATTTCAAAAAACCAAAGACATTAGCATTTGGTTGGTTGCATGCTAAAGTAGTGACCCTGAGCATGAACAGGATTACCTCTGGCCGATTAGTCAGCAAATAGTATCTCCACACTTCTACGGGGATGTTTGTATCTTTTGCATCATTACCAAAAATTCCTACTCCTTTACTCTTGGAGAACTTTCCTGAGGAAGTCTTAAAACTTAATACATAATTGGTGGTCAAAAAAAAAGGCAGCATAAAACTGGAAGACTATTTTGTCAAACTGTTTTCTGGACCAACCTGCTTCATAATTTAAGTATTCAGTAACACTTATAGTTTTCATCAAGGTCCAATTTTCACCAGTTCCAAGAAGCATTGATGGAAACATAACCTAGAGAAAGATGGTTTAACAGAGGAATTACACATTTATGATTTAAGAGGAAAAAATACAACATTGTTCAATTAAACTCCATTTGTCTCCCAGAACTAAATATAAGAGCTTAGTTCAAAGGATGGAACAGAATGTCATTGAAAACAATAACATGATATAGAACATATACAACAAATGCGTGAAGATGCACCTGGGTACTAGCAAGAAGTTTTAAGCACAATAAATACTTGGTTCTTCCAACATCCTACAAGTTTTCTGCTCAGACAAAATTAATCCTCAGACTTCCCATGCAGGGAGGCTATTTTGAGGAAAATCAGCCAACATTAAGAATGACCAAGTTTTTTGTGAAACTAAGGCAGCTTGTCTAGCATTTGTACCAGCTAATTTTAACTGGAAACATGAGTATGAGTATTCCACATGAGATTTTAACAAGTAATATCATGAAACATTAGTTTTGGGATGATGATAACTGCTCCAGGCATTCCAAGCTTCCCACAACTGTCTAAGGAGCTAATTTAGATTTACTGTTTATCAGTACCAACACCACAAAAAACCTTCATAAAGAAAAGATCTAGACATTTTGGAAGGCCATAACCTCCAGTAAAGAAGTCAGGAGAAGATTTGAAACCCATGAAGCATTTAAGAATGAATATTCTATATGTCTCACCATCTTGTATCTCCACAATGTAGACAACCAACTTAAGAATAGCAAACTTACAGTATGGAAAGGTACATTATCCTTTCCCATAAACTGAAACAGTTCAACATTTTCAGGATTCTTCCACCACTTCTCCCAATCTTCTGTATAGCACTTAGTTATAGAGACATATCCAATAGGAGCATCAAACCAAACATAGAAGACCTACAAACAACAATATTGGAAGTGACAACCAGTACAGTGTTTGGTGGGAAAATAGAATAATTCCAATAGAGCACCAGTACATTGGTCAGAGATAATAAATGAAGCCTATAGATAATGAAATCCATAGTACTATCAAAAAGAAACAGGAGAAAAAGAAACTTCAAAAAAGAGAAAATTTTTATTTTCAACCTCACCTTGATTAGATCAATGCAATTCTTGATGCAACTAAGACTTTCCTACCAAGCAATATCAGTTCGTGAATTCTATTAAGAGAACCATGCATATAAATGGCTGGGAAAAATCATATGGCATCTGAAAACAGGCTTTTATGCACTGAAATAAGATTGGATGTCATTCCTGACCTTGTCCTTGTACTTTTCAAGTGGAACTGGAACCCCCCACTTCAGATCTCTGGTAATACATCTTTGCTTGAGTCCTTCTTTGAGCCATGCATTTGTTGCTTGAATTGCATTTTGGCTCCAAGATCCAGCAACAGACATTTTTTCAATGTATTTTACCAATTTATGCTTTAACAGTGGAAGCTCTAGAAACAAGTGATCTGTATCACGAATGCGTGGAGTGGACTGACAAACCTGTTCAACTAGTGTAAATGAGAAACTGATGATGAAGCACAAATGCTTCATAATATCTGTTGCTGCATGTGAGAGAAAGGTTCATGTCTTATGATCTATTTGCTAGAATAGGTAATATTAGTTTTACTAGGTGCAAAGTATTATTTGAAGTTGTCTAACAAGTTTCAAGAGAGAAAAAGCATCAGAATAACTCTCTATCTGAGCCACAGATTAAATTAATCAATAGTGGACCTCGTGTAAACCCTCGTATAACCAATAGATGAGAACTAAAAGAAAGAAATAGAATAAACTAAGCTCTAACATATATAGCCTGTTGCAAGTTTGCGTCACGCATTTCAGATCCAAATCACGGAATGGACGATTCAAATCAGAAAAGACAAAGACTATAACAAACCTTGCAGCGCGGATCTTTTAACTCAGTTGGGTTCAAAAGTTTTCCACATTTCTCACACTGGTCACCTCTTGCAGAATCATAATTACACCCTTCAGTAGGACATGAACCTTCAACAAGCCGATCAGCAAGGAACTTGTGGCATGTGTCGCAGTAAAGCTGATCAAGTTCAGAATAATGAGATGTTAAGACAAGTTTCAGAAAGTATGAGAATGTGAGAGATAAAGTAACAAAGGAAAGATTAAGAAGTAAAGAAGTGCTTTCTACCTGCTGCATAGTGTTTTCAGAAAGCCAGTTGTTCTCCCACAACTTGTTGAAAATTGCCTGACAAACTTCTTCTTGCTGCTGTGTTGAGGTTCGTCCAAACTTATCAAAACTTATGTTAAACCATTTATAGACTTCACTGTGAATAGTATAGTACCTAGAAGAAATCAGCACGATTACGTCAACCGAAAATGTGAGAAATGAAATCGCAAAGAAAAAAGTGAAGATATGAAATCGTTAAACCAACAATTGATGACGGGCATTTCACCATTATACAACATCCAATAAATAAAATCCAATACATATTGACGAAAAAAGACTAAGAATGGACCAGAATCAAGAGGTTTGGAGACAGTTAACTACTTGTCACAAATCTCTCTAGGGGAGCACTTCTCCTCCAAGGCCTTGGTCTCAGTTGCGGTTCCATACTCATCAGTCCCGCAAATGTAAATGACATTATAGCCTCTAAGCCGGCAATAACGAGCAAACACATCAGCACTCAACACAGCTGCCACCACCAATTCAATTAAATAAAAGAAACAAAAGAAACAACACTAAATTACACATGCATAAGAGCTAAACAACCCAAGCCAGATTTTTAAAGGCCAAAAACCTTTCAACTTTCACAGTAAAACAGATTCTTGCTTCGACAGATTAAACTAAGATCAATCACCAGTTCATGCATTTTCACACATATATTTATGCATATACACATATAGATATGAGACGTGTCGTTACAGCCAATGATGTTGCCGAGATGAGGGACGTTGTTGACGTAAGGTAAGGCGCTCGTTATAAGAATGTTTTTCTTGCCGGGAAGAGGGACCTTGGGCGGCGCCGTCCGACTTTCAGCCATTTTGATATCCACCAAATTCCGATAGCCGAGACAGCAGTATAGAGTTTGGTTTGGTCGTTAATGTTACTAGTTACGGCGTTAAATTAAAGCTAAGAGACGGCGGTTTCCTCATTTCGTTGCTTTGTTAGGGCAGATTGGCATGCTTAATTTTGTTTTACTTATTACCCTCCACATCTCTCTATTTTACGATAGTGCCTACGCACGCAAGCATAAAGATTTATTCTAGCTAAAATGTGAAATTTGGAAAGATTTTTAATAAGATAGCCTTATTGATACCTTGTTTATACCTGGAAGAGAGATTGTTTCATGTTATAATTGATAAGAACAATATAATTGCTGAACTTATCTTATTCAATGAATAAATCAAGCCTTTATATAGGCTGAAATACAACCGAACTAGTCTGAAAAATAGCAACAAAGCTGATAC
>JAOTIZ010000001.1:17233658-17245039 GCA_027123425.1 Erythroxylum panamense
CATGCCATAAACTCGTTTCCTACCCATCTTGTCTCCAAGCCAACCAAAGAAGAGCTGGCCTGTTAACGTGCCACAAAATGCAACGCCGTTCACAGCGGCTGCGACGTTGGGAGGTAAAGTGCCGGGTTTCGGAGCACCGTCCACGTGGTAATATATACGGCCTAACAGTCTGGTGACAAGTGAAATGGAGAAAAGATCATATGCATCCGTGAAAAATCCCATTCCAGCAATTATGATTGCTGTGAAATGGTACCACTGCGTCTTTGCTGCATCGAGTGCATTAAGCACTCCCAATTGGTTTCCAGCCATTGAAGAATTTGTAGGAGTCTTACTACTTCTTCACCTCCTCTTACCTATCCTGCCAAAAAAACAAAAAGATAAACATGATTTATCTACATATATAACAGATCATAAGTGTTCTTTCCTATTTGCTTGTTTAATTACTTAGACCAAAAATGGATGAATCAGAAGTATAATCCAAAGAGAAATGAAGGAAAAATCTAAATGAAAAAACAACTTATCCTAGAGACCTACCCGAACATAAACTGAGAGGTTAACAGAACAGAGTGAATTTATATAGTGGGAAATTCTTCTATTGAAAACTTAAGAACGTAAATCACCAAGAATAATCTCCAGCATCTTTGTGGTATATGCTTCAGTATATATTTACTTATGTTGTAGTCAAAGATTCCAGTGTGGACGCTCTAAATTAGTTTGTCAATGTCTTAAACCATTAACGTGGGCAGGTGAAACTCTTTATATTCGCTTTTCTCGGTTCTTTCTTTTAATAAGAAAATAGGTATAGCAAAGAGAAAAGAATAAACATCCCAAAGATGAAGACAACTACCTAAACAATTTTTAAACAAATGACTTATAGGAATATTTGTGTCATTCATATACTTAAACTAACAATTTCAAAATGTAAGCTAAGCAGTACATTATCTTCTTCAGGGAGATGAGATGCACCTATGCTTTCATACTAAATTATATTTAATGCAGTACTTATACATAATGTGCACGTAATTACATTTACTGTAATTTATAATAAATTATAATAATAAACCTAATTGTGATTCTTTTATGTAATTTGAAACTCTTTTCATGACATAAAATATATACAAGTGGCTCAAAACAACTTCTAACTTGAGTCAAGATAACATTTATTTTCATCAAAACGCGTAAAGACTTCACTCAAATTTGTATAGTATAAACAAAGTCCCGAGTTAAGGAGCAAGCCTATGATGCTTCCACATGCATAAGTCAGTTTTCTCCCATTCGTAAAATGACATATATAATATGCCCCACCCTTGTATGAAAGGAAGATATCAAGATGAGTAATGTTGAGTCATACATTAATAATCAATTAGTAATTGGTCAACACAAGTGACGAATCGTAACCTACTTACCTTGTTATAATAATAGTAGTTGCAACTTATGACTACAATTTTTAATATCACAACTTCTTTTATCTATATCATATTGTTTTAAAAAGAGGCAACTTTTATTTTAAAAATGTTTACTCAAGCCAATGCCTAGTGTAGGGGGGACATCTTTCCTACTACCGTAGGAAAGAACATATCTGCAAGTATGGAGTTCTTTAATCTACGGCTGATGTACCTAGAAGACTAACCCAATTAGTAAGGTGGAAATGGAGAGGGTTATACAGATTTCTGACTTGTCCCACTAGGAAACCTAGTGTGCTGATAACGGTAGGTGTCAAATTGCCTCGCAATTTCAATTCGTGACACAAGACATAGGAAGAAATTTCTCCTTGTAAATTCAATTAGTCAATAATGTATCGTCCGTGTGTCAAATTCTCATATGAAAGTAGTTTGAGCCAAAAGTCTAATGAAGGTTTTAATATCAGCCACTTTGACCTTTCCCGTTTAAGAGCAGGCTTGTGGTTGTGGTCCTTCATTATGGGAAGGTTATGCTACTTTGTCTTCCAAATTCAAAACTAGTATGAACTTTACAAACAAAAATCAGAAGAAAACAATCAAGTTCTGCAAGCCACTTGATGTTCTTTTTTCAGGAAAAGATCCGTGTCCATTGCTATATTCTTGCGTAATAAAAGCAAGTGGACCTGTTTCAGATATTATCTGCTAGTCAATGGAGGGTTAATCTACAAGGGGGACATAAATCAGATGCATAGTGACGGAAATCCTCTGCATCTTCAAGGACGAACCATCCAAGTATGATCCTAGCTAGTAACATCTACTTTGACTGGAAATAACTATTTGAGCTGAAGTAGATCAATGAGAATTGATTAAGCGGCAAAGGTGAAATTAGAGTTTATTGATGAAAAATGCGTAAAACCTATTTGAGATTAAAAAAACTATGACAAATGGATGCAAGTCGGTTATATGGTGACATCTTGCTGTCTCCCATGGCTTGTCTGAGTTGAGGCTTTGCAAATTAAGGGGGCGTAGATCAAAGGGTTCCATAACCTGCACACACTCTTGAACGTGTCAAAGGCTTCACAGGAGCCAAGTATTTCAACTATAGTGCAGTGGGCAATTGCGGCGCTCGTGATGCTCAGCTTGATTTTGTTTTTATCTGGCACCCTTCTAAGGACATGTACACGTAACAAAATTTACACTGCATTTGATTACTATCTTCAGATAGCAAAGATAGAATGAGATAGACATTTAAAGACAAAGCAGAACAAAAATTAAAAACAATGAGGTGTTTGATTGTGATGAACAGAACAGAAAAAACTGTTCTGTCATGAGGACAGAAATATGTTTGATTGTAATAGACAGAACAAAAAAATAATGTGAATGACAAAATTACCCCTACAGCATAATATGAGTGAAAATATGTAATTAATAATAATAATAATAATAATAGTATGTTCAAAATTTAATAACAATAATTAATAATAATAATAATAATGATGATGATAATAATGATGATAATAATAATAATAGTAATAATAATAATAATTAATAATAATAATAATAATAAATTATTAATAATAATGATGATGATAATAATAATAATAATAAATTAATAATAATAAGTTCAAAATTTAATGAAGATGATGATAATGATGATGATAACAAATTAATAATAATAAATTCAAAATTTAATAATAATAATAATAAGTTTAAATTTTATAGTAATAATAATAATAATCACAATAATAACGAAGTTATGAATTTAATATATAATTAAGAATAAAAAATTGCTTATATAGAGAGGGGTGTTTCTATCATTTTATTATATATTTTGTTTTTATCCTTTGGACAAAAATTTTTATATCACAACCTTGAAAAGAACAAAAAATTTCTGTCCTTATCCTTCGAAAACGGAACAAAAACAAGTGAAAACGGTAAACAAACACGCGGAAGAACAGGATTATTGTGTCCTATCCTCCGTACTCATTGCTGAAGATAGCAACCAAACAGGGGGTTAAAGCGGACTCTTGTGCTCGCTGCACTGGACTCTCATTTCTTCTGGGCAACTTGAACAAAGCAGAGTTAAAGACTTGTCAGTACGTGAAAGAAAAAGCTGATGGGAACTTGGAATTTTGACGGAAACTTTAATTATAAGAAAGAAAAAAGTGTATCAGTTACCAGAAATCTGCAAAATAAGTTTATCAAAACTGAAAAAGTTGATCGAGGTTGATATCAATTAATAGGGTTAAAGGACAATTAGAAAGATGTTCTAGCTCGAGAACAATAATGGCTGGTAGATATTGTCATGAACGTGAAACAAGAACCAGTCAAAATCAGTATCACAATGCGAATGTTTCAGAGTAGTCATTTCATTGAACAATTAAGAAAGTAAACTATGTCACACAGGAAAGCTTGCAAGATAGGAATATTGAACTTAGCAATACTTTTAACGAAGTATATGAATATTGCAGGAAAATGTTATCACCAAGACCATCTGTTTGCCAATCAACATTTTCTCTGGATTTCGATTCAGCCTCCAAAGAACAGATATGCTAAAAGATTCAAGCTCAAATCAAAGGTATGTAAGCGCAAACCCAAACGCCAAACTGAGTATTTCAACAGTCTGCTTTCCTTTAATATGATTGAGATATGACCTCAGTGAGTACAATCGTGTTCATATTACCTCATCTTAGGAACAAAGGTAATCTTTGAGACACACTGGCAAATCATTGGAACAGAGATCTCCACCAATATTCACGAAGATAGTAAGGATGTAGGCAATTCCCAGACAGAAAGGGATTCCTATTTCAGAAGCTATATAATCTGTTCCTTTCAACAGCAGTAACTTCGCAGCCAAATAAAACAGTGAATAGCATTACTGACAAGAAATTCTCCACAAATATCAAGGCTGGCCTCCCATGGATTGCAGAATCAAGGTTTAGTTTTGTAGAGAAATTCCATTCCAGCATACGGTAGTGACATCCAATAGTGGAAAGCAAAGGTGATTTGAGTCCTCAATTTTGTAAGCATAATTTAGATGATTATAAACCCAAAATATGCTGCCATGCTCTATAACACTAAAAAAGCTTTGAGAATAAATGGATCCAAGAGGCATTTTGAGCATTAATGTTTCTTCAATACCTCAAAATTTTGTTTGCAGCCTTTCTTTGGCAGGATTAAGAAAATAACCATACAAAAAACGAAACAAAGAATAAAGAACAATGAATCATTGGTGACATTATGAGATAGAAGGATTAATTTACATTAACTATGGTTACAACAAAAATTAAGAGACAACATTTATAATTTATTAACTGAATACAGCACTAAACCAATAAATATAGAAGCAATATGTAATCAAGAATCTGCAAGTTAAAACGGTTAACAGTTCGGTAACCTTAACAGTACCTTGCCACCACCTCAGAAGTGCTTGCACAGTCTATGGTTTTTTAAGCTCAGTAATTGAGTTCAATGTTACAGGCTGTCATCCATCAACAATAAAGTGATCATCCTGAGTATCTCCATCAACCCTAGCATCTCCATGTACCATACCACTCACATGGTGCAAATTCTGCATCATTTGAGAAAGATAGTGACTGCTGGCACCTGTGTGATCAGAAAGCCCAGTTGGGTGACCAGTCCACTGAGAAACAATCCCAAGCAACTGGCTCATAAGGTTCTGTTGCTCATGAAGCAAGCGGGTCTGGATCTGCCCCATTTCGGTTCGGTGCTGACTCAACATTTCATCCATCCTTTTCTTCCATTCTAACCTCCTCCTGTTCCTTCTTTCCTCCCATTCCCTATCATGAATCAACTGCTCTTCTCCTCTTCTTCGTTCCCTTTCTTCACTCTCCTTTCCCATAGCTTCCAATTCTCTAAGTCTCTGCCTCCTCAACTGTTCTCTAGCCTTTTCCCTCTCTTCCCTCTCTTTTTCCCTCCCTTCTAACTTCCTTTCATATGCTTGCTCCCTCTCGATTCGAGCATCCTCCATCCTCTGTCTTTCCTGTTCCCTCTCCACCTCCTTTTGCTCAAAGCGAGTCTCCATTTCCCTCAGTTGTCCCAACTGATTTGAAAGAAATCCAAACACCTTCTTCTCTAATCCCTTCAACACTTTCTTCTTCCGTGAACTGGATCCATTTGGCCTCACTTCTTCATGTATGAAACCACTAGCACCATCTCTTACTTGCCCATTTCCATTATAGTTCTCCTCTGCCTCCTCCCTTTCATAATCAAACCCCAGACCCAGCATCCCATTTTCACCTCCATCAATTCCATGAAAATCTCCGTCAGCTGAAGTACCCATCTGCTCAAACTCTACAATCTCCATCCCCGTGCCACCACCGAGCAACCCCCTTCCATTCTCTCTGTCCTCGGTTACCACTCCCATTAACTCATTGCCATTACTGCAATTACTCCCACATGCAATCGGAACATCCCCAAAAACCTCCTTGTACCGCAAAAAGTTCGACCAATGCGTAAGCCCTTCCAACCAGTCAAATTCATCTGCATTGTTACACTCTCGACCACCTGAATCCTCCAAACCAATGAACTCAGGCTTCTTGATCTTTTGCTTGACAAGCAAGTACTGATGCCTCATGTTCTGCACTTTAGTAGACACATCTTTCCAAGTCCATTGCCAAGGATATGCAACAGGATCACGAACATGGTGCACAGAATTAACATACAGAGCAATGGGTTTATATTTCTTCTCTCGGGTTTTCATTTTAGCAAGAGTCCCATCAGAGACCATGTCGCCATATCTCTCAATCAAGGTTTTTTCCTCTGCCTCCGTCCATTTCTTTCTTTTTGTTGGCATCATCAGAAATCAACACCCAAAAAAACCAATATCAGCAGCAAAATCCCAATACCCACTAATAACCCCAAAATTCTTCTGCCACCAGAAACTCACAGATCATCACTTTACATATCAGAGTGCCCCAGAACACCAATCCAGATCAAAAACAAAAATCAAAATTGAGCACCAAAAGACAGCAATAAAGTGCCTACCTCGAGAGTGAAGAGAGGGATAATCTCGGGAAAAAATGGAACAGAAAAGAACGCGATGGAATCTGCAGCGCGAGAGAAACTGACCTTTATGGGCTCTACGTATACTGCAAAAAAGGGATTACTTTTTGGCTTATTGATAAAATTCAATTTTGTTAAGTACTTTCGCCATTCGTGCAACAGTAGGAGTAGAAGTAGTTCATACTCAGTAATAAACTGGAGAACATGGACAAAGGAACCTCAGCTCAGCTGTAAAAATGACAGAGGTTTCACTGCGACATGGCCATTGGTAGTCCGACAAAAAGACAAAATCTTGCAGACGTGTTTCTCTTATCTATTATTTATGCTTTTATAAACTAACAATAACCAACCCCGCGGTTGATACGAATTGAGAAGGCTTTTTAAATTTAGGTGAGATCGTAGGTTTGAATCATTTTTATTCATGGACAATAAAAAACCAATAACCAGAATAACAATTAATAATTTTTAAAAAAATATGATTTTTTTTAACGAAAAGAGAGCAGTAAAGAAGAGGCAAAAACTAAACCCTAAGCCAACAGGCTTTACCCCATACACCCGAGCCTAGACCTTTTCTGAACTAACTCTAAAAAAAGCAACATCATAAGCAATAACATAAGAGAGAAAGCTTGGCAGCGTATGCCAAGTAAAGCGATTCGCATGTAATAGAGATACTCTTGCCAAAGAATGAGCAGCTCTATTTGCAGTTCGAGGCATTCATAGGAAGGACAAATGTTGGAAGTGAGTCTTAAGCTCCTGACAGTCAGCAAACACTAAACCAACTTCAGAGAAATTAGAAGAACTAGAGTTGAGACCAACAATAACCTCTAAACAATCTGATTCTAACAAAACACTGTTCAAATTAAGCCTTTTAATCCAGGCTAGAGCCTCTCGAATCGACATGGCCTCTGCAAGTGAGGCATTGGTACAAGGAGAAAAATGCCCCGAATAACCCATCATAAAATTGCCATAATGATCTCGAAGGATAGTCCCAAAACCTGACTTGTTTCGTCGTTTATCAACCGAAGCATCAACATTGCATTTCACCCAGTTAATCAGAGGGTGTTGCCATCCTACAGGAACACTGATCCTATTAGAAACAACTTGTGCTTGCTCAAACATAATTTTCGCCCTATTCCAGTCTCGAAGATAATCATCCGCAAAAGTCACAATAGAATACGGAGAAGTATCTTGTTGTTTCCAACAAAAAAGATTCCGATGAAACCACAAACTCCAGCAAATAGTAAGGGCCCTACCTCGAAGCTCCAAATTGCCTGCACGAAGCCAATCAATAATACATTCGATAATAGTAGCACTACGTAAGGTAATACCTGAGGACATCCATGCATTACGTGCATGAGGACATGTAAGCAGAACATGTTCTATGGTCTCCAAATCACCACAGCATGAACACGCAGGGTCCAAATTAACCCCATGCATAAGGATACGTTGTTTATAAGGAACAAAATCCCTTAAGATACGCCAGGTAAAATCTTTAACCTTGGGGGGAAGATGAGCATCCCAAATGCTATTCCACGGACCCTCCACAGTATAGTTTTGGGCCTTCGACACCAGAGATGTAGCGACCCTATAGCCAGACTTCACACTATAAATCCCATTCCTAGTAAGATGCCAGCAGGAAGTATCTTTCGACCTGGATGGAGAGATGGGAATTTGGAAAACTTGTGACGCTTCTTGAGGAGCTAATATACCATTAACCAAAGACGGGTCCCAAGTCGAAGTAATAGGATCAATAAACTCATTTACTATCATATCAGACATACCCTGCAGTGGACTCGACAGCACGTAGAAATTAGAGTCATTAGGCAGCCAAGGATCTTTAAACACGCCAATCGAAGACCCATCACCCACCCGCCATCTAACACCCTTGTCTAGGATACTCTTGGCAGCAAATATACTTTTCCAAATAAGACTGGGGTTTCTACCTGCGCTAGCATGAAGGAAATCCGAAATTGGGAAGTACCTGGCCCTGAAAACCTAGCTTGCTAAAGAATCAAGGTATGTTAGAAACCTCCAACCCTGCTTGCCCAATAGCGCTAGATTAAAACATTTCAAGTCACGGAAACCCATGCCACGTAATTTCTTAGGAACACACAACCGTTCCCATTTAGCCCAATGGATCTTAGAATGGTCCCTCGAAGATGAACCCCACCAGGAGGAATTCATCATCTTCTGTAGTTCATCGCAAATACTCAAAGGGAGCCTAAAAACACTCATACAATAGGTAGGAAGGGCTTGGGCAATTGTTTTCAACAAAATTTCTGTGTCTGGTCTGGAAAGTAACTTATTCTTCTAGCTAGTAATTCTTTTACATAATCGATCCTTCAGAAAGGCAAAGACCTGCTTTTTATTCCTCCCAATCAACGAGGGTAACCCAAGATAACAGCCATGATCAATAGGGTTAAAAACCCCAAGAATATTAGTGATAGTATGTCGAACATCTTGCTTCGTATTAGAACTGAACATGATACCCGACTTCTGAAAATTAATGGCTTGACCCGAAGCCTCTTCATAGGTAGAGAGAATGTTCTTAAGATGACCACACTCAGTGGGAGAAGCTCGAAGGAAGAAGAAGCTATCATCCGCAAAGAAAAGATGAGAGATAGTAGGGGCACCCTCACATATACGGACACCATGAATATCACTACGCAACTCCGCTTGACGCAATAGGGCTGAAAGACCTTCCGCACACAAAATAAAAAGATACGGGAAAAGAGGATCCCCTTGACGTAGTCCCCTATGCGGATTAATAGGCCCCACACAATTGCCATTAAGTTCCATAGAATATCTCACAGAGGTCACACAAAGTTTAATCCATCCAACCCATTTAGCAGCAAACCCTAATCGAAGCAAAATAAACTCCAAATAGCTCTAATCCACCCTATCATACGCCTTACTAATATCAATTTTGAACGCAACATCCCCACTTGACCCTCGACTTTTATTTTTCATGTAGTGAATCAATTCAAAGGCAATCATAACATTATCCGAAATTAATCGGCCCGGAACAAAAGATGATTGCATGGGAGAGATAAGTCTGGGCAAGATGTGCTTAAGCCTCTTAGCTAGGACTTTTGCAATAATCTTATAGAGTACATTACACAAAGCAATAGGCCTTAAGTCCTTCATACTGCTCGTATTATCCTTTTTCGGAATAAGGACAATAGTAGTATTATTCAACCCCACAGGAAACTCACAATTATTAAGCCAGTCACAACTTTGAGTAAAAATATCATCACCAATAATATCCCAACATTTTTGGAAAAATGTCGGATTCATGCCATCCAGATCGGGAGCTTTATCGGGGTGCATTCAAAAACTGTTGTCTTAAATTCTGCCTTGGTAAAAGGAGCTAGAAGACGATCATTGTCACAAGCACTAACCACAGAATTAATGCAGGAGAATTCGTCAAAATTGTGATTTCCAACAGGAGCTGAAAACAAGTCTTAAAAGTATTCCAAAACAATGGCACTCAGAGCATCATAATCCGAGCACAAATGGCCCGAGTCATCCTCTAAAGTAGAGATGTGATTAATTCTCCTACGCTTCGAAGCCTGAGTATGAAAGAATTTACCATTCACTTCACCGTGATTTAACCAAAAAAATTTAGACCGTTGTTTCCAATAAATAGCATCTTGGGCCAGCAGGTTGGACAATTCAGATTTAAGAGTCATCAGGGCTGGGATTAGATGCGTTAGTATTACGTAACAAGCCCATTTGTTTTTTTACATCCACAATTCGACTCTTTATCGAGGAGCCCAGCGACTTGTTCCATTCAATAATCGACTCACTACATGCTGTAATTTTCTCCAAAACACTGGAGCTAACGCAACTCCTCCACGCCTCAGAGACAACTCCCAGCAAACCAACTTCGGTAAGCCACTTATTCTCAAACTTAAACCTACTAAACTTCTTGCCAGGAAAGCTGGTGTTCGCATAGAGCTTTATGGGGTTATGATCCGAGTAGGAGCTGATAAGGCTGAAAAGCTTGTGGTAGGAGAAATGGTCAACCCAGTCAGTTGAGACAAAGGCTCTGTCCAAACGTTCCATGACGAGATTGTTCGAACCCCGCCCACACTCCCAAGTGAAACCATAACCAGTAAGAGGAACTTCGATTAGATTACAATCCGCAATGCAATCCCGAAACCCATCAAATAGAGGTCTAGGGTACTCATGACTACCGAATTTCTCAGCAGCAGACATTAAATTATTAAAATCCCCTATATAGACCCACGGTAGAGAAGAGAGACGAGACAGAGATTTCAAGAGTTCCCAGCTGGAACGTTTTTTATGCCTTTTTGGAAAACCATAAAACCCAGTGAACCTCTATTTAAATTTATCTAACAAGAGAATCTCTACATCAATATGATTGCTAGAGTAGCTCAAAACCAAAATATCTTTATTAGAATGCCAAAGGAGGGCAAGACCTCCACTACGATCAATCTGGTCTACATAAAAACAACAATCAAACTTTAGCCTATCACGAATATCCTCCATTTTAGTAAAGGAAACAAGAGTCTCACAAAGAAAAAGAATAGAAGGACGGTGCTGTTGGACAATATCTTGTAGCGTCGTGACTGCCTGAGGATTACCCAAGCCTCGGCGGTTCCACGCAATGCAATTCATAATGTACAGAGGGTCTCATGAAAGAGACCGTCCGATTGAGTTGTAACTGAAGTCGCGCCACTGATTGAGGAGGAGGAAGCTCTATCTTCTGTATCCCCATCAGTCTGTTGCAGCGTGGTGGAAGATGAACGCAGGCGCTTTTTCGATTCATCGACCACCACAACAGAGACCTCCTTATTTGTAACAGGCTCGACCAAGTGAGTGGGGTTGGTTGTAGAGTCTGGCTCGAGCCCTGGAGGGTCCATAGCATAAGGCCCATGTGCTAGTGGAAAAGAAAATTGTCGAGGGTAATAGTCATAACTGTTGAGAATC
>JAOTIZ010000001.1:17277265-17289928 GCA_027123425.1 Erythroxylum panamense
TCTTACCATTGAGCCAATTGGCTCAATGGTAAGAGGCGTGCACTTGGCTCAATGGTAAGAGGCGTGCACTTAAAGTGTAACAAAACCTTAAAGTCTTGGGTTCGAGCCGTAGCTCCCCCTGAACCAAAGAGGACAACACCTGGAGTGACGGCGGTAAAGGTCGGGCTCTACTGTAGCGGTCGCGTGGCTAGAGTTCACGGACCCTACACTTTTAACTAATTCATTATAGGATAATTTAACATAACAACCATTATCATGTTATTTAAATTTTAAGGATACAAAATCTTCAAACTACTAATCATATATAAGCCACTTCTCCTTTCAAATAACTTGTATCATCTTAAGTGGAGGCTTTGATAGCTTTCTTTTTCTTATAGTCCCTTTTTTCTTTCTTTCAATTTCTTTCATTTTCCTCACCATCTTTGAGGAGAGGACATTAGGACTTCACATAATTGAGATTCCTATATTAAAAATAAATGATGTTAGTATATTTTCACTTAATATCAACCTTACCCTCCTTAAAGTCTTTTATTAAGGATAATTTTTCCACGTAAAAATTTCTTGAATTTTTAAATGATGAGAGCTATGTGTTCCTTATCACTTCCACTTGAAATGTCTCTTCCTCTTCACTTGAATCCTCTTTAGAATCTTTAAATTCCAAGTTCCTCATTACGGGAACCACATCTTCTTATTATGTTTTTTTAAAACCTTATCTCATAAGTAAGAAGATATCTAATAAGCTCCTTCAATGGTAATAAATTTAAGTATTTGGTTTCTTGTCACCTTAGCTTCTTGAGTCTTTAAAAGAGGCTTAAGAAATTTTCTTATTGTCTTAAAATTAATATAAGTTTTACCTAGGCCTTTAAAAGCATTAATAATGTTAACAAATTTAGTTTATATGCTTGATATGTTTTTATCATATTCATTAAAAGCAATTCATATTAGTTGGTAAGCGTACTCACTTTGATCCCCTTGGCTTTATTTGTGCCCTTATTATTATTTTTAATTTATGTCAAATTTTGTGAGCTATCTCACATAAAGACATTATTAAATTCATTCCTTCCTAATGCATAAAATAAAATGTGAATGGTCTTATTATTCAAGAAAATTAATTTCTTATCCTGGAGACCTTATTCTTCCTTTAATTTAGTAACTATCCTGATATCTATTATTTTAAAGGGAATGAAAGGGCCATTAGATTATATTACTTTAAAGGGAATGAAAGGGTCGTTAGAAATATTCTTTCATAAGCCTATATTTTCATCCTTTTAAAAGAAATTCATTCTATTTTTATAATGTAGATAATCATTTCCAACAAAAAAGATTCTATACTTGTGATTTGGCCCCTTAGTTAGATGAAGACGATGATGCACCTATGTATGCTATGATGATCTTTGCTTTTTTTTTTTTGAAATATCAACCAAAGGAGCCTCCTTTAACACCAGGGTCGTTCCTAACGTTTTGTAGGCTCTAGAAAAAATAAAAAAAATGCCCAATAAATCGGCAATATACAAATATGTAAACTTTACAAGCATATTTTTATTTATTAAATTTTAATATCCATACATAAGTGACTTAATTTATAAATCCACATACTCAATAAAATATTAAATGATCATATAACATTAGCTAATAATATCTTTAAAATGTCAATAATAATAAAATTACTAAAAATAGTACAGTAACAACAAAATAACAATAGCAGCAATCAAACAACAATATTAGACTACAAAACACTAAGAGAATCGTAGTAACAAACACACAGATAATCATGATTTATGAAAAAAATCTTCGTGTATTTCTAGACACAAAATTACTAATAATATTATCAAGATCAATATTATCCAACATATCCTTGTCGATACATAAAATAGCTAAACTATTCAACCTTTCTTGTAACATTGATGAACTCAATTAGGTTTTCACTAAATTTAATTTTAAAAAACTGCTCTCAGCTGATGCTACAATCATATGTATAGTCAATAAAATTCTATAAGCAATTGAAACATTTAGATAACAATTTGCAGCTTTAACAAATTTTAAAATTTCAATTGATGACATTAACTCATTTGACAAAGTCATTTGCAATACTTTAAATTAAAAAAAGATAATCTAAATCTACATCCGACACAATATCATGAGAAAAAGTTGTTGTAAAATTAGTGCAATATTATCTTAATTAGTTATCATCAAATGACCTCAATTTCTTTGAATCAAATAAGAATCTAAAAATATTTTTAAATGTCGTTAATTGTTCAAATCTATTCTTCAACGAAGTAATTGCTATATCCACAACAACTAGAAAGTAATTAACTTTGAAAGAATCCTCGGTTGATTGTGTTTCTCCATCATGATCAATTTCATCAAATTGTCTTTTCCTAATAATACAATGTCTAGTTAGAAATGTAGGCTCTACATTCATCTCATGTGCAATACTTTTGGCAATATTCATACTAAAGCCAAACTCTTCATCTCCATATTTCTTTAAAAATATCATCAAATATTCTAATTGCTTTATGGTAGCATCAATGTACATAAATTTAGACTGTAACTTTTTACTCACCATGTTAATAGCGAATAAAATATCATACCAAATTACCATACCAAATAAAAACTCTAAACTCTAAAGTACACTAACCAAACTTTCTACTTCACTTTTTGACTTAGCATCATCACAAGATCTAGATAATTCCGTCAAAGCCAAACTTATTTAAGGAGCTTGAAATTTAATAACTTTAACACTTTTTATTCGACTCTCTCAACTAGTGTTAGACAATGATTTCATGGTTAAGCTTAAAATATTATCCAAGTAAAACCTTCCACCTTTTAGGAGAACTTGAAAATAATGCATGTATATGTTGCACAACTCCAAAAATCAAACATCTTTAACACATGAATGTGTCATACCACTAAGAGTAAGATTAAGATTATGATAAGCACATGGCATATATAATGCTCTTGGATTTATTTCAAGTAATCATTTTTGAACCCCTTGGTGTTTTTCTTTCATATTAGAACCATTGTCATAATCTTGACCCCTCACATTATAGACATTAAGATCAAGAGACTTAAACGCATTCAATAATTCATTGAAAAGTCCCAATCTAGATGTGTCATCTACCTTTAAGAATTTTAAAAAATACTCCTCTATTTTTTATTTGACATATTCACACATCGTACTAACAAACTCATTTGTTCTTAATGACCCAAATTTAGGTTACAATCAAGAATGATACAAAAATATTGCACCTCTTTAATGATCCCTATGATAGAACTTCTAACACTATGGGTCAACTGAAAAATCAACTCATTTTGAATTTTGTGATCAAGATAATGATGATGAATTTCAAGATTTTGAATATGTCTAACATAATCTTGCATTATTATATCAAATTTAACAATCATCTAAATCAAACCTAAAAACTTACCTTTACTATCTTGATAAAGTTTCTCATTGGATCTCGAAAAGCAAAATTATATTTAGCAAGATATTTCACAATATAAACTATTCATATCAAAACTTGTCTCTAACGTTCTTTCTCTTTTACAATTTCTTGTTGCAAATCCTTATCAGCTGTTTGATTTTTATCTCAATTTTTCTCTTAATCCATTCCAAGTTCTCATATTATTCATATGCTCAATGCAATTCTCATGTTCTTTGAGTCTCTCATTAAGATGCTTCAAATATCTAAGTCCATCATTTGTTAATGCACTTTATTTGTTATTAGATTTGAACAATTTACAATAAAAACAATATACTTTATCTATATGTTAGAATAAACCAACCATTTTGTATCGCTAATCTCTTCATTACTTAAATTTCTATACTAATAAGAATATGAAAAATGTCGAGTGGTATTGTCTAAAGGAAACACAAGATTCAATTCTCTTACAGATTCTTTTTCAACTAAAATGTCTCTTACTTTATTATCAAGATTATCCCAATTTTTAGGATCATAAATATCCAATATAAGGCTTACTTGCTCATCTGCCTTTAAATTTTTTAAAGTGGATGCATTTGATACATGATCATGCTCAATCAAATTTCTAATATCCTTATGTATATGAATCTCATCACTTAAATTTTTTTATGTTATTCAAAACTACCTTTATTAATTCCTCATGATTCTCACTATAGGAGTCTACTCTTTTAATAAATTTATTAGTTGCTTCCTTTTAGGATTCTAACTTTTCCACTTGTTTTCTTTTTTTCCTTTTTTAACGTCCAGATAAATGCTTTTTAGGCAATATAATATAAACCAATAGAACACAATTGGACTAAAAAAAGAACAAAAATACCTGTATGAAATTGGAAGAAGTATGAAAGAACAACAGAAAACCAATAGCTTGACAATATATCACAAAGATATATCAATGTAATTATATCTATAACAGAGGAAAAAATATAGAGCAAATTTTAAGGATAGAGAAACACCAATTTTTAAAAATACAAAAAATTAACATACTTAGGAGTAAATTATATTATAATTTACTAACTATTCTGACTTTTAACTATTCTAAGTTTCCAAGCCAAATATTATCCTATTCTGTAAGTTGTGAAAATGATTGAATATTATTTTGTCAAGCAACTAGATAATGGTCTAAATTATTAATAATTTTTATTAAATTTTAAGTAATAAAAAATTTCTTTTTTGATAATTAACATATGGTAAATGTATTATATCGTATCAAATATTTACGGTATTATTTAATTATCAAATAAATTTTATTATATTTTATTAAAATTTTAAGTAATAAAAATTTTTCTTTTTCGGGAATTAACATAATAGTAAATGTAGTATTATCAACTAATTGTGGTATTATTTAATTTTCAACTATAAAATAATAGTAAATATAGTATTACTATTTTATTAATTATTCATACATTAACTTATCAAATCCTTAAATTTGATTTTAGTCATGTTATTACTAAACTTATGTGAATCTCTGCAAGAACACAAATCTAACAATTATTATGACAATTATTGCAAAGTATAATGAAAATTACAATTACAAAAATTAAGTTATTTATTAATTTTTAATTATATGTGTATAGATAATAAGTAATCTAAAAATAAAAAATGAGAAACACAAATAATCACAATTTCATTTAATATTAATGTGATTTAAAATGCTAATATAGTATCCACATGAACGACAAATTACAAACTAATCATAATATATTCAAATATTTAATAAGCTAAAAATATATTAAAAATTTTAGAAACTTTACTTTTAAATTATCACTCAGAACTCAGAAGTCAGTACCGTGAAAATTCTTTACTGTAAATTTTGAGTTGGAGTATCTTGTATTCATGTGTTAACGGACATTAAAAAAAATAGTGTAAGATGCTTCAAATGTATTTATAAGTATAAGAAGCTAAAAAGTTAACATTAGTTTGGAAGCTAAAAAGATTACTTAGTATTATGAAAATGATCTCCACTTAAAATTGATGCAACCATTAACTAGCAATTAAAAGAGAGTTGATGTTAGTTTGGAAGCTGAAAAGAATAATTTGGAAGATGAATAGATTATGTAGTTTCATAATCTTTACCAAAATTGTTTCATTCCCTCTCTGCAATCATTAATTAGCATTTAATGCTCTTCACCAACTAAAAGAACGTTGGAAGGTTATAGCAGGTGGGCCCTAATGGGGTGGATCCCTGAGTAGGTAATGAATCACATATACCCATTAGCGGTATTATGGTCATTATCTTTTAAATAACTACCAAAGGTAGTTAAATTTTTTTAATTTAAAACCAAATATAGAAAGATAAGTTAGACATCCTTTTAAAAGAAATTCTGAATAAAAATATCTACAGAAAAGCATTCTTTAACCAGTAAAACTATAACAATAATCCAAGTACGTGATTGTTGTTTCTTGTGTATGCATATGCAAAGATTCTGTTTAACATGATCTATGTGATTATGTTCTATCTTACTTTTTATTCTAACATTCCTATTAGAGTGGGTATTTTTATTTTATATTTATGCTAAAATCAAGATGTTATACATTTGTGTTGAAATTTAGCTATTGGTTATTTGTGATTAATTATATGAATATTTACTAATGTCATGATTTTGGATATGCTATTTTTCTTGCTATATCATGCTAGGCTTATAAGTTACTAACACGTTAAGTCGTGTTATTTTATGTAACACCAAGATAGCAAAACTCGACCAAATAAGATTTGAGTTGTCCTTTCAGAGAGAGGTGGTTCCGCTGCCATCAGAAGAGGAGAACGAACCGCAGAGAGGAGGAGAAAGAAGACCGCTCTTCTTAAAAAAAATAAAAGGCACTTGACTTCTCCAAAAGTTAAATGTTTTGTTAAAATAAGTATAACAAGATAAAGGCTTAACAAATGGGCTGTTTTTTTTAATAGGATTAAGGCTTTATAGTTTTTGGATATATGTGTCATAATAACCAAGAATGGGTTAAGGCTTTGGGCTTTGAGATCCAACATATTAATAAGCTTGTGATAGTTTTTGGGCTGTAATGATATGTAAAGAAAGGGTTAAAATTTTGTGAACCAAAGTGATAATAAGGTTTTGGGCCAGCAAACAATGAATGGGCCATACCTATGTGATGCCTTATAAACTATAACTTGGACCCATAATATATGACTTTCTTTCATTAAGATTGAAGGCTTAGGCCTTAATAACCACATTGATGTTAGGCAAGACCTTATTATCTATATTGATATTTTAAATTAAATTTAGCATAAAAATTAGAAATAAGTTTTCTAATTTACACAAACTAATTAATTTAGTTAATTTAGTTTCTAATTAAAATAAAATATTAGAAATTATTTTTTAAATAATATTAAAATAATTTGTTTAGTTAAAATAAACTTAGAAATAAGTTTCTAAAACCAACAAAATCATAAATGATTTTTCTAATTGTATTATTTTCATTTAATTAAAATTATACATATATTTTCTAATTAAATCAAAACGGATTTGTTTAGTTGAAATTAGAAAGGAGTTTCTAATTAAACTAAGATAAATTGATTAGTTCAATTATAATTTAAATTAGAAATAAGTTTCTAATTCAATTTGCATTAGTCATATTTGAATATGATTATATCATAAATAAGTTTATAATTGATTAGAAATTAATAACATAATTTGATTGATTCAATAAATTGCTAACAGAATTAAATTGTTTCCATTCTATGAGCATGAGTTCTCTATGAGTTAGACAAAATAATTTGTTTATTTTGTACACTCTTCTGATTCCTAAAAATGTGTTTTTCAGGAAAATGACTATTATTAAGCGGACACCCAAGCTTATTCGATGTGAGGCATATAAAAGACATATTAGCAACATGTATATATAGTTAGTTAACATGTGTTTAATGCCTGGAAACGGTCTAACAAAACATGTTAATTTCAGTTAACATGATGCAAGATTTATGCTTAGGAGGTTGCCCAACTTATGCAGATGTTGAAGTAAAGTACATGTCTTTATTTGCATCATTACCTCAACTTTAAGGTAAATTGTTACGAATGCTCTGGAATAATATGCCTAACGAGAAGACTTATAATTCCTTCATGATGACATTTATTAAAGAGATGTGTAAAAGGGAGTTAAATAGGACTTTGTATCTTATAGATCTTCCAATGAAAATAGTAAAAGCTATTGTACATTGAGCTTCGTGAACTGTGTCACACGAACTCGTGAACTCATTTCTGCATAGAGCTCATTACCTATAGACTACTTGTAGATTGTAGCACAATTAATGCAATATATTGTTTTATAAGAACAAAGTCTTGATTTTTTATATAATATGTTTACATGTATTTCATACAGGAATTCGTCTAGAGTAAGGTAATTAGGATTTGATTGTTGTATGAATGATGATTGAACACATTAGTGGACTTTTGATTTCATAAGCAATTATGATTGAATTATTTACTATATGAACGATTAATATGACATTAATGTGCATATATATTTCTTTCTTATTGTAGAAACTTAGTGTTTCAAACAAAAAAAATGGCTACTGCTTTAAAGAATACTGTTGTTGAACTCAATAGAGGTGAGAAACTCAATGGTGACAATTATGAAATATGAATTATGAAAATCCAATATGTGCTAGAGGAGCAAGAGGCTTTTGAACCATTAAACCTGACCATGGTAGTTCCTAAGAAGGGTACTACGGCCTAGCATAAGAGGGACCGATATGCATATCAACTATAGAAAAAGAAGAACTCTTTAGTTCGCTTCACGTTACTGAGTAGCATGGATAATGATATCATGTGAAAGTTCTGTAAATTCAAAACTGCAAAGGACATATGGTCCGCATGGGCTGCTCATTTTGGAGGTGCTTCAATGACCAAAGTGAGGTCACTTACAATTCAGTTTGACACTTATAAGAAACGCCCAGATGATACAATACAAAAGCATTTGAGGTAAATGTCCAACATGGTAAGTGAGTTACGTGATATTGGTCATGAGCTTTCTAATGAACAACAAGTGCAAGCTCTGATTCGTTCACTACCTCAAAGTTGGGAGAATATGAGATGCACCTAACATATAATGAGAACATCAAGACAATGGAAGATGCTATGAGGCATATCATCTTAAAGGAAGAGCATTTTGAAGCCTCAAAGATGTCTTCTGAAGCATATGCAGTTAGTTCTAGATCACGTGGAGCTATGAACAAGAAATGCAAGAATCATGGTAGACCCAAGTGGAAGAAGGATACGAGATTTAACCACTCTCCTTAAGAATTCAAAAAGGCAAAAATGGAACCAACGTAGAAAGGGAAAGCATCCCTTCAAGAAGAAGAACATGAAACGTGTGAAGTGTTATAATTGTGGTAATAAGAGCCACTTTGCTCGAGATTGAACTGAGTCCAAGAAGATACAACTTTATAGTACAAACATTTGTTATATGAATGTTTCTTGTTCTTTTTTTCTAACTAAATCACATCCTTTGTGGATTGTAGGCTCAGGAGCAACCAACCATGAAGCGAAGAATAGAGTTCCTTCGTTGAGTTTCGTAAACTCCCATGTGGTAGTTGATGGCTTTATATAGGTGACAATTCCAGAGTTGTTGTACAAGGAATTGGTACATCTAAATTGGATATGCATGGAGGACGACCCCCTATCTTACATGAAGGGTTATTTGCTCCATTGATTTGTAGGAATCTTTTATCTGTGTTGATGTTGGTTAGACTTGGTTTCAATATAAATTTCCATAGCTGTGGAATGTATTTGTATATTGGATCTATTAATTATGGTCATAGTTTTTTATATGATGCTTTTATTATACTGGATGTGTTAAAATGAAAATAATAATATTAGTTATTCGTTATTTACATATAGTAATTCCAACAATGTTGCAACTTTGTGACATGTTAGACTATGTCATATTGGTCAAAATCGAATCAATCAATTAGCTAAAGAAGGATTTTTACGTAATATAAATCAAGTAGGTCTACCTACATGTGAGCATTGTTTAGGTGGTAAAATGGCAAGAAAGCCATTTGAAAAGGGAGCACGAGCTTTATATCCATTGCAATTAATTCATTCTAACATTTGTGGTCTAATGAATGTAAGGGCTGAACATAGGACAGTTTATTTCATCACCTTCATAGATGACTATTCTCGATATAGTCATGTTTATTTGATTTCTCATAAATCATAAGCATTTGATTGTTTCATAAAATACATGAACTTGGTTAAGAATCAATTAGATAAGAAAATAAAAGCATTACGAACTGATCGTGGATAATAATACTTATCAAACAAGTTCAAGGCTTTATGTGATAAGAAAGGAATAGAAAGGCAGTTAATAATTCCTACAACCCCATAATAAAATGGCGTCGCTAAAAAATGAACCTCGTTTAAGAAGATTTAATTGAGGAATAATTCTCTGACGTCATTTTGAGATTGAAGGATAAATTAATATGATTTTTCTACAAGAGGGGGAAGAGCCAAGGAATGTAAATGATGCTCTTATTGGCCTTAATAAAATGGATGAAAGCATTGAAAGAAGAAATGACTACTTTAAGCTCCAATCAAGTATGGGACTTGGTTGACCTCCCTGAAGGCATAAAGCAATTGGAAACAAATGGGTTCTCAAAATAAAGTAAAAATCTAATGACAGTATCCAAAGATACAAAGCATGCCTTGTAGCAAAAAGATATACATAGCACGAGGAAATTGATTACAAGGAAACTTTTTCACCTGTTGTAAAGTTTGCTTCAATTCATCTTATCTGGCTATAGTAGCCAATATGGATCTTGAATTACATCAAATGAATCTAAAAACTTCTTTTCTCAATGGAGAATTAGACGAAGAAATCTATATGGAACAACCTGAAGGTTTTATCAAGACAGGTCAAGAAAATAAGGTATATCGGTTATTAAAATCAATTTCTGGCCTGAAGCAGTATTCAAGACCATGGTTCATTTGTTTTTATAATGTAATCATTTCATATGATTTTAAAACGATCGATTAAGACCATTGTGTGTATATTAAGAGATCCAAAGATAAATTCGCGATAAATTCACTATTTTATCTTTATACGTGGATAATATATTGATTGCTTGTAATGACTATGTGTTCCTTATGCAAATCAAAGATTGGTTATCATCTAAATTTGAAATGAAAGACGTGGGTAAAGTGACATACATTCTTAGGGTTAAGATTTCAAGAGATCACTCGAAGAGATTGTTACCACTTTCATAAACGATATACATTTAAAGAATTCTTGAATGATTCCGTATGCAAGACTCCAAACTAATTGTTAATCCTATTGCTAAAAATGAAGGCTAAGAAGAGAAATTGTCCGTCAATGCCACAAGAACATGAACAAACGAATAATGTTCCCTATTCCAGTATAGTTGGAAGTCTTATGTACGTAATGATGTGTACAAGACCAGATATTTGTTACACTATTAGGATGGTGAGCACATATCAATCAAATTCAGACTAAGCACATTGGAAAGCAGTAAAGAGAATATTGAGGTATCTAAAGGGAACTGTATTATATTATTAAGGTAATAATCTACGTATACAAGGGTATACAAATGCAGACTGGGGAAAATATTTAGATGAAAGAAAATCTACCTCAGGATATAGGGATGGAGATAGATGGCAAAATTTTAAAAATTTAAAAATTTTTAATTTTTAATTTTTAATATATATATATATATATATGTAAAAGGATGGAGTTATTTAGAGGCCAGTGGTGCACTGGGCCCCCTAAAATTTAAAAAAAATAAATATTTGAGCCCTCCTATCTTAAATTTCTGGCTCCGTCACTGTCAGGATATGTATTATTACTAAACAATGGAGCAATATCATTAAAAAGTAATAAACAACCTTGAGTTGCATTATTTATAATGGAAGTTGAATTTATAGCATTATCAGCTGCAACATAAGAGGCTGTGTGGCTTCATCGATTCTTAGTGCATTTAGGAGTCACTAAAAGTGAAATTAATCTAGTGAGCATTAACTGTGATAGTCAAGCTGCAATTGCTTATACTAAAGACCCCAAATTTCATTGTAAGATAAAGCATATAGATACCAAGTATAAGTATATGAAAGATATAGTTGCACGAAAAGAAGTAAACATGAAATATAGATCTACATGATATATGATGGCAAACCTAATGACAAAGCCAATTTCCATAGATGTATACATTGAGCATGTAAAGTCACTAGGACTACGTAGATGTTGAAATGTACTTATAAATATTTCTTTATGTATGTTCACTCATTATAATGTCATATTTTGGATATAATGTATGATGAAGATTATACATTGTGTATCATTTGATTCATGAATATATGTGCTTTACATAAATACATTTTGGGATGAATCATAAGTATATGAGACAAATTAGAGATTGACCCTCTCACAAGTGAAAATCACCTCTGGCATTTATGGTTGCCAAAGATGAGGCATGTTTAAAGTTTATTATCTAGGTGATAATTGAGAGCAAGAGACTTAAACCATAAATGCCGTAAGGAAATTAGTGCAAAGTGATTTAATGATCATTATATCTGTCTTATGCTGCCACATGTGTGTTTTGAACAGGTTTTGAGTAGATAAGTGAACTCAAGTTAAACATTAAGTATGTATAAACTATCATCTATATGGTATTTCTTGAATGAAATATATTCAAGTTTAACAAAGTGGGTAAATACCGTAGCACATGACTCGTACCATATATGCAAAACTGACCCCAAAAGGGATTAATGTAAGTCTCAAGATCTCATCTTACATTGTGTGAGAGCCTTGAGGTTGAGAAAAACCTCATCATATACCCTTATAACTCTTGTTTCATTCTTGAGAATTGAATTTAAGGTTTGCTACTTTAGGTTATTGGCAAAAGATCGTGCAAGATACGATCCTATAGAATAATTCTAGGAAAGCAAATTAAATTTAATTCAACAGAGAATTGAGAACAAAGGAAGGTCATTTATTTAGATCATTGACTCGCATGAAAAGTATTTATAGATGATCATTATATCTTTAGTAAAGAAATTGAATACAATCATGACACAAGAAAAATAAATGAGATCAAGAGAAAGTGAACATGCGAGATATGACCTAGAATATAGCATACATGTAACATCCCGTTACTGTTATAAAGGGTATTATGGTAAATTGGGACTGACTGATAGGATTGCACTGCATACAT
>JAOTIZ010000001.1:17323180-17334045 GCA_027123425.1 Erythroxylum panamense
GCATGTATAAAACACATTCACAATCCGATCCAACTTTACCATTTTATCCTTCCCATCGGTGATGGGATGTTACATTTAGTTATCGTAGCAAGTTCATTAGTCGAATCTATTCTTGCATGTCAATAGTTTCTTATTCAGTTTTTATAAATGGGGATCCTTCGTATCTTTATTATGCAGTTAATGGAATTAAGCAAAGAGATCCTCTTTCTCCCTACCTATTCACTATTGCTTTGGAAGTTCTTTAGAGATTGACACATATATAAATTGATGAAAGCTCAAATTTAAGATGTCATTATCATTGTCATGAGCTCAATATCACTCAACTTTGTTTTGCAGATGATCTACTTATATTATGTGCTAATGAATCTGCTTCAATTTAGGTAATCTTAACCTCTCTATGGAGATTCCAAGATGTATTCAGTCTAAGGTTTAACCCTCAAAAGAGTTCTGCTCACCTTTCCAAGCCAAGTCTAGTGGACTCCTCTAGGGTGATCATTAATATAGGGCTTTCAATACAACAATTGCCTTTTAAATACTTGGGTGTTCCCATCTCCATAAGGAAGCTAAAGGAAGTCGAATGCAAACCTCTTTTGGATAAAGTTCATAAAAGAATCACTAACTAGAACAATAGATTTTTGTCTTATAGAGGTAAGTTACAGCTAGCTATATCTATTGTCAATAATGTACACATTTATTGGCTGGCACACTTAGCCATACCTACATTAGTATTGAAAAAGATTGACAAAAGTATACAAGACTTCATATGGCATGGACAAAATATCAGCCGTAAAAAGACGTCCAAGGTCAAATGGAGTGTCATTTGTTTATCCAAAGAATATGGTGGATTAGGTATTAGCTCAGCTAGTAGAATAAGCAAGGTATTGTTAGCTAAAAAGCTATGGAGGATTTGCTATGATAAGGAGAATCTCTGGGTGATTTGGGCGTACATGTTTTAATGTTAAACAAGGAAACATTTAGTATACAACTCAAAGGAGTACTCAATCATATACTTTTCAACAAATATTATGTACCAAATCTTTGCATTCTCATATTAAGAATTACATTAGAGATGGAAAAGGCACATCATTTTGGTTTGACAACTGACATTCTCTTAAACTATTATGCAAGACTCAATATTTTTCAACTCTAATAATCCTTGAAAACACCAAAATGCACATATTTGTTCACGACTCCAGATGATTATGGAGGTAAGAACTTTCTGGCTTGATCTTCATTACTTCATCTTCTCTTTTCATCTTCGCTCATTTTTTCTTGTTAGGAATACTAGAAGGGTCTTTCTATATGTTGTTCACATAAATCTGCAAATTTATTGAGATGTATAATATGTTAAGCAATGTTATCATTAGCTATTAAAATATTATTCGATAAACATGTGTGAAAGTATGATACTTAAAGATATTATTCATTTCATTTGAAATATTTGTGGGGCATTTTTTAAACCGAAAGGCATCACTAACCATTCGTAACAACCTTGTGGAGTACAGAAAGCTCTATATAAAATACTATCTTTATTTATTTTTATCTGCCAAAATCCTCTATTACAGTCAAATTTGAAGAAGATTTGTTTTCCTCTTTTTAAGTTTATTAATGCTTCTTTGTAATGTAAGATGTATCCATCAAATGTTGTATTATTATTTAATTTTTATAATTTAGTATTATTATAGCTTTACTTGTAATTATTTCTGCATGGTTTCTAACTAACTACATCTAATTATCTTTATGTTTTCTAGTTCAAGAAGTTGTTTTCTAAATTCTTCTTAATCTTCTAGATTATACCTCATAGAAGTTTATTTTTTGTTTATATATCACTTATAAGTTTGCTTCTTATTATTCCAAATTGTAATGGAATATAGAGTAATTTTATTTATCTTTTATTTTACTAATTCTAGCCCATCTTTGATGTTTTTTATCTGCTAATACTTATTTTCTATAATATTAATTTATAAATAAAATTTTAATTATTAAATTATTTATTTTAATAAAATATAATATTTTTTACCGATATCTTTAAATAAATGTTATATAAAATTAAAATAGTTTATTTATTTATAAAAATAATAATTTTAATTTTAATTTAAACAATTACAAATTACAAATAAAAAACCATAACCTGAAATCAAATTTGCTTTAATATACACAACAACAAGAGTAACAACAATAATTTAGTGAAAATATCGTTGATACTTAAAATCTGGAGAGGCCCAGTAATACATAACTTTAACCTTAACTGATAAAAAGGTCATTTTCGATGCATCCACATGAAGAGAAAAAATGCATATACATATTAATAAAGTACACGTAACTGTAAACATAACCATAACCATAAAAATAAAAATAAAAGATAGCGATGGTGATAATAATAAAATATAAAAATGTAAATAAATAAAAAATAAAAGATAAAATAAGAAAATAATTATACTAACTTACATGTTATTAAAAAAAGTTATTTAAGATAAATAAGAGGGAAGCATATGTTTCATATGGTAATTTGAAACCGGTTACCGTATAACTGTCCACAGAGAGCACAGCCTCAAATGCCTATAAAATCCGAAGATGTTTTCCATACAACCCTAGCCGAACGATAATAATCTCTCTCTCACTTATAACCTAAATCCGTCACTTTCTTCTGTTTCAAGGTATCTCCTCAATTCATAAGGCTATTCTGATTAATTTTATCTGTATATGCATATCTGTACTTGCGCATGACCTGTATCTGTTCCTAAGCTGTGGTTTGGCTGCGAAGAATGAAATGAATACTGGTGAAACTTGATAAGAACAGGGAAACTTAAAGAAAAGTTTTTCACTTTAAGTCAGCTGGGTATTGGTTTTCTACGTTTTCTAAGTGAATGTCGGCAACCGTGGCTTTGTGGGTTTTGTTATTGACACATTCGAAATGATTCTGGCTTTTATTGTCTTAGTTTTGGGTTTTTAATGGGATTTGTGCTTGTGAGAAATGATCTGCTTTGCAATATCAAAGGTCCACTTTAGTTGTTTTCTTTACTTTTGACCTTTGATTCATGTTTTATATCCCAGGCGAGTGTATTGTTACTCTTTTTGAGTCTGGACCTCATTTGAGTGCTAGCTTACGATGTTACATATAGATGGATTTGAATGATCTAAATGTTGTTAATTAGTGGTTTTGATGTCTCTGTTTCACGACTTTGTAACCAGAACACAGCTGAAATGGCATTCTATAACAAACTTGGAAGCTTGGTGAGGCATAGCTTTTCACAGAATGGAAAACCTCCTATGTCATCTATGTTAAACTCAATCCGCTGCATGTCATCTTCAAAGCTTTTTATTGGAGGTCAATACTTAAATACAACAATAAGGGCAACTTCTTGGCATACTCGATCCAAATGCAGTACAATTGACGTTATATTTTTTTAGGTCTTTCATTTGGAACAGATGATCAATCTCTGAAGGATGCATTCTCTAGTTTTGGTGATGTTGTTGACGGTAATTCCAATACTCAAGTTATATTAACTATCAAGTATCACGATAGACATTTTGAGAATGCCAACTCGTGTAGTTCCTACATGCTTGTTTCAGAAAGTTAATCTCTGTCCTATCCTTGTTTCTCATATCATCACTTGTGCAGTTGATTTGCGATTGTTACATGGAACATGGATCTTTTACGTGCTAGCTTTTGTGCAATTGATCCATGACTACTTTATCTTGGAAGATGTCGGGATGTATCGTTCCAATTTTTGGGTCAACTCCCTTCATGAACTGATTCACAACATGTTCTAAATTCTATTCAGTTTCTCTCGTCTTGTTATAAACAAGCAAGCAGCAAAGTTATCAAGGACTTAAGTACTGCCTGCACTAAAAGAAGTCTATCTATGGAATTGATTGCTTCTCTGAGCGAAAACGATTTGCACATCTGTTTAGTGGCAAACTGTTTATGGTTTTATTCTTAGTTAACGTTTTAAATTGATTTTTGCTTTGATGCATTGTTTATCACCCTTTTCTGCTTTGATTTTGCCTTTTCACTATTTCTTTTCTGTATTCAAATAGTTGGAATTCTGAGGTATTAAAGGATTCTCTTCTTGATGACATTTTGCTTGGTTTTTAACTGTTTTGAGTTTTGTACACAGCAAGAGTTATCTTAGATAGAGATACTGGGAGGTCAAGGGGATTCGGATTTGTTAGCTTCACAAGCAGTGAATCTGCCAACTCTGCAATGTCAGCCATGGATGGCCAGGTAGGGTATCACTTAGTGACATCTTAAGAATGCTTTTGGACTAAATTGTTCTGAACATTGCAATGGTTATTTCAGGAGCTACATGGACGAAATATTCGTGTGACTTATGCCAATGAGAGACCTAGTGCACCACGATCTTTCAACAACTATGGTGGGAATCAAGGTTTTGAAGGAAATCGCTATTAATATGTTGATTGCATCATGGGCTTGCTTCTGTAGTTAGTTGGTTCCTACTTTATTTGGATTGAAATGAAATGCGTGAGAGTTATTTTTCTGATATTAATATAACATTTTTCAGTTGTTGCGTACATGGGTAAGTGCAGCTTTACGTTTGTTTTCTTCGTATGCCTATTATTAGCCTCGTTGTTTGCTGTAGGGAATTCTTGTAATTTCACCTTAGCACGTAAAATGGCAGTTTAGTGCCTGCAGGAAATGGAAAATGGTTCGTGCAATGTGGCCTGCACTTTAATGTAGCTATAGACTACCGGTTGAGGAAGGTCCAATTTTCTGAACATGTGGAAGCAGTGAAACAGATCTGGTTACTATTTTCATATCTGCTAGTGCCAGACTGGACGCTTTGCCCCGTGCAATGGCTCTAGCAATTTGTAAGAGAGAGTGCTATACTCGGTAGCATTTTGACTAAAAGGAGATTAACTTTTATCAGACGTCTTATAATCGTTACGTTTCAATTCTCTGGTCCGACTTGGTTAATATATCAGCTGCACTTAGACAAGAATTTCACCTTAGAATTCCTGATACCATTGTAAAGGAAGAGGGTTTGATTGTGTTAGAGAAGCCACTATTGTAGTTTGAGTAAGATATGATAAAATTTGATAAGTCGTTTAAACCGGTTTGGCAGTAAGAGGGAAAGGCCCCGCTTTAGAAAATTACTAAAAAAGGCTAAGAAGAACTAACTTGAACTGGGAGAGTTGGTACTGAAAATAAGCAGAGCCCGAGAAACGATGGATAGGAGGTGAATCAAGGAAAAGGTGAGATGGGTGAAAGCTATAAGACAGATTATGGAAAAGATGAACGATGGTAGTTCAGAGAGAAGAAGAGGGTGATGGTTAACAGCAAGAACAATGAAACAAGAGGATGGCTCAAACAAGTCAATATATGTCATAAATAACTCTGTCATGTCAACAAAAATTTAGTTGAACTATCGGCACGAGGAAGTCTAAAAATATGCAGTATTACTACTAGCTAATAAAGAAACGGTTTATGGTAGACTCATATAATATATATATAATAAAAAAGATTAGACATAAAAGAAAATGATAATAGATAAAAATAAAAAAATACATGCAAATAAAATATAAAAATAAATAATACAATAAATACATTCCAAGGTAAGGAATAAAAAGGATAAAATAAATAAACACACACAAAAAAACAAATACACCATTACAAGAAAATGTTTAGGTTAAGTGAGGAAATGCTTAGACTAAATAATTAAAGGAGAAGAGCTACACGTTAAAAGATTAAGCTAAATACAAAGCATAAGATTTGAAGAAAAATGCTTAAATGGCCTATAAAAAGAGAAGGACCTCTCCATATGAGATTTTTTTACCCGTATTCCAATATATCGAAGTTTTCTATTGAGGGTTTCGGTAAATTCTAACATAGTTATATTATTATTAATCGCCTCATCTGGTTCTTCTTAGGACTTCATTTTTTTCCTCTTATAATCTCTATGTATAACATTCTCGCATCTCCTAGCTAGAGCATTAGAATGTCTCCTCTTAATATGTCTTCAAAGTATAGTAATTCTTATTCTAACAAAGCATCATCATCTCCATCACTATTAACTTATTACTATGCATCTATTTGATGGACCAACATTCAACCCAATAAAGCATGACTGATCTAATCGCTAAATGATAAAATTTACCTTTGAGTTTGAATGGTATCTTCTTGTCACATAAAACTCCTGATGTACTTTTCTATTTAAAATACTTTGATATGATACGGTGAATGATGTCCTCATTAATCTCTCTATTGCTTTGAATGATAGATCTTATATACTTAAAACACTATTTTGTGGTATGACTTCTGAACCAATCCTTTTCTCTATATTGGAAGCCACAATATGGCTCAAAAAGTTGGCAAAGTACTCAGTCTTAGTCATTCTCAATTTAAAATCCTTCAACTCTAACGTATCTATTGGCGGTTAGATAATATGAAATGACACAAGATGAACAGCCACATGACATAACCTCCGTCGATTATGTCTATTCTCATTTAAAAGGAGAATTCAGGGAGTGGAATAAAAACGTTCATTGCGATAAAAGAGAAAATTTCTCTCATACTTTCTCACGTGAAACACACCATCAAAGTTTAGAGTTTGGGACGTGGATTAACGGCGACTCTAGTAACCAACCATGAAACATGGATTAACAAACAGAGAATCGATCAGCCGCTTTTGTATTAAGGCGAGTCCTTATATATAAATCTACGTTAGTGTCAGAGCCAATATTGTGTTTACGTTTACATCATACTTTAAAAAATTTTAACCCATGATTTGCGTTTATTTTTGTTCACGTAAAATACATGAATTTGTCATTTTGACATTAAAATGCATTAAAACATTGATTTGGTTTTACAAAACCGAGAAACTTTATTTCTTGTTCTTCAAGCCATAGAAAGGAACGTTTGGAAAAAAGTGAGGTGTGCATGAGGGTGTTGATTTTTCGGTTTTGTATGGGTTAATGGTTGTTCATGCACAGTAAATGCATTAAATGCATTTAATGAGTGTTGCAGCATGAATCAATAGAAAGTAACGTTTGAAAAGGAAAACACTGTGCATGAAGGAAATGAAAAAAAAGTCTTCCTTAGTTTTCGTGTTTGTATGGTAATACAAAACGAGACGTTTTATGCGTGATTATACTAATATTCTTGTCTTTATTACATGTAAGAATTTACGGCATGCATGAAAACTATAATGGGTCTTTGTTTTTTCCTCGGTTTTTGTGCATGGTTATAAGTCTTTATTGCATTAAGAAGAGCATTGGCTTTTTAGTGAAACTTTCACAGTGAAGGCTCCTTAACTGCATGTGAAAGATTTGTACAAATACATTTAATGCGTTAAATGGTTTCAAAGAATTTATCCACGCAGAGGATTGAAGCTTCTCATTCTTGTTTCAAATGTTAATGCGTTAAATGGTTTTACAGAAAACATCCACACAAAGGCTTGAAACTTCTCATTCTTGTTTTAAACGTTAATGCGTTAAATGGTTTTACAGAAATTCTCCACGCAGAGGCTTAAAACTTCCCATTTTTTGTTTGTTTCAAACGATTAAGTGTGTTCTAACCGCTTTATGAACGTGCTCTCATATAATGTAATTTGAAATATTCCATAAATATATTTTATGAGTAATTTTGTATTTTATTTAAAATAATATTATATAAATGAGTTTTATATAATTTTGTATGTAAATTTGTTTTATATGTATTAAGTTTTTTTAATTGTAAATTAGTTTTACATATAAGATTTGTTTTTTGTTTTTGGCATCTTTGTGATATGTTCAAATAAAAAATAAGTTAATTAAATTATAGAAATTGCTAATTCATTTTTTTTGTATGAGATGATTATGAGCTTAGCGAAATTTTCGATCATACTATATAAATTATGGATTTTTTAGATAATTTAATTAATGAAAATATGCCTTACGTCATGTTTATATATACTTGTAGATATGGCAACTAAAATCTTGATCGGTAATTTATCCACCACTGAAAAATTGGATGGGTCCAATTATGATATGTGGCAAAAGAAGATTCAATATCTTCTAAATGAACGAGAATTGCTCGAACATTTGACCCTGATAATGACTGCGCCTTTAGTCAAAATCAAATACGGAAACGATATTGATACTGCTAGTGAGCAATATCAAGCATCCTTAAAGGCTTATGTAGATTGGTTCAAAAAGGATCGTATGACATGTTATACAATGTTGTATTTCATGCATGACGATTTAATTGGAGAGTTTGAGGATTATGCCACTGCTAAGGATATATAGGACAAACTTAAGATCGATTTTCGTCAAACATTTGCTACAGACTTTATGTTTTGCACCTCAAATGGATGAACTACGAGATTAATACAACTCGTACTATGGCTAAACATTTAAGAACCATGAGTGCTATGGTTCGTGATCTTAAAGTAGCTGGTCAGGCTATCTTTGAAGAGGAACAAGTCTTGAATGTGATTCAGGCTCTTCCAGATCATACTGAGTACTGGAAGAATGTGAAACTTATTTTGACACATAATGAAAATGTCAAACCTTTCAGAGATCACTAAGCACCTAGAAATTGAGGAGGATCGCTTAAAAGCATCTGACTCCTCCAATGTGGCTCTTGTTGCTAAAAGCAAAGGATCAAAGGGAAACAATGCCAAACGAGGTAAAGAAAAGGTTCTCAGCCTTCTCAAAGGCATAGACCAAAAGGTCATATTGTCAAGAAGCAAAAGGCTAAGGGCCAAGGAGAGAAAAACATGGCACGTGTCAAGTGCTATAATTGTGGAAAGAAATGTCATTTTGCTCGAGATTGTCCTGAACCTAAGAAGGTACCTTTCTTATCCATAACTCCTGAGTTAAATGTGTGTTCTCATGCATTAGTTACTAATTCTCTTCCTAATTGAATTGTAGATACGGGAGCAAGCAAGCACATAGCTCGGGATCGAGCTGGCTATGTGGACGTTCATCAGTATCCAGTAGATTCACAAACTGTCGTTTTAGGAAATGACAGTAAAGAAGATGTCCTAAGAATAGGGACATATTAGCTCAAGTTCCTAAATGACATGCTAGACTTTGTCACATTAGCCAAGATAGATTGAGTAGACTAGCTAAAGAAGGTCTTTTAGATCGACTCACTAAGGTTAAGTTGCCTAGAAGTGAGTCATGTTTAGCTAGTAAGGCAACCACGAAACCTTTTGGTAAGGCTTCAAGGGTGTCTAAACTTTTAGAGCTTATTCACTCTGATATTTGTAGACCCATGAATTTTAAGGCACGTTATAGGGCTATCTATTTTCTCACTTTAATAGATGACTATTCTCACTATGGGTATGTGTATCTTTTAGCTCATCGTTATGAAGCGCTTGATGCGTTCAAACATTTTGTGACTGAAGTTGAGGCACAATTGAAAAGAAGGGTTAAAACTCTTCGGACCAATCGCGGTCGAGAATATCTATCTGATATGTTCAAAGAATTTTGTGAGAAAAAGAGTATAATAAGACAACTAACAATTCCTCGAACTCCGCAACAAAACAATGTTACAGAGCGTAGGAATCAAACATTGCTTGACATGGTCAGGTCAATGATGGCACATGCTTGTCTTCCAATTAGTTTTTGGAGAGATACATTGCTCACGGCAACTTATATTCTTAACCGTGTGCCAAGTGAAAGTGTACCCGCCACTCCTTATGAGTTATGGAATGGAAGAAAGCCCTCTTTAGATCATTTGTGCTTATGGGGTTTGGTTAATTATGTACACAACCCAACTCATAAACATGAAAAACTTGGTCCAAGAGCCACTAAAATGGTGTTTATAAGATACCCCAAACATTCTAAAGGATATGTTATGTTTGGTGAGCACCCGAATGGTGGCATGACTGAAGTTGCTTCCTGCAATATGGAGTTTCTTGAGAATGAGTTCCCCAGCATAGGTGAAATAAAAAAAAGGACCCAGATTTGTATTAGTTACAACTGAATACTCTCGGTGAGGGGGAGAATTTAGTTATTCGCCAATTCACAGAGACTTTTCCTGCCCAAGAGAACTAAATCGAGAATGAGGTTCGTCTTCCATCTCTAAACCAAGAACTTATGGATAGTCTACATGTTCAAAATCTCACATCTCAAGGGGATAGTGGGAGTGGTTCTTCCATGATCCGAACCTCACATCTCCAAGAGCTAGTTAGAGAGATCCTAAATCAGGGCAGACAAATGTAGGTCTTAGACTCCGAAGAAGTGAGCGTGGAAGAATTCCTCGACGATATTTTAAAATCGAAGAGGAAATATTCCTTTGTACTCATTTGGAAATAGAAGAACCCACCTTTTTTCAAGAAGCTGTTGATTCACCTAACCACACAAAGTGGATAGATGTCATGAGGGATGAAATGGACTCAATGACATGAAATCCGGTTTAGGAACTAGTTGATCTTCCACTCCAACAAAAGTCAATTGGAAATAAGTTTTTAACATAAAACGTAAGGTGTTATTTCATATAAAACAAAAGGTTAAAGTGAATGGGACTTTTGTAGTACTTGTTAAAGCAAATCCTTGATAAAAGAAGAGTCAATGACGTGGCCCACCATAAGAAAGACCGCTTTTTTTTTTTGGCTAAGAGACCTTAGCTTTATTAGACTTACAGAGGAGCTTTTCGTGGATCAAAAACTTCCAAGGTTGCTTATCTAAGAGGGACGGTCATACTTTGCTTCAAATTATCAAGTGTATTTGCGAGGTATCTATATTACTGTGAGGTAAAACAAACATAGCTACTTCTTCCCAAGTTATTTTGTTCTGTTTACTGTGCTTCCCCAGAACATCTCTAAACTTTATTGCATATGTTTCTATATTCAAGCTTTGAATTTGATTAATAATTCTTAAAAATATCTTTCATTTCTCTTTTGACTTAACTTTTC
>JAOTIZ010000001.1:17334145-17345644 GCA_027123425.1 Erythroxylum panamense
AAAGTGTTACTGTCTAGTGTTACTGTATGTCATATTTGTTGTAGTGAATAATTGATGAAGCACCATAACAACATGAAGGTTATTATTAATTTACTTTGTAATATAATATTGAAGATTAGATATATTATTTCCAAGTGTAATTTTGTCTAATATTATTTATTATGAAATTAGGTTATGAAAAAATTGTCGAACAACCAAATTTGTAATCTGTTGAAGATGCTTATATCGGCAATGACGAAGAAGCATTTGATTTTGATCTCAACTTGAATAAATATTATGATTAGTGATCTTTTTTTAATCCTTTTGATAAAATATGACTAGTGAGCTTTGTTATCTTATTTTGTGTTGTGTTGGTGAATTTAAAAAAAAACTTGAATGTTTTGAAGTGTTTAGGTTGAATTTTGGAGTTTAAGTTAAGTTTACAATTAGATAAATAATTAAATAGTATGTTTAAAAATTATCTTATATATATAATATATATAATAAAATTTATATTTATTACTTATTAGTCACCGGCTTGACCACGGTTGAATTTCGGTTGAACCATTGACCCTTGAATCAGTTGCTTCTCCAGTTCAGTTACCGGTCCGGTTTTTAAAACATTGGTTATAACAAAGCATCATCATCTCCATCACCATTAACTTATTACAATGCATCTATTTGATGGACCAACATTCAACCCAATAAAACATGACTTATTTAATCGCTAAAAGATAGAATTTACCTTTGAGCTTGAATGGTATCTTTGTGTCACGTAAAACTCCTGATGTACTTTTCTATATAAGCTACTCTAATATGATACGGTGAATGATGTCCTCATTAATCTCTCCATTGCTTTGGATGATAGATCTTAAATACTTAAAACACTATTTTGTTGTATGACTTCTAAACCAATCTTTATCTTTATATTGGAAGCCACAATATGACTTGAAAAGTTGGCTCAAGTACTCAGTCTTAGTCATGCTAAATTGAAAATCCTTCGACTCTAATATATCCCTTCAAAGTTATAACTTGATATTAACACGCTCTTTTATCTCATTTACTAAAACAATGTTATCAACAAAAATCATACACCAAGGCACGTCTCATTGGATATTCTTAATAAGCACATTCATCACTACTGTAATTAAAAAGGACTCAACAAGGAGCTTTAGTATAGCCCAATATTGATAGAAAAATGTTATGTATCTTCTTATATCATTCTTACCCTACTCTTTGCATATCCCTAATAACCCGAATATAGGTCATAGGAACTCTCTTAAATTTTAGACACCTTCATATGATTTCCTTAAATACTTTATCATAAGTCTTCTCTAAGTCAATAAAAACTATGTGTATGTTACATTGTCTTTTCTTGTAATATTCTATTAATTTGTTAAGAAGATGTATAACTTTTATCGTGGACCTTCTTGATATAAAAACAAACTGGTTTTTTGAGACAGGTGCATCTTTTTTTTTCTCTTTTCAATCACCGTATCTCATAACTTCATGGTATGAACAAATAGTTTGATGTCTTTATAATTGTTATAACTTCAAATGTCCCATTTGTTCTTGTATAGAGAAATTAGCATACTAAATGTCTAGTCATCTAATATTTTGGCAAGTTTAAGGATCACATTAAAAAGCTTGGTTAGTCAAGTGAGACTCTCTTAATCTAGGCTCTTCAAAACCTCTAGGGTTATTGCATCATGTTCTACTTCCCTTCCACTCATCATCTCTGTCAAAGCTCTTTTAACTTCTTTTCTTATGATCTGCCCACAATAAATAGTGTTAGAATATCTCTCAAAAGTGCTAAGATTATATAAGAACTAGACAATATAGACATATCATACATTAATATAATCTTAAAAATAATTGCTTTAAACAATCGTTAAATAAGTGATTTTCATATTAACATTTCATAAAAAAGTGTAAATAAGTTCATACCGTCATCTTTGTTACCACTTTCAAAATGTAACGGGTATTATTTTAGTAACAATAAGGTACATTAAGTATTATTTTAAGGTGCAAATTATATCTTTAACTAGTAAAAAATGATAACTTATGATGAGAAAGTGACAGGGAAGATAAACTACAAATAAGATTATCGTTGTCGAATTAGAAATCATAAGTTGGATTAGTTATTTTCTAACTGGTGAATAGAAATTTGGAGATAGAGAAATTTAAATTAAAAATGGTTAATATAAATTTGGATCAAAAGAAATTTAGATTAATAAAAGTGGATAAATTTTGATAATTTGGAAAGAGATGACCGAAAAAGTGTGAATTATTAAATCAATGTGAGTGAAAGAAAAATATAATGTGATATTTTTTTGTTAAATGTATTGATTTTTTGAAAAATATTAATTTTATTTATATATAAATTTTAAAAATTATAACAAATAACAAATTAAAGAGAAGATATCAAAGATCTATAATATAATATAACATAAAAATATAGTTATCATGATTGATATCACTACAATTTAAATAAGTAAACTATATAATTTGCTATTGAATTTTTATAATATAATTATAATATAATATAACATATTTCTTTACAAAATAGTAAATAGAGTTTAAGTATATATATCAAAAATGAAACTAAAATAATAAATAATTGAAATATAATGAAACTCACACTCAATACAAATTTCTTTAAGAAATTTTTTTATGAAATAAAACTTTTATTATTATAAAAATAAAGACATATAAAGTGAAAAAATATTAATACAATCTAAAAGATTCTTATTATAAAAATAAAATATTTAATTGAACTAAAATTAATAAGAATTTTATAAATTAAATTTTTATTTTTATTTTAGAAATTTAACTACTTTTCCTCTTCTACCAGGATTAGGTTTTTCAAGAATTTTTCTTGTAAATAAAAGCAAATGAGGATTCTTAAACTCTAGATATAGTAAATACAAATTCTATAGTGAAATTTCGCAAACCTATTCAGATTTAGGTCTGAATCCAAATTCTAACAACCCACATTTTCTAAATTTTGTAAGTACTAATAACTATATACTTCTTTTGGTTGTTCTTATTGCACCTGAGTTGAGATTATTAACGAATAAAATCATCCTTGAGATGTTATTCTTGCAATCATATTTATTAAGAATCATTATTTATCCGTAACTTTATTCTAAAGATTACAAACTAATAGTCTTAATAATAACTATGACAATTGATTGGGTCGGCTCAACTTAAAAATTATTACTAGATTTGGTATTGAGTAGGATCAACCTTGGGCTTCTTTAACTCGAGCTTGAACCTGAGGTCCAAATCTGCAATTCGGCCCAAATTTGATTATGTTTAAGTAGATCAAAACTTAATCACCAAATTTAATTATTTCTAAATTTAATTTAATATAACAAAACGACGTCATTTTAACAAATTATACTTTTGCTACGCTGACTTGCAACGTCTTTCTTGAAATTAAAACAAAAAACAAAATCAGTCCAAGTTCAATTGATTCTATCTTGATTCAGGTTCAACTCAATCATAAATATCATCCCTATTTATTATTAATAATCCGATTTCATTTGTTTTAAAAAGAACTAATTAACTAAAATAATCTCGTTTTAGTTTTTATTTTATTTTTTTTAGTTGCCCACGAGGTGTCTTAAGGGGGTCCCAACTATAGAAAGGCACTTTTAAGCCATCCACTCCCAGACTAATCCTCGCTCGAGCCGGATAGGTCTCTTGCGGGAGGCAAAGCTCTGGCTCTAAATTTTAAACGGCTGCATACATGAAGACGGTTCGAACCCTTGACTTCACTTAAGCTATGAGAGCTCCTTACCAACTCACTTACACCTGGAGTTTTTAGTTTTTAAATTTTAATTATATAAACAATAACGAGTTTTTGTCAATTATATTAAAATGACATCCTTTTAACAATAGAAAGTTGGATTTTTCGAACTTTGAAGTAAGATTGGATTAATATTGCCAATTCTATTAACAGGACCAACTTCAAATAGATTAAAACTCTAAAGTCGTACACTCTGATAAATGGTGCTGCATAATTCTTTCAGTAAGAGATTTACACGTCTTATTAGAGAACTGGGATTACCGTGTTACGAGTATATTAAAGAACCAGACATGGAGACCATGTGCAGTATACCTGTAAACATATAGAGCCACATGCTCATGCTAAGATAACAAATGCCTTGCTATGTCTCACAGTCTATCAGGATTGAAGCCCCCATCCATTGATTCAGAGCATTATCTTCCAATCTATGATCTAATCCACTTGCTTAGTTGCTGAAGAAGGGGGAAATTTAAATCCAGAGCTGATAATGGTCATAAAGGAAGAAAAGAAGAAGCTAATCATAAAGAAAAATAATTCGTTAAAGGAAGAATCTTGTCCAATCAATAATTTCTTTATATATGAAATCAACAAGTGGCTGAGATCTACAGCAACTTTTGCAGAGCCCACCAAACTTATTACACCTCCATGCTTTTCGTATCTTACACCTTGTCCCTCCAACCTTTTGTTTTGCACCCCTTAATCTCCTTTCTTCATTCACAATTATCTTTTTTCTTCTTCTGTATCAAAGTCTATATCTATATACGGCCACTTCAACAACAGCTCTACGCCATTGCAGGACCATACCAATCACCTCTCTAAAGTGGTAAACCAAAAACGAAAAAAAGTTGAAACTAACAGAAGATTGGATCTTTAAAATTAACTAATTCACAGGAAAAAAAGAAGGAAAAGACCGACCCTTGTAGTCTCGTTGGCTGCTGTTCAGTTCCGGTGATCAACTCTGGGTCTTGGAGTCGGTTTCCTTTTTCATATGAATCCCATAATAGCTAACATACCACTTGACAAATTTCCTCAACCCAGTAGCTAAATCTGTGGAGGGCCTGTACCCGAAATCCTTGTATGCCATGGTCACATTAGCATGTGTATATGGCACATCCCCATTTCTAGGCATCTTGATCTCATGCTTCTTGGCTTTTGTGTTCAACAAAGCTTCCAATATTGACACCAGTTTGCCTACGGGAACAGGAGATGTGTTGCCAAGATTGTAAATTCTCAACTGAGCAGGCCCCTTCTTCTTTCCACCACTTCCTGTGCTCTTCTCCGCCGTGTCAAGTGCTCCGACACACCCTTTAACAACGTCGTCAATGTAAGTGAAGTCGCGCGCCACTTCCTTGTCATCCAGAGTTCGATACACATCTATACTCTTACCGTCAAGGATATCCTTAGTAAAGAAGAAGTAAGCCATGTCGGGTCTGCCCCATGGACCATAAACAGTGAAGAATCTCAGTCCAGTTAGTGAAAGACCGTAGATATGATTATACGTATGAGCAATTTCTTCTCCTGCTTTCTTGGTGGCTGCATAGAGACTTGCAGGTTGGTCTGTTCGGTGCATTTCAGAGAAGGGAACATCTGTGTTGAGCCCATAAACAGAACTTGAAGAAGCCCACACTATGGCTGGTTGTGGAGTCGCAGTTTTGGCAACCTCAAGTAGGTTTACAAAGCCTGCAATGTTTGAGCTCACGTAGGATTGTGGGTTTTGCATGGCGTAGCGAACCCCAGCTTGAGCTGCGAGATGGAGGACGTGAGTAAATGGCACCACGTCGAAGAGTTTAGTCAATAATGGGGCATCATTTAAGTCCCCTTCAACGATGAACACTTGATGCTTTAACAACAGTTGTTGTCTAGCTCTTTTAAGAGAAGGGTCGTAGTAATTGTTGAAATTGTCCAATCCGAGGACTCCATCTCCACGTTTCTTAAGGGCGAGTGAGCAGTGGGAACCAACGAAGCCAGCAGCTCCTGTGACCAAAACAGAGAAGCCGTTGGGGCGGCGAGGGGTGGAGGAGTGACGGACCTGCTTCTCCCAGGATGAGCCGCCGGTGGCGGAGGAGGAGGAGGAGAAGAATCCTGTGGACAGGAAGCTGTGTCGGTGGGGGGTTATGTGGTGGGGGTGATCGGAGAGTGGAGGGTAGTTGATGGTGAAGAAGAGAATGAGAACAAGGGCAATGAGAAGAGTAGCACGAAAGAGCAGTTTGGAAGATGCGTTAAGGACTTTGTTGCTGTGAAGCCTGCGAAGATAGCTGTTGTAGCGCTCTAGCTTTATGGTTTTGCTTGTGTCTGGAGGTGAAGCCATTGGCTAATGGATTAGGCACAAAAGAACAGTTCTTGGTTGATCAGTAGTTGAACAGTTTGAATAAAAACAAGTCTTAATTGGAGGAAAGTTGTGAGGATGAATCCTGAAATGTAGAATGTAGCTGCAAGACTATAAAGGGAAGAGATAATGTGTGGGGTTGGAGTTGGACCACTTTGTGTCTCTTTATTTATTTATATTTATAATAAATAAATAGCAGTACAGATGGGGAAATAGACTTGCAGGGACTGCCAATATTAGGTGGACAAGATCATCTGTCTAATATTATTCTGTCTTATTCTATCTCATGAAATCTCAGTCATTTATTTTACAGGACTCACGCAAGATTTATGTATATAGGACCTACATCAGGGACGGAGCCAGACTCAATTCTAAAGGGGGTCGGAGGCTAATATCTAAATGCAAAAGAAAAATTTAAGAGAAGCCACTTATATTTGTAATTTTAAAATTTTTAATTATATAAGTAATTTTTTATTAAAAAAATTGAAAGGGAGGCCATGGCCCTCCTCTCCTATAACATGGCTCTGTCCCTGACCTACATAAATAAATGACTGAGATTCATTTGACACAATAAGATATCATAATAATGAACCGGAGATCTGAACTCATATTATGCCACCATTCTCAAGTCAAATTTACTCTTAATATTGATGCGTTGCAACAACTCGTTTTGCACTAAAATGGAAAGTGCCAGCTATCTTCTCATGGACATAACTCAATCCCCATGTGATTACACGTGTTCAGATGTCAACACTCTTATGTTAATGCTAGTTATTACTCGTTTTACCTTCACCCTTTCCCTTTTTCAATTCATAACTATTTTACTTCAATAATAATATCAGATTTTGCATATTAGTTAAATTTTTATTAAGTGGTGTTGTTGTTGTTGTTTATAATTGGACCACTTCTATTTACATGTGTGTCGGTCGTCTCTTACAAGTTACATCGAGGTAAGAATATGCAAAACCCTAGTTAATGGCCTGGTTTTTTAGATGGAAAAGTTGGTCGAATAACTGTGGATTGGAGGCTATTATTGCCAAAGTGTTTCCTTATTCATAGGGAGCGATGTAGTATTAATTACTATTTAGTACTGAACGGGAGTGTGATTTAACCTTATAAGTTGTCTTAATCCTTAAAAGCAAAAACAGAGACAAAAGATCATTTTCAAAGTAGATGTAAACAACAAAAAGATGCCATATTATAAACGACAGTTTTCTTTGGTAATTTTCCGAATTTCGGTTCCCAAACATTACGTATACGCGTTGGATTAGGACATAGGCGTTGGTCTTGTCATGTCTTCCAAGTAAAGTTTTTTTTTATTTACAAGATATTTTATGAGGGTTTTAATTATAGAAAGACATTTTTAAGTCATTCATTTTTAGACTAATCTTCACTAGAATCGAGTAGATCTTTTACAGAGGTAAAATTTTGACCTTAAATTTTAAACGGCTGCATATATAAAAACGATTTGAACTTACGACTTTACTTAAATTAAAAGAGCTTCTTATCAACTCACCTGCATCTTGAGATTAACTCACATGCTCCTTGAGGTTGTAAAGAAACTATTTTAGAAAAACACTAGGGCATGCCAAAGAAACTAGGGTCGCCTTTGTTTTAGTATAATATGGCCACGCAGTGTGTAGACACCGACACGGATAAGTAACTAGGAACTAGAGGTCAAGATGGTTAGTTTAATCAGGCTAGTGCGCTGAATGCTGAGGTTGAGTTTTACCAGAATTAAGTGAAGTCCATAGTATCCGGGAGGTTAACTAACAGGCTAGTGTGCTGAATGCTTGAGGTTGAGTTTTACCAGAATTAACTGACTCCAAAGTATAGAAGATTAATTATCATTTTAAACAACTTTGACTTGGGATTGTTTAGTAAATAATTGATCAGTTATTTTTGAACAGATTGAGAGATATTTGGTATTTTGTTCATGTCAAATCGTTGATAATTATACTTAATAATTAGCCGATTGAATTAGTAGATTGAACTCAATGAGGAGCATTTTATTTCAACGGTTGAGAAATTAAGGACGAAAAGATAATTATGTCCAAAAGTTATTACAAGTACTCAAGCTGTCATCTTTTATTTTTACTTTCTCTTCACCAAACACTGATACCTTAAACTTTACTGATATGTCGCTAAGAGAGAAGAAAGGAGAAAGAGAATGCTATTCAAACTCTTACAATTGAGCATTATTCTCAAATTCCTGTTTGCAATTGGACACAATTTTCCTTTATAAAACTTGGAGGCATTACTCTTGCTTGTAAGTTTATCCTCTCAAATATTACAATGACTAACCTCACAATATACGTCCTTATAATATCTAAATTATAAATTCTTATGAGAATATTCAAAGAAATATTAAGATATAATACTCATATTTTTATAAATCTTTTTTTCTAATTCATGCCATGATAGGTCATTTTACAAATAAATAGTTAATATTAAATAACTAATTTTACCAAACATCTTTAAGTAGACAGTCGATATTATCTACTGATTAAATCAGCTGTTATAATTCGTTGTCGACTAATAGCTAATACAATTCGTTGATTGTCAAACAAAACCTTAATCAAGATAATTATCTGTTTTTTTATATATAAGTAGATTTTTAGCTAGGCCACAAGTGGTAGTTGCCTGCCCAAGATTCTGCATTTCTCATATTTAATTTTTGTTTGATAAATAGAAATTGTAAGGACTCCGCCGCGTTTTATAGCTTTATCTAGCATCCTCATCTATCCCGATGAAGTTCGATTTTTCTTATTAACTGATTGGAGATTCAAGTTGAAAATTGCTGTTCGAGACTTGGGTCGTGCATTTGATATAAAAAAATTTAATAAATCTGAATTTTTTATTATATATATTATATTTTAAATTGAGCTTTAGGTTTGAGCATTCCATAATTGGACAACCTTTTTAATCCTCATCGCTGTTTAAAATAATATATGACAGCAATGGAAACTTGAAAAGTGACCACATTGGCGGAATTGTGGCCCTAAATTAGAAACATGTAGCTGGCATCAAGTCCATACAAACGACCAATACATCATTTTGACAAGGAAATAAAAAACACCAAAGTCCTGCATTGCAGCTTGATATAGCAAAACTCTTGACCTTCGAGTCACATCCAGCTTTTGATGGCTGACCTTGATCGGAACATTATAAGCTTGGAGTCGTTCTCAGTTGCCCATTACCATGACTGTTCATTCACCGTCCCAAGTCCTTTTCTTTTTTATTGAATCGTTTAGCTTGATCAAACCAGTGGAAATGAATGATAGTTCTTGTTTGATGAAACCGCCGTAGGGTGTAGTTCTATATCTTCAAGAGTAACTAAAATATTTTTACGATCGGATGAATCGGTAGGCAGTGAAGGCTGAAAGGACGGAAATGGGCAGTGAAATGGATCGGTAGTTTCCAAAGGGCGGTGAATGCTGACAGGACGGAAATGGGTAGTGAAATGGGTCTGTGAACGCTGACAGGACGGAAATGGGTAGTGAAACCTGGTGATTGGACCTCCAGTGATTTCGTTTTCTAATTGGTGGGAGCTACCCAGAAGAAAACAATAAGCTAAGGTCGAGTACTAGTACTACTGTACTAGACCAATCCTGTCCTTGTTTGGTTTGTATTTCTGTTTCCATTATTGTTTTTTTAACTTGGAATGGGATCAATCTCTCCGTCACATGGGAAGAGAAAGCAAGGGGGAGAGAGCCACAAATCTATTTATATGACATCCATGATTGAGGTGATTGTGATATTCCGAACAAATCCCATATTTAAAAAAGGGGACATATATACCTATTATGAAATTTATGGGCATTCACGATTCACAGGGACGGGCCCGAAAAGCTTGGAATGGTACGACTAGAAGGTATGTTGTGAGCATATGGTAGATCTTTGAGATTTCCTCCTTCAATCATTCACATAACTTTCTCTTCTTCTTCTTTTTTTTCCTTACGAGGTGTCTTAGGAAGGTTTCAACTATAAAAAAGCACCTTAAAATTATTCATACTCAGATTAATCCTCGCTCAAACCGGGTAAGTTATCACACCCATCCACATAACTTTAAATTTAGAAATTAATTAAGAGAACATATTTTGAAGTTTAAAATTATCACAGGGTGAAAGGAGTAAATCTGATTAGCTCTCTTATCTCATAATATCACTTTGTCTTCTTGTTTCGTTAGGGCCGCGCCTAGCTATTGGTGGTGCGGACATGGAGGAGTAGATTTTGACCTAATTTACAAATAATGTCGGTTGAAAAATTGGTGATTGGACGGAGAAACTAACAGTGGGATTTGACTTAATGTTTAGCAACAACTAAAAGATGCTTCCGGATCAAATTTGAGCCGACATAATGATTATTAATGCAAAGGCGTACCTAAAACCATTAGGTCTAGGGTGGTTTAATAGAACAGGAAGTTATGATCATCCTCCTCCTTTCTTAGCGTTTAAAGCTTAATAAATCAATAGCTCTTAGCTTAACAAAATTAGAGACATGCTGAAAAGGATTTTTCATGATAAATATGTAATAATAAACCATGTAGTTGATAATATTAATTTCATGATCCATGATTTCTTGATTAATTAGCTTCCTCATCAAATGATTTCTTTAAGGGAAATAAAGCTCTAGACGACAGCAGAATCACCAGAATGATATGATCAAGTTGCTCTTGAGTTTGTGGATACTATTTTAGTAGGATTAGACTCGTTCGACATTATAGAGGAAGGTAGGGACGTTGGAAATAGCCTTTGAGACTTGGGAATTATGCTTTAGCAAACCGCGATGTGCCTCTTTTTGACCTTCTTTAAATCTTTATTTCATTACGGGGGTCTACCCTGTAAGTGATTCTCTGATACGTCTTTAATTTCCCGTCATTGGAGTACAATGTCCACCTCCATTACCTTACCCTGCTTCGTCCTTTATAGTACTGGAGTCGAAAATTCTCGATATGTCGACTTAAGAAATACATGGAGTCGAAAATTCTCGATATGTCGACTTAAGAAATACACACACATGATAGCTGGGCAGTGGGCACCCATGCACATATTGTTGAAATGTAATAATAGGACCTCTTATTATAACAGTTTCCTAAAACACATAATTAGAGCTAATACCAATATTTATTATTAGGGGTGTTTATGGTAGGGTAACCTGACCCGCTCATAATAACCTGAACCTGAACCTGAATGTCAGGTTCGGCAATTTCACGAACCTGAACCTAAACCTGAACCTAAAGAACCTATAGGATCATTTAACCTATTTTCAGGTTCGGTTCTCAGGGTTATCAGAACCTATTTATATCAATATATATGACAAAAAATTATAAAAATAATTGATGAAAACAAATACAAATTATTCATAAAAGTATGCATAT
>JAOTIZ010000001.1:17380499-17393196 GCA_027123425.1 Erythroxylum panamense
TGTATAATTCATATGCATCAAAGAATGATTCATACTATCCCCAGACTATATGCAGTGATGACAATCCTTATATCAGACAATCAACATGCCAGGGATAACTATGCCAAGTAAACTTTGTCATTGTAAGCGAAAAAGAGCTTCAATGTGAGTTTCTAGAGCACCTAAAGGAAACCAATCTGCTTTGTTTAAAAGATAGTTAAATTAGCACCGTGCTGAAACAAAGAGCACTGCAGAATCAAGCAAAACTAACAACTAAGAAACTAATTGACACTACAACATTGGAAATGATTGGACATCTCAACATAGAAAAGATGTTACAGTTAAGGACAAAGTTTTCCCTCAGATCTGATAAGATCAACTATACTTAAAATCAATGAAGTGTGTAACACTGATTTGTGGATGAAGAACCAAGTTTCAATTGTCTCTAAGTCGATCCCTTATATAGTTGTTAAGCACTCAGAAGTCAGAAAATGCTCACTCTGAAACTGCAATCCCTAAGGGAAATGCAAGGATATAACAACATTCTGATCCTTCTAACATCAAGTCCTAGCAGTGACAATAGAAAAGCATCTCCAAAACACGATCAATGATCAAAATCCTAAATGAGAATCAAGCTGCATAAATTTGACAAAATCAACAACATCAAAAACATAAAAGATTGATAAAGAACCTCTTCTGAATGTGGGTTTCCATTCAATATCAAATCCTACAATAACTTGATCCACAATTCCTTTTCTAACTTCAAAACTCCGTAAGATCTCCCTTGCAGCATTTTCAACCTCCATTTTTGTTCTGCTATACACAATGTGACCTCCAAACTTCAGTGCTGGGTATCTCATCTTTACATTATCTGCCACAAAACACAAGTATAACATCCTTGTATTATATTTCTGCTTTCAGAACAAAAGTGTATTTTGGACAGCCAGGTCCGTAACAAAGTTAATAGTCGTTCTCTCAGTTCCAGTTATAAGCAATGTGGCAGAGCATGTCTTCCTTATACTCTTTTAATTGATGTCAATCTCTACTCATTCTTCATTCGTCTATAATAATTGTATGCCAGTAGATTAGCGAAGCATTGTCATAGTTGATTATTCTGTTTCACTGTGAGGAAGGGCCAAGCAAAGAATATTCAAAAATACCAGTAATCATCCATAATGGAAAAGTAGAAGCAATTCCTTCAAATCAAGTTTCAACCCCTATGCATACTAGTTATAAGGGCTTTAGTTGACTCCCGATAATGGTAACCTAATTGCATCGCATTATACCATGCACCAAATCTAAACAAGAAGTGTGGTAAGACCATGAGCAGAAATTAACCAGCTGGCTACCTTGGACATAGAAATGATTCACTGCCTAATAGTTAATACACAAATATTCTGGGGGTGGGTGTAATAGTAAACAGGCAATGGAGTGGACGAAGTAAAAACGTAAATGAACCACTTGACAGCTATCAAGTGAAAGTAATCCAACTAAAAGCTCACATTTCTCTTAAAAGCAATAAAAGAGACGATATAAAAATGACATTGGCGTTAAACTACCTCGACATGGAGACAAAGAAAAGGGCTTGCAGAGACTCAGAACTGAACTGGGCAATTGCCGGCGAGTTTTAAGGCGTTCGGTGTCGTCCACAGCACCAACGCGTCCTCTTTTGCAATCAGACGAAGAAGGGGTCGTAGAGGAGTTGGACTGCAATCGATAAGCGGCTTCTATGGCGTTAATGGCTTCTAGTTCATAGTCTGTTAAAGGCTGGTCCCAGTCAGAAATTGAAGAGAATGGAGAAGAATCGGGAGTCAGTTTATAGATGCTAGCGGGCTGCAAATGGGAATTGTTCATAGGATGAATTCAGCGTTAAACCGACATGGGGTTTGAAAGTGAAGCGCTTGAAGGTAGCCTTGGTTGATTTTGCAGACGCTTTCAAACTAATTTGAAAATTGGAAAATTATTAATTATATTTTTTAATTTTTTAATAATTTATCGGTTAAATTATATAATTGATCTAAATAAAGATAATAAAGTGGCTCAATAAATAATATAAATTAATGGGTTAAAGTTCAAATAAAAAATAGATCTCAATTAATATGGACCAGACCTATATCGACCTTGTGATGGATAAACCTGATATGGAAGTTACATATAAAAGTTAAGGTCTCCTGTAGTTGTTAATATAATCAATCGTAAGTATAAGGATTCTTTGACCTGTTAAGAGAGTCTACGTTTTGAGAAACTGTAGAAAGACCTCATCCGCATCCCAGAGAGGAGTTTCCAAAGAGATGACAATAGATTTACGCTCGTTTTGACTTCAAAAAGCTCGTTTGAAGTTACAGAGACCGAAATCAGGTATTTTCGTATTCCTTCGCTTCTTGTCCTTTTATGTTCGATCCGAGATACGTAACTAAGGTAACGTTACGTATTACACATAGTATCAGAGCGGTGACATAATCGAATGGTTAAAAACACATATTTTTTAGTTTTCTCTCCATAAGGTTTTTGGAGATATATTTCTCGATTTTTTTTCTTTTTTTATTGCATGAAAGTAGTATACATGTGTATAGCCTTTTTTCGGCGAGGTGCACCTCACTGTCGGGCACTTGTACACGTTGCGGGATATTGGCCGGACGCATATCTAGTGCGTACGACACACGCGCCAGCTTCGGTGGGGGCATTTGCGTGTCGCCATGCATGCGCGACACACGTCAGTCTTGTCATTTTCGCGTTTGACGCAGGGTGCATGCTCAGCAGGCACTCCTTCGCGACACGCACGGCTAACGTCAACCGTACGAATTGCTACAATGTTTTTTAAAAAGCACACAAAAATTTCATATTTTTCGTAAGGGTGCCCCAAGGGATTTTGAGTCAGTTTCCAAGTCCGAGAAATTCATAAAGTGAATTTTTTCATTTTTTTGGACTTATTACAATAGTAATAAATTAAAGTTTAACTCTAGAAAAAAAAGAATTAAAGTATTCTGAATCCGATTTAGAGTGAATTTTCATGCTTCAGATATCATATGAGGGATATACTTCAAGTCTTTATTTCTCAGGTCTTATGTTTAGTGTTTTGGATCGCATGATAGTTCCTCGGAAAAGGAATTGAGACATTCTGAAGCCATTTTGAGTGAATTTTTGTGCAACAAACTTGCCATCAGGGAGATACATGAAGTTCTTGTGTCTTGAGTAGTCGATTCAGTGTCAGGTTGCGCATGATAGTCGCTCTACTGCGATTTTTCTTTTTACGAAAGTCTCAAATAAAGTTTTCAAATAATGTTTTCAGCATGACTGTGTGACAATAAAACTGTGCATTCGGTTTTTGCATTTATTGATGTTATATTGTTGCATACTATATGCCCATAAAGAATGTAAGGATAACATAAAGATGTATTCCTTGTGTTTATGGACTTTTTGAGTACTGATGAGGATGTAGTCACCAAAGCGGCCTTTCAAGTTTGTATTTTGAATTGTTATGTTTGCATATTAGAGAATTTCTCTGATTTTAAGTTTGGTTATTCTACCCAAAGTTATTAACCTTACATAACATTGTGAGATGTGCATAAAGGCAATAGATGGAGGAAAGTTGTTGCTCAAATAATCAATTTGCCCAAAGGTGATGGTGTCATAAAAGTTGATAGTTTGTACTCTGATCGCTTTTATGTGGAGGTCTAATTGTATATATTATGTATTTAGCCTAAAGGTGTTTCATAATATGTATGATCGAATTTTCAGTAAAGGTATTATTCAATGACTTTGAATATCGTTGTTATCCTACGTTTGTGCTGATTAAAAGATTATTATTTTATAGTCACTTTTTCGGTCAATAATATCAGTGTCACCATTGAAACCCTGACCGGTTTCATTAAAAAGAAGTGGACGGAGGATGTATCAAATGCTATGGAGACAGCTATGGTTGATATGACCAAAGGACGACTAGGTCATTGATACCTACATCCATGAGCTTGAGAGCTCATAAAGCAGCCTATGAACTTGGGATCGGTCTAATAGATTATATCTGATGACCATTAAGAGATTCATACCGGACCATCTGCTAAGTGGACTTCTTGACACAGACATAGTGAAGGAGTTTCTTGATAATTTCTCCCAGAGGTACATAATCTCACCTAATGTTGAGACAAGTGCTTTGATGAAAGAATTATTCTGCATGAGATATATAGGAGAACGGGGAGTAATGGAGTATATATCGAGAATGATTCATCTTCACGGTAGATTGAAGATGTTGAATATTACTCTTCTTGATGTCTTCATTATTCACCAGACTCTGAATACACTCCCTCCGGGGTTTAGTAATCTGGTGATGACATATTACTCGCTGGATGAGGAATGAGATTTCAATGCTTTGATAGCCCATTGAGTTGCTAAGGAGGAGAAACTCAAGTTTGCTACTCCTACAGCTCTCGAAGCAACTAAAAAGAAGACAAAGATGAATCCCACTAAGATCAAAGGTAGAAAGTTCAAATCTTCTCCATATGCTGACGATGGTCAATCCAGTGCTGGTAAAGGTCCTAGGGACAAAAAGAAACCAGTAGTATGGGGTTTAAAAGGAAAGATTGAGACCATTAGGTAACTTATTGGCTTATCAATTTATGATCTAATTTGTGATAGTCGCATTAAGTATTTGGTGACTAGATAGTGGAGTATTTGATCAAGGTGTTTCTATAATGCAATGGTTCGTATCTAGGATAAAGCCAAATAAAGGAAAGAGTAACTGATGGTTGATGGCAATAAAGAAGTAGAAGGAATATTTATAGGGAATGTATGTACTAAATCTTGTTGTAAAGTTCATTTAGGTTTTACATGACACATTTTATATGTGATCTATTGATCAATTTTGGACAAAGAGTGTACAACTTTATATGGTACAACTTTCTTGTCATATGGTTTATATAGAATGTGTCTTACCCCGAATTAGATAAATGCTTCTTTGTATCTTGCTAAACAAGTTATGAAATGAAGGACCTTGATGAATAAAAAGTCATACGTGGTGTGACATAAAAGTTTAAGCCACATTTCTGGAGCTAGGGTTGAGAGATTGATCAAGGAGAGCATTTGTCAATTCTAGATTATGATGATCTGGGAACATATCCTGACTGTTGTAGGGGTAAGTTGACTAATAAGGATATTAAGGTCAACTCATGCTTTTGACTTGTTGAGTTTGATACATAAAGATATCAATAGACCTTATACAGTTGTATTGTGCAATTCTAAATGTATTCTGACATTTGTTAATGATTATTCTCATTACAGTTATGTGTTCTTGCTTAAAGACTGAAGGTTGAGAACTAACTGGGAAAATTCATTAAGATAGTTAGATGTGACCGTGGAGGAGAATATCATGACAAACATGATGTTTCAGGACTTTAAAAAGTTTGTTTGTCATATATTTGAAATAAGTTAGAATAGTGACTTAATTCACTATGCCTAGTAGTTCTAAGCAAAATGATGTCTTACCGAAAGACACAACTGCACCCTAAAGGACTTGAAGTAGTAGATGCAGAAGAGGACTATTCTACCTTATTATCTAGAAGTTTGAAAACTCAGCTTTACACATATTCGTGTATGGGGCTGCCCTACTGAGGTAGTATAATTCTTATAGTGATAAATTGCATGCTTGTTGTGCTTATTGTTATTTAGTAAGATATCCTAACCACTTTAAAGCTACAGATTTTACTGTAGAGGAGGGACCAGAATAGTGGAATAAAAAAGAACTAAGTTTCTAGAATACAATATCTATGATGATGGTGTGCCCTTTGACTCTTTGGATAATAGTAGGGCAAATACTACAGTTATAATGTACCCGCTATTCATACAGTTAGATCTGGTAGATCTAGGTCTTTGTACTGTGCTTGTACAGAAATAGGAACCTATACCTGTACACACAGAGCTTCCTGGGGGTACAAAATCTAATACAATTAGGTAAATTCACCAGAGTGAGACGACCTGCTATCCCATCTGATTACATAGTCTATTAGGTATACATGACTACGCTATTAGACATGTTACGAATCCAGTTACTTTTACAGAAGCTATTTCTAGACTCAATGTAGATGTGTGGTGGGATGCAATGAATGACGAGATGCAATCCATCAAGCATAGTAAGGTTTGAGAGCCAGTTGATTTGCATCAAAACTGCAAACCTGTCAGTTGTAAATGAAGTTTTAAGACCTAAAGGATTTCATGATAAAGTTCAACGGTTTATGCGTTCGTTCAGTTACCTAATGGTTAACTCAGAGAGAAAGGTTGACTTTATGTTACCTTTTCTCCCATATCCTTGTAAGATATATTTTGCGTAATTAAGGCAATTGTAGCTCATGATGATATATAGTTACATCATATGGCTGTCAAAATAGCTTTCCTGAGTAAAGACATTTATGAAATGGTCTATATGATACAACCTGAAGGATTTCAAGATTCAGATTGAACTGACATGGTCTGCATGTTATGCAGATCAATATATGCTTTACATTAAACCTTCTGAAAGTGATACCTTATAGTTGATAAGGTTTAGCCCTTTTTGGCTTCATGTAAAATAAAATTAAAAGATGTTTGTACTATAAGGTAAGGGAGAGCAAAGTTATCTTCCTATTATTGTATGTGGATGATATTTTGCTCACATCAAATTACTTGACCATGTTGTAAGAGGTTAAACAACTTTTGGTCAAGAACTTTGACATGAGGAACCTTGGTGCAACATCTTCTTTCCTAAGTATTCAGATTCACTAGGACAGATCTCAACCCTCATCAGACCTCTGATAAAATGTATACATTGAGTATGTGTTACAAAGGTTTAATACGGTTAACAGTAAACCTGTCGTAGCACCTATCTCTCATAGTGAGAGATAATCTTTGGCACAATATCCAAAGAATAAAGTAAAAAAAGAAGAAGTTATGAGGAATGTTCTATATAGTAGTATGGTTGATAACCTGATGTGTGCTTAGCTATGTACTAGGCAGGACAACGCATTTACCATTTGACTATTTGGTCAATATCTGGTTAACCCAGGTGTAGATTATTGGAATACAGTATCGCGAGTGTTGAGATACTTAAAGGAACTAAAGATTATATGTTGACATATAAAACATCCAACATATTAAATCTCGTAGGGAATTCATATTCAAATTTTAGCCATGTGTCCAGATGACAGAAATTTCACTTAAGGTTATAGTTTTAAGTTTGCAGATGGTACAATGTCGTGGAAGTGTGTCAAGTAGACACGGGTAACTTCCTCGACTATGCATGTAGAGTGCATACTACGGGTTGTTTTATAGATGGTTTAGCTCAGAAACTTAATTTATGAGTTGTCTGTGGTTGATTCAGTGGCTAGACCCATTTGGTTGTACTGTGGTAATCTTCTTACTATGTTATCATAGGGTCTTAGCATTTAAAGGTCAGTTATTTGGTCAAAAAGGGGTTGATATAAAAAGGTGACATTAAGGTTTGGATCATTTAAAGATTGAGGAAAAGTTAGTAGATCATTTAACTAAAGGACTTTGCCCACTTGTGTTTGTGACACAAGTATACAGTATAGGTGTTTTGACGTCCTTATACACTATTAGTTAGCGGATCATTATGTTTAGTCCATGTATATTTGTACATTTTGATGTATTATGATAGTATGATGGTTCATCAATAGAGATGATCATCGTTTATCCTTAGTCATACGTATTATCATACATTGTCATAATACATATAAAAGTCTTAAGATTTGTATCGATCTTAAGCATTTAAAGGTTGTTAGGCATATATACAGATTGACCTTGTACCTATGTCATTTAGACGCATACAATTTTAAACGGATATCCATGAAGTTTGACATGACATAGGGGATATAAGTTTTTAATCTCGTAAAGGTTCTCTAATGTAATTTACCATTCAGTTGAAGAACATAAAGGTTTTCTCTAATGCAGTTTCGCATTTGGTGAGAGAAAACAAGTTTTCTCTAATGCTATTTAGCATTCGGTGAGAGAAAACAAGATTTCTATAATGTAGTTTAACATATGCGGCTTAGCATAAAGTTGGAGAAATCGAGACTTACAAACGAAGATGATATAATTTAGATCATAAAAGTATCATCCTAGTATGCCACACTCCATTTTCCCATTCATGTTAGTGAGGTATTAGATATACGTTATTATATTGGATCTATGTCGCACATGACACATGCATTTTATACTTTTCGATGTCGAAAGCCTTGCAGGATGGAATGATGGGCTTTTGTTATCTTTGGATCAAATGTTTTGTTTTTAAACTTAGTTAACTAATTTAGTAGCATGGGTTAATCGAGTTTTTAAACTAGAGTCAAAACTGTAATTAATACTTGTCCAAGTGGGAGAATGTTGGACAATTTTGTCCTTTCCCATAAAGTTGGACAACTATTAATTACATTTTTCGATTTTTTAATAAATTATCAGTTAAGTTACGTAATTTAATCTAGATAAAGAAAATAAAGTGTCATAATAAATGATTTAAATCAATGGGTCGAAGTCCAGATGGGAAATGGATTCCAATTAGTGTGGATCGGACTCATATTGACCTTGTGATGGGGAAGCCTGATATAGAAGCTATGTATAAGGTTAAGGTTTCTTGCAGTTGCTAATATAATCATTCGTAAGCATAAGGATTCTCTGATCTATTAAAAGAGCTTAATCTTGAGAAAACTGTAAAAAGACCTTACCCATGTCCAGAGAGGAGTTCCGGAAAGATGGCGGTGGATTCGCACTCATTTCGGCTTCAAAAAGCTCTTTTCAAGTTATAAAGATCGAAATCATATATTTCTGCATTTCTTTGTTTCTTGTCCTTTCACGTTCAATCCGAGATACGTAACTAAGGTACCGTTACGTATTACAAAGAGATCATATACGGATTGCTTAATAATCTCAAAAAGAGTGGCATTTATGTCTAATGGCGTAAACTAATTAATCAAGAGGGTGAAACGTAATGATAGGAGTACAAGTTATTAAAGTAACACGAAGCAAGTGACAATGCAGAAGGAAGAAGATGACTAAGTCATATGTCCAAAAAGAGGTCGTAGAAGTTAGGAACGGTGATTGTAAATAGACACGTCGTAGTATAGATTAGTTAATATATATGTAATCGTATGGTGGAATATACGTAAATTGATGTAATTGATGAACTCTTTAATGATTATACTAGCCGTTATTAAAGAGTCGTTGAGAGGAAGAAAGGTATCAACGAAAATAACAGAATTCTTCTCACTTCTTTGTTCTCTCTCTCTCTTCTGAAAATCCTCTGTATTTTTCTCTCAACTCAATTTCTCTAAACCTAAAATCCCAAAAAATCACAATCACATAAAGAAACCTAACATTTGGTATCAGAGATTGATCTTGCCTATAGTTCACGTTGTGTAATGGCTGAAGGGACGAGGGGACAAGAATGGTGGCGGATGGAAGAAGGGTTGCAAAATCAGATGCAAGAGTTGGAGCTGTGGCATGAAAGAGGGATGAAAAGGCTGAAAGAGTGGATCACACATCTGCTTCAAAATGATAGCAGTGATAATGGAGTGCGGGGAAATGTTGATCCACGGGTTCCAGAACATGGCAATGGTGACGGTTACTACGAGGGTCGATATATGATTCCCACAAGAGGTAGTAAGATTGAATTACTAGTATTCAAAGGGGAGAATTTGCATACATGGGTGTTCATGTAACACCCCACTCTCATCGCTTCTATACAGTCTTAGAAGCTAGGTCATCGCTCTCTCGAACTTGAAATTGTCAACGTTGCAATTTTGGTGAGTTTTGCGAAATCAATAAAGTAATCATCCTCGATGGTTCACTCTTATCATGCAACACACAACAAATCATGTTATCAACTTGATTTTTGTCGAGTAATATCAGATAACACTCGATCACATTTGTCATATTTCAAAAACAAATTTCAAACATTTCATCATTTCAGTATAATTTTGCAGAACATACAGATTGAAAAATTATCACATATTTCATACATAAAGTTCTTAAAACATTGCAATCATTCAATTTATTTAGATCATATGTGTATGCAATGTTATGAGACTCGATTTCATTTATTTCATTATTGTGACTGCGTGTCTTTTTCACTGTCTCGTATCTGTTATAGGTATTGGGCTCTTTCATACTGTCCCTTATCTGTTGGGAATACAGGGCTCTTTGTACACATTGAGCCTTAGGCTCTAATGACAAATATATGAGCTTTAAGCTCTTTTTCACTGACAACATCAGTCACAACTGCCTTTATATTTCATGCATTGGAATGAAATGCATTCTTTAATTTTAGTCATCACATTTGATCAATTACATTTACATTCATATTCTTGTTCACAATAATCATCAGACTAGGTCCGACATGAACATTCAAGTTGAGAACCATGTAGTTAATCTCATTCACATTCAAGTAGCACTTCCAATGTTTTAATCATGCATCAAAACTCCTCGGACATTTCATGTCCAGAATTCATTATACAATTCAGTAGATATTCATCAATATCAAATTCAATTCAGTAATAAACAAAACAAGTCAAGGTGAGATCATCTTAGGTTACTCACTATTGCTCCCTTTTTGCTTATTGCCTTGAAGTTCTGGCAATATTTGGATGCGATCGTCCTACTTGCTCTTCTATGTACAATCAAATACAATTTCATGTTACCATATTTTTCATGTAACTGAATATGCATTTTTATAAATGTATCATGTAACATGCATGTTCAATGACATATGCTCGGGTACACTTCTGTAATAAACTGATGCAAAGATCAATTGTACTCCAAATGTATCAAAATTCATACACTCATTAACTATTCCAGCTTTCTTTTCGACATAGACTTTTGGGTCTACTTTATATGATTATTATGACATGGAAAATGGTGTATTTCTATAACACTTTCTTCTAGACAATTGTTCCTCTATTCCTTAAGTTTCTAATGACACTAAGATCATACAATTTGGTTCATTATTCTATGAGTTAGCTCAAGATACTACAGACTGAGTACATTTGAAATTTTGGCTAGGGCATGATCATGCATTCAAAGTTGTACAACCCATATCTCTCAATTCAAATATCCAAAATTTTATACCAATTGAAAGATAAGAGAATAAGCTACAACTTTTATGAAGACATTTTTGTTTGATTCAGCCTATATCAATACAATTTATTCGATAACAATAGGATATAGTTTCTATCACTGGTAATGCTACAGCCTAACTCAAGATTCAACTTCAAGCTAAATTTCAAAACCCTTAAGGATAGAATTAAAATTCAATTTCTTCTTAAAAATTGTAGCCAAATATCTCTAGTTCAATGTAAAGTAAGAATCATCTCATTTGGAGATATACTGATCAAGATATAATAAAAATACTGAAGTATATTCAGTGAAAGTTCTCCAGTTCATAACATTCCAGCAGATTTCCTCATTTTTCATCCTAAATCCTTTAATCAAATCTTTCCCGAATGAATTTAGATGGCTCTAAATTTTCATGGAGAGGAAGAAAAAATATTAGGAATCTATTGGGTCAAGTTTCAAGTTATTTGGAGATCAGATGAAAATGTTATAGCTAAAATATTCAAAGTTATTCAGTAAAAATACTCTAATTGATATTCACACTTCAAAAACCAAAATCATACTCGCAAACCATCACCTTCTACTTCGTCTCTCTACTACAATTTTGTTTTCATGAGTAGTAACAATTCTTAATAGAACCCATATCCTACTTTTTACATTTTTTTGTAGTTAACAACTTCACAAACTTTCATTAAAATCAAAAACTCAAAATTCAAGATTAAACATAAACAACAAAAAACAAAACTCATACACGATTATCACCATTTTTCTGCTTCCTCTCACTGCTGCAATTTTTTTATAATCAATAACAATCCAAAATCCAAAACAGAACCTATAGCCATACAGTTCTACATCACATTTTTCTGCTATTGTTTCAGTTAAACTCAAATGATCATAAACACCAAAAGCAGAATATCATCCATTACTCTCATCATTCAATTGCTTCCTCCTACACAACCCATGCTGCATTCATTTACAATGTTAAAACATCAGCAAAAATCACTTACTTGGTTCAACAAGGTTTCCAGCAGTGAGCGTGAATCAAATGTACAGAATAACCAACTTGAAGTTGGTATTGGATAAACAAGAAAAGTGTTTTGGTGATGGTGTTTTCGGCAGTGAAGAACAATGAGCTACAAAATATTTCTTCCATACAAAGAACATGACTACATGTATGAATAACACCTCTCCATATGTCAGCATACTTGTAAGCCATTTGTCACCTATATAAGTTGCCACATGTCACACTCCCATTTATCTTATATTTTATATTTTTTCCTAGTTCAAAATATCCTAAATTTTCAAAAATTTTCAAAAATTCACTAAAAATTCAGAAATAATAATGACACTCTCCAAATAAATTTTCAACACATATATAATCCATGATTTACATTTTAATCGCATTTATAAATCAATTATACCCAAAAAATGTCAATGAATGCATGTACATTTATTTCATGAATATCAACACAATTAACATATTTAAATATGATGTAACACCCTATGTTAGGGGTTAGGAAAAATTGAGGAATTTCAGTACACTGTATTTCGACATTTACAAATAAATTGTGCATGCATTCATTGACATTTCCAGGTACAATTGGTTTTGAAATTTCCGATTAAGATGAGAATT
>JAOTIZ010000001.1:17398777-17412580 GCA_027123425.1 Erythroxylum panamense
TAATCATCTACCTCATTCTTGTGTTAGGTAAAACCTAACCAATAACCACCTACTTCATTCTTGTGTTAATGGTGCATATACAATTAGTGGTACACCATATTATTTCTATCTTTTATAACAGAAAGTATGTTTTCTTAGGCTAATTATATAATTGTATCGTCTTTCTTCCTTTAATAAAAAAAAGAAAACTCAATTAGAAAAAAGTGGTTGGAATGGAAGGAAGACGGGCGCAAACAACACAAGAGACCAAACCCCCGCGCCTTTCTATTTCCTTCCCCAACACGACGCAGTTCTTGTAAACTAAAAGCACCCTCCTCCCACCTCTGCAACATTCCAACTCCATCGTTGCTCTCTTGGTCTTTCTCTTCCTCTTCCTCTTGTATCATCTATTTCTTTTTACTCTCCACTATCAGTCTATCACATACTTATCAATGACTGGATAATCCAATTAACACATTCTACTGTTAACCAAAACAAGAAAGTATGAGTACTGTGGACAAGATGCTAATAAAGGGTATCCGGAGCTTCGACCCGGAAAACAAGAACGTCATCACCTTCTTCAGGCCCCTCACTCTCATAGTCGGCCCCAATGGCGCTGGCAAAACTGTAAATTTCCCATTCTTATTCCTTTTCTTTGTTTTCTGGTTTCGGTCGATAGGTGAGTGGATATTACAGTTTTTTTTTTAATGTACTGATTATTTTATTGTTGTTTACAGACGATTATAGAGTGCTTGAAACTGTCCTGCACTGGAGAGTTGCCTCCTAATGCTAGGTCCGGCCACAGTTTCATTCATGATCCCAAGGTGGTATTTCCCCCTCTTTCTCTTTCCTTATGTGTGTGTGTATGCTTGGTTCCTAGAAAACCCTGGAAAAGTAAAACCAATCATTTCTGTTTTTTTCTTAAATAATTTTGTTCGCAAATGTTTGAATGGATTATGTAATTTGATGGGGTGCTGATGGTAGGTCGCTGGAGAGACTGAGACAAAAGGGCAAATTAAGCTGCGGTTTAAGACTGCTGCTGGGAAAGATGTGGTGTGCATAAGGTCATTTCAACTCACACAGAAGGCATCCAAGATGGAGTATAAAGCCATTGAAAGTGTGCTTCAAACTATTAATCCACATACTGGCGAGGTCATATAAACCCGTTTTTTTTTTTTTTTTCCAAAAGTAGAATATGTTGTGGCTTTTGTAGAGGGGTGTTTTGCAACATTTGTATGGATATTCAACTCTTGTAATTCTTGTCTGTTGATGAATGCAGAAAGTTTGCCTTAGCTATAGGTGTGCTGACATGGATAGGGAAATCCCTGCTTTAATGGGTGTTTCAAAAGCTGTTCTGGAAAATGTTATATTTGTGCACCAAGATGAATCTAACTGGCCATTGCAAGATCCCTCTACATTAAAGAAGAAGTTTGATGATATCTTCTCTGCAACCCGGTATCCTTAAAGTGTTTGCACTTGAACACTAATAAGTTTTGTGTTTTTTCAAATGGATGGTTTGATATTGTTTCATACCTTGGTTATTGCTGTTGATGATTCACGAAATACATTTCTGATATATTTAGTCTGAGCTGAAGGGCTTCTTGTTTTTGTACTTGCCGCACGTGGCTCCTTCACTTTGATGACATCTTGTGTTAATATTTGACAAGGCAGATATACAAAAGCATTGGAGGTCATCAAGAAGCTTCACAAAGATCAAGCTCAAGAGATAAAGACTTACAAGCTGAAACTAGAGAATCTTCAAACCTTGAAGGATGCTGCTTATAAGGTTTTAGTCCTGTTCATATTCATTCCTTTTTAAGACCAGGATGCTTATGATTGCAGTTCCATGTCTTTTTTTGTGCTGCTTCATTCTATTGGGATGACAACAATTTTGCAAGCAATAGTAACCAGTAAATTGGTGCTGCTATTATCTTACATAAATACTGATTATGTGAATCAAAAAGTCGATTGGAGTGTTTAGAATTGATAGATGGACAGCTGTTCTTTTCATTGTCTGCTTCTGATTACAGAAGAATCACCATTCACCTGTACATGACAAGAGAAAAAGAAGAACTACTCCTTCATGCAGAAAACCAGTTAATAGCTTGTTCGAATCTGTCAAAGAAATGGATTTAATAATTCTAGCAGATAGGGAATACGCTTACCCTTTAGTGGGTTTATACTTCATTTCTCTTCTGATCTCATGTTGTAAACTTGTCATAAAGATGAAATATATGGATCGATTATTTACCATTTTAGTTAATTGAGAACCTTTAAATTTGTATGCAACTGCTCAAATATCTTGTTACTCTGCATGCTTTAACAGTTTCAGACTGTATTTTGACTCTTTTCCTTCTAGTAGATCTTTTTCTTTGGTTGTACTTTACCTTGTACAATCTTATTCTGAAAAGGCAATCAAATTGCGTGCCAAAGAATCCCCCTTTTCCAATTCAACCTGTCTTGGAGTCTGACTCATTTGTTCACTTATGCTTGTTAAGTCCTTTTCTCTTCCCATTATTTTGGAATGAGCAGTGATGAAAGAAGATTTCTTAAAGTTTTGGGATGTTGAATACATATGTATCTGTGTATATATACATAGACACATAAATACATATACAATATATATGTGTGTGTTTGTATGCGTATGCGTATGTGTGCATGTTATTTATATCTAGCTGGACCTTTTTCCCCTCCAATTTTTATTTGTTCATATGTTGCCAAAAGTTTCTGCCTTGCATTCTTAGGTCAGCACTTAGGCGTTTTGATGAGTTTTCGGTGATTTTGGACAGTAAATGATACTGCTTGTTTTCTTTCTTCGTAATTAGGAAGATGGTGAATTTTCAACTTGTATATTAAATTTCATTAATTTTGTAATAAACTTGCAATTCTATGGACTGGGGTAGCTTCAATGGTATCAAGTTTGTTTGTACAGCTGCGGGAAACCATTGGTCAAGATCAAGAGAAAACAGAATCTTTAAAGGTGCAAATTCAGGAATTAGAGAATGACATTCAGAATTTGGACACAAAAATGCACAATACTGAAGCAACTCTAAAAGATTTGAGAAAACTGAAAGAACAGATAGCTGTAAAAACAGCGGAACGTAGCACATTGTTTAAGGAGCAGGAGAGACAATATGCTTGTCTTCGAGAGGAAAATGAAGGTTACCCCTGCATTTCATCTTTGTCCCAGTTTCTTCATTTCTAGTTCTCTTTTTCTTCCCTTCCTATTAACAAAGGGTATACATAGAACCCCTATTGCAGTTCATATATTTACAGTTATTCTGAGAACGTTGATGCGTCATTTATTAATCATTTTGCTTTTAGTTCTAATATATTTTGCTGCACATTTTCTACCCTGTTTTCAGACACTGATGAAGAGCTGATGGAATGGAAAATCAAATTTGAAGAGAAGATTGCTATTTTGGAATCAAACATTAGCAAGCTGGACAGAGAAATGAATGACACAGAGACAAAGAGCATTTTTCTCAAGCAAAGTGTTAAGGAGTATATCCGCGAGATTAGCCGACTTCAGAGCGAAGCTGAAGTAAACTGTACCAACATTGACTTTTTATGTTTTCAAAGTTCTACAATTGAGATGGAATGACGGACTGAATTCCTTTCCTTGAAAAATAGGCCCATGTGTCCCTGAAGAATCAAAGAGATTCAATCATCAAAAAACTTTTTGAAACACATAATTTGGGGGTTGTTCCAAGTACTCCCTTCAGCGATGATATTGCCTTCAGCCTCACAAGTAGGTTAAAATCAAGGTTGATGGATCTTGACAAGGATTTACAAGACAAAAAGGTGATTAATTGCTCTCTCTCTCTCTCTCTAGACATATTGGTGCAGGTATATTTTTTATTATGCTCTCATACATATGTAGGACATATATGTCTTAGGTACTCATAGTGATGAAATAACTCTTGTTGTACTCATATAAAAATGTTGAAAAATCTTCCTTATTATGGATTCTGGACATAGGTAGTTTATGTAGAGTGCATCTTGAGGTGTGAAATTCCAGAATTTCTATGGGACACATCAGGACAAGCCCGTAATATGTCTGCAGTACTCCATCTGCTTGTAGTTTATAGATGCATTTTGTGTTTAATCGTCTCCCCTTTTTGCAAACAAATGGCGATTTAAGGCGCAAAGTGTTTCTCTTTATACATAATGAAGTTTCTGTTCACATTGTTGTATATGGTTTTATGTTGTTTCAGACATCAAATGATATTGATATTAAGATGGCAGAGGATCGATACTGGGATGCAAACAATCGTTGGAAAAACAGTGATGCTCAAAAACAGGCTAAAATGGAGATAAAGGTTTGCCACATAAGTCATTTTCCTCTTTTGTATTAGATTTATATAGATTGGGATTGCAGGTGGATGGATGGTACTATTTCTAACCACTTAATGCTCCTGATGGATTATCTTTATTTTATGCAGAATAGCATTTTGGATCGTATTGCAGAGAAAAACGATGAGCTTGCTTCATTTGAAGAACAAGTATCTCATGTGAATCTTTCTCACATTGATGAAAAAGAAAAGAGCATGGTGATGATTACTCAGCAGATGTTCTTTTCATGAGAATTAAAATTGCCTCTTTGAGCACCCCCCCCAACACTTGCTGTTAACTAGAACTACTTTGCAGCGGATTGAGGTTGAGAGGAAAACAAATCAACTTGCTGAAAGAGATTTTGAAGCAAAGATACGTCAAAAGCAAAGCGAATTATATAGCATAGAGCAACAGATTAAAGTTCTTAATCGGGAGAAAGATATATTGGCCGGTGATTCTGAGGACAGAGTGAAGCTGTCGCTGAAGAAAGCAGAGTTAGAGAGTCACAAGAAGAAGCACAGGAAAATGTCAGTTACATGTTTCTGCTGTTTTATAGGTTTTTGTGAGGATGTAACTATGTATATTATGTTTCTTTTCTCACTGTTAACATTCTAGTCCTTGAAATTCCCTAGTATTGATGAATACAAAGATAAAATTAGAGGAGTTCTAAAGGGAAGGCTTCCTCCTGATAAGGATCTGAAGAAGGAAATTACTCAAGCCTTAAGGTAACATAATGCAAGCAATGATGCTATAATTTCTCTGCGAGCTTATGTAGGTTTAGACACACGCATACCATATCTGTGTATGTCCATCTTTTTCTGACGGCAGTGTAAGTATTCATTTGAGTACCTACCACTTGTCACTAGTTGTATGGTAGAATCATCTAGTCAGCCATCTTAGTAGTTTAACATTTTATTTTGGGAAATTCTCCTTTCAATTTGAGCTTAATTTTCTTGTACATTACTTGCTCCCTGTTCAGGTCTGTTGGACTCGAGTTTGATGATTTGAATTCAAAGTCGCGTGAGGCTGAGAAGGAGGTAAATGTGTTGCAGATGAAAATACAAGAAGCCAACAATAATATCTCCAAACTTCGAAAGGATATGGAATGTGAGCATGACTTTGTACCTTACATGTTTTGTGTTGCGTATTGATTCTGTGGTTGAGCTGGATATATTAGGACTCAATTGTTTATGTGTTTCTGTTCTTTAAAAAAATATTAATTGAGGCTAAACCATCCATGCATGTCAATGAACATACGATAAAGTAGCTTATTGTTTGCGTATATTTATTATAGTGGACCTGTGATCCTTTAAGAGAAGTTGTGCTTAGTAATGCCTATTTGTATGCAAAATACTTTTAATGTTGCACCAAATAAACCCATATGAACCTTGTTGTCCGGTATGCTTTCAGAGCATAGTAAAAGTAATCTGTCATAGTGTTTTTTTCCCCCCCTAAAAGTTACCTGTCATAGTGTTTCTAACACATATTTTTTAACATTAGGCTGAAAATAGATTGAATTATTAATGGGCGTTAAGCTAGCGTATTGATACTTTGTGGTTGAAGTAGGATTCGTTTCAGGGTTTCTAATGTAGCAGGTTGTGTTTTTTTTTTTTTTCGGTTAATGAGAAAATGTGGGGCTGGGATCTCAATTGAAATTTGTTTTTCTTTTTCTCATCTACTGTTAAAATATTTAAGCCTCTAGCTATTTATTTCTTTTTGAAACTACAGTTTGCTTGCTTTTATACCATTTTTACCTTTTGGAACATTAGCTTCGGTAAGACATTGAACCAAAACTGTCGTTCAAAATTAGATTTAGTTCTGGTTGTTCTAGTCTTCCTCTATTTTGTCTGGTAATCTTGTTTTTGTCCTAGAATCATGTTCTAATAGTGCTTTCTGTATTGCATTCAATGCAGCAAGGAAGCGATTTGTTGAATCCAAACTACAGTCCTTGGATCATCAGGCTTTCTACATTGATTCATACATCAAAGTTTTAGAGACAGTGAAGGAGAAAAGAGATATACAGAAAAGGTTCCTGCTTTTTGACTTCACCCCATGGTTATTGTAGTGTAGGCAAATTCAAGGCCCCAGGGGCTTATGCATCTTTTACCATGTTGCCTGCAGCAAGTACAATATTGCAGATGGGATGCGGCAGATGTTTGATCCTTTTGAAAGGGTTGCTCGTGCTCATCATATATGCCCTTGCTGTGAGCGCCCTTTCTCCACTGCAGAGGAAGACGAATTTGTTAAAAAGGTTTGTTTCATTTAAGTCCATCATGCATTAGATTTTATTATCTGCTGATTATAGTATTCTTTTCAGCTTGTTCACAGAAATCCTTGAAACTCTCTTTTCATTTTGATGGATATTTTGGTATCTTTCTGTAATAACAGCAAAGAGTGAAGGCTGCAAGTTCTGCTGAGCACATGAAAGTATTGGCTTTGGAATCCTCAAATGCGGACTCCAATTTCCAACAGTTGGATAAGCTTCGAGTAGTTTATGAAGAATATGTGAAAATTGCCAAGGAAACAATCCCTCTTGCGGAAAAGAACTTACTGGAGCTTACTGAACAGCTGGATCAAAAGTCACAAGCCCTTGATGATGTGTGTCATTTCACTGTCACCTAATCACTTTAATTCTGTGACTTCTATTTATTCCATGCAGTTTGACGTTTAGCATACAGCAATATCAAACTAGCTGAATAACCCTACAAAGAATAAGCACTAATTCTGATAGAAGACAGCATGTATAATCCTTCACAGTAGACATTATGAAAAATCTCTTGTCCTTTTGTTTTTTGAAACTTACCTTTTTGTCAACATACCGTGTTCTATTAGCGTTGACGTAATGCCAAAGTGTTTTTTGCTTTTTATGCATGAGTAGTATCTGGTTGTGAGTTGTGATAATGTCCGGAATGATGTTGCTCCTTTTAGGTATTAGGTGTTCTAGCTCAAATAAAGTCGGATAAAGAATCTGTTGAGGCATTAGTGCAGCCCGTTGAAACAGCTGATCGACTATTCCAAGAAATTCAGACTTGGCAAAAACAAGTTGATGATCTGGAGTATAAGCTTGACTTTCGAGGGCAAGGTGCCAAATCTATGGAAGAGATACAGTCGGAGCTTAGTGCTGTGCAAAATACAAAGTAACTTTCAATCATGTGTTTCTTGTGACTTACTTTTCGTTCCCATCCTTTTTGATTATCAAGCATTCTTTTTCTCTCTGACTATTAAATTGCGTGGTTGATGGGACCCTGACTGTAACTTCAGGGAAAGGTGTGAGAATGGTGGAAACTACAGAAGAGTGTATGGAAATTAGTGACGAAATAGGAGAAAAAGGATCTATTATTGATGCATATGGAAGGATACAAAACCAGTAGCTTTTTGAGAGGCTACCATCTCTTCCTCACCTTAGAAGGTGCCAAAATGACAACAAAATTCTCATGACCTCTTCCCCTTCCTATCTCACGTTTATAACCCCCTCCCCTGACACTATAACAAACTCTTTCAGCTCATCCTTCTGAAATGATGGCAAAAGATTCAAATGACTTAAATACCCTATCTTAGACTTCTTGTCTCTCTAATTTAGTTTTGTCTTCATACAAGTTCATTCACTCCATACTCATATCTATATATGCCTTATGGTTCACAAGTTTTTATCTAATTTTATTCCTTTCCTTCTTATGATGCCATCAGGGATAATTTACATCAGGAACTAGAGAAGTTGAGGGATGAACAGAGGTTCATCGAAAATGATTTGGCACATGTTCAAATAAGGTGGCATGCTCTAAGGGAGGAGAAGGTTACAGCAGCTAACATGTTGCGTGATGTTAAGAAAGTAGAAGAAGATTTAGAGCGTTTGTCTGAGGAAAAAGATCAAGTTGAGCTTGATGAGAAGGTCCGTCTCTCAGCTGTTATGTTTCTTATAGCTCATGTCCTCTGTTTATTTTTTGTTTAAACTTTTATGTTGCTTGAAAGTGAGTGTATGATCAGGTAATAGGAGATTCCGACAGGCAATTTATGATAATTTCATTCCTAAAATTACGCTTTGTTATAGCATCTTTCATTCTATTTTTATGAATTCTAAGTTTTTGTCAAACTTTAATCATGATCACTGTCAGTCATTTAAGTAATGGATAAACTTTTATTCCTTGAAGATATAAGGTGAACATATCCTGCATCTTTTTATGGTCAGGCCTTGATTACTATGTTTTTATTTCACACAGATGGTGAAATTGTAGGCATTGCATAGGGCGAAGGGTAAAAAGATTAGTAGGTATCAAGTCAGGAACTAGGCATTCTTATGTTATCACAAATAAAAGAACTTTTTGTTTTAGATGAATTTTCATATTCTAGTTTTCCCTATGACTAAGTTTTGTCAAATTTGAAATCCTTCTTTATGTAGCCACACGAAAACTTTTTTATTGATTCTTGACGTGAATATTGTTTTCAGTTTCAATTGTTTTAGTTTTACATTGTTAGGTTAGTCAATGCAGTCTCCTTTAAAGGGGCTTGTGGCATACCATCATGAATAGCAATTGATTGTTGTTGTATCTTTTTAGCATTTGGCAGAGGCTCTTGGTCCTTTATCCAAGGAGAAAGAAAAACTACAGAGTGAATTTAATGAGCTGAAAGTCAAACTTGAGCAGGAGTATGAGGACCAGAAAAAACTGTTGGACAACTATCGGTGGCAAATTGACGAGCTACTAAGAGTTGCTTCAAAAATTAAAGAGTAAATTTTGTCAAACTGAGGATTGTAGGATTCTATCATGCCATTTATCTTGATCATCAATTTCATCTTACCAGGTATGATGATCTAAAGAAAGGAGAAAAATACAAGGAAATGCAAGAAAAGTTATCTTTATCGGAATCTCAACTGCAAAGTTGTGATGCTAGGAAGCAAGAAATATTAGCTGAACTTAACAAATTTAAGGAAGGAATACGAGATCAGGATAACATACGAAGAAATATTGAGGACAACTTGAATTACAGGAAAACAAAGGCGGAGGTGGAAGAGCTTGGCCGGCTGATTGAATCTTTAGAAGAGAGAATCCTGAAAATTGGTGGGATTTCACCAGTTGAAGCTGAACTTATAAAGCTTTCTCAGGAAAGAGAGAGGATTCTTTCAGAGGTACTCATAAAGTTTAACAAGTCATTTCCTGTTTTTCCTTCAACTGGCTGAAAAGTTTATGGTTATGATCACATTGATATTCCTAAGTTTTTGAAAATTGGCTTATGTATGCGTCAGGTATGATTTGTGGACATTCTGTCTTGCGTTTTCATGATACCATCTTAGTCTTTGTCTGTGTTGTATTTTGTTGCATGAGTGCTGATGTTCTGCTGACAAGTTTCTGCCACAACAAAAGGCAATTACATAGTCATGATGTTGTAAAAGCATGTTTGGGATGCTTACACATAGTGCCTAATCCCCATCCAGGCAAGACCTGAAATAGATTCTTTGAAACCACTGGACGTCAAAACCAATGTTCTTAATATGCAAACAAAGACATGATGTCACATAACCTTTCACACATTTACGTCTTTTGTACTTACCTACACGTACTTTATTGCGGCTTTTACATCAATAGTTTCAGAATTGTTTCTGACAGCTGTGAAGTTTTACCTCCTCCTCTCTCTTTCCTTAAGTCTCCAAGCCCAAATTTTTCCTTTCTCTTCTACTCCCTTTTCCCATTCTCTGATGGTCTTTCCTTTTCTGCATCACTTTTAATGTGAAAATTGTTTGCATTTTCACGTTAATTTGAAACAATGGTTCTTTCCTCAAGATTTAAGATTTCAAGTAGACGAATTCTCTTCGCAATTATTAATAAATACATACCGGGACATTTAAGTGTTTATTTCGATCCCAATTCTTTGAGGACAAAGTTGTGTTTTTCTCACTAGAGTTTGCCTTTGCACCCGAAAAAGTTTTAGGCCTATGCCCTTTATTTTTTTATTTGGGCTGTGTAGTAGGCTGTTTATCCTTTCCTATATGTCATTGTTGATTCCTACCAAATAAATGATGACTGCAGTATAAATTCTCATGTTTTAATGTAATTTTCATAGACGAAGCCACGAAGGTATTGTGGTATCACCTATTTATTTATATCTTCTATCTCAAATTATTTCACCTGTCAATTTATTTGTGCTTTCCTGTGACAAAATTTTCATGCCTTGATCATGTGAAATCACTGAAAGCTATTTGTTATACTAAAACAGTTGAATAGGTACCGAGGAACAATGTCAGTTCACCAGAGCAACATTTCAAAGAATAAAGTTGATCTTAAACAGGCACAATATAAGGATATTGACAAGCGCTACTTTGATCAGCTTGTCCAGCTCAAGGTCAAATTATGCTTTATTGCTTGCTTGTTCCCTTCTAGCCACTTTTTGCAATGTTTCATTAATTTGATTTTTTTTGTCAGACAACTGAAATGGCAAACAAGGACCTAGACAGATACTACAATGCACTTGACAAGTGAGTTCTCCATAGGCAGTCTCGATATTTGCCTTTGCCTGTTGTTATGTATGCTATATTTTAAGGTAAATTTCTCTGTTAATTATCCCCCAGGATTTGTATAAACCGTGTGTGTCCTGCTACCAAAAGATACGAGTTTCTTGCAACTTTCTACGTAGAGCTTTCTCTTAACTGATCATTTATCATAATATTCAATCGCATGGTATTGGTTGAGATTTTATTGAGCATGTTTTCAAGAAGTTAATCCTCTTGAAGATGTATCCTACTAATTTTATCAATACAAGAAGGGAAGAGACAATGTGCTTTGAGAAATTTATATAACTAGGAAAGTTAAGGGGTCGAGCCCGGTTTAATTAGGCTCAAGCTTTGGACTTCAGTATTCAGGTCCGATTGGGTTCAAGATTGACAAATTTTGTTGGATCTGATCAACCATTAAAATTGGGTTAGCCGGGACCAAAGTCAACAGGCTAAAACAAGTTTGACTGGACTCAGGCCCACATTTTTTTTTTGACATAAGACCCAAGCCCAGTCTAGTTCATTGTCATCCCTAGGCATCATGAGCTTGTTAAACACAGGACATCATCTACGTTTCTTTTTGGCACATCTAATGCTTTTGGATATCAACGACTTTTACATGTTGACTTACTAAATTCTATGCATGCCTATGTTTCTAGAGCATTGATGCGGTTTCACTCCATGAAAATGGAAGAAATTAATAAGATCATCAGGGAGTTGTGGCAACAAACATATAGAGGGCAGGATATAGATTACATTAGCATCCACTCAGATTCTGAAGGTTCTGGAACCCGGTCTTACAGTTACAAGGTATTGAATATCTTTATTAATCTAGTTGAATTTATGCTGCTTTTTTTAGGTCATTTAAGTGTATTGATGACAACTAATAACTCCACTGCCTTCAAATTAGGTTCTAATGCAGACTGGAGATGCAGAACTAGAAATGAGAGGAAGGTGTAGTGCTGGTCAAAAAGTGAGTATATCTGAGAATAGGATCTTCCAGTAGAGCTGATATTCTGATTTGGACATGGTTAAAAGTTAGGTTTGTATGCAGGTTCTTGCGTCACTTATCATTCGGTTGGCTCTAGCTGAGACATTTTGCCTCAATTGCGGAATACTAGCATTAGATGAGCCTACGACAAACTTGGATGGACCAAATGCTGAGAGTCTTGCTGCAGCTCTACTCAGGTACAAGACAGCTACAAAGTCCTTATAACTGGATTGGACTAACCACTGTAGGGTCTTAAAGGTCTCAATAAATGTAGCTTTTATTGTTTTTTTGTTCTCTTGGATTTTCTCCAGAATAATGGAGGACAGAAAGGGACAGGAGAATTTTCAGTTGATTGTAATCACACATGATGAGCGTTTTGCTCAACTAATTGGTCAAAGGCAGCATGCAGAGAGATATTATCGAGTCGCAAAGGATGATCAGTAAGCTGCTTTTCTTCCAGTTTCCTCATCTTCGAGTTTTTGTCTAAATTTACGTTTGTTACTTGATTATACTCCGTAAGTTTATTAATGAGAGTATATTCTATGGCTTTATTTCAGTCAGCATAGCATAATTGAAGCACAAGAGATATTCGATTGACATTGAATGAGAGGTAGAAACATCTTTCTGTCAGATAGAGCATCAGGTTGAATCATTTGAGATGCACACAAGATGCATCATTCAGACATGTCTACTTGGTTTAGATTGTACAAGGTCTAGCTTATTATTGTACAATTGTTTCTGATTTTTCTCTAGGAAATGTTTATGTCCTTGATTTCATAATGTGGTCAACATACTGTTGGAAGTAACAAAGTGAAGAAGTTATGATTATGAATTTAAGTTAATACATCAATTTAAATCTGTAACATTATCTTTTTACCTTAGTTATATTCCACGGAATGTGAATCAGATTTGCGTATTGCGTAATCATTTTTCCTTTCTAAAGTTCATTTTATTCAAACGAAGATTGGTACTCAGACTTCATAATCTAAGAGAGTCTGTGACCGATAATTACTTTTTCAATCTGTCTACAATAGTGATTGTCATTAGCTGAGGAGTGAACTTCATTTGTCCCATTTGTCCTCTCTGTTCAGCAGCTCTCCCGTTTATGCTGTCTATCTCACTCTGGTTGCTAACTTGCAGTCAAAACCACTAGCTCACTCCTGCATTTCGACCCGGCGTTGCCATTATTCAGTTGATAATTACTAACCAGTTGAGGTTCGTCATGAAGAAGCAATTCGAAGACTTCAGAGGAATGACATTCCGTAGCCTCAGTTGTATTAGGATGCGTCATGCAGACTGAACAAATCCACACTCGTATCCACCACATTGACATATTGGCAATTGCTCAGAGTCCCTCAACTTGCCAAAGTAAGCCACTATAGGTAACCCACGTTACTTGTAGGACACGAGATTAACTTTTAATTACTGGATCCAGGCCCATGCGCCAATAAAAAAAAATGCTCCCCAATATCTTTCCACAGGTCCTGTGCATTCTCCTTATACGAAATCGTCGTCGGGAGTGTAGGTTCAATAATGCCACTAATCTTTAATCTTCGGTGAATCGTTTACTGGTATCTTAGTGGTTTTGTCCATGAAATCAAATTTTCATGTTGACTGCAGCCAAGTTCTCACATTCTGAGCCCACTCCATAGCTGTTATCTTGCAATTTAACTAGCATGGCTACATAGGATTAGATCTTAACGGGCTGTTTGGAAACTTTTGAATTGAATTCATTAACGAATTAGATTCAATTACATTAATGAGATTGAATTGAATTCAATTTACACTGTTTGAAACAAATTCAGTAATAATAGAAATGAATTCAATTACACAGTTTAGAATGAAAATGAAAATGAATAAAGTGATAAATGAGAATGAATATTATTATTATTATTATTATTATTATGGTTGGTTAAGAGGAAGGAATGGTTACTATTACTATTAACAATAGTTGATTTGTAAAAAATATTGAGAAATAAAAATTTATTATATTTTAATTAATTAATTAATCATATTT
>JAOTIZ010000001.1:17424314-17435918 GCA_027123425.1 Erythroxylum panamense
TATCTCTATACCTTTTAGATTCAAGTTTTATCGTTACTTAGCCGTAATCAAAAGTTTTTCAAAGTTTTGAATCTATTGGAAGTTCTATAAAGGAACTTTATTTCTAACAAACATTTTTGAAAGAAGTTTTCAAAAGAGGGAAATACATAATTCAACCCCCCCTTCTCGTGCATTCTATATAGTGCTTTAATCATTGTATTAACGTGATTCACTTCATGTAACACATGATCCAATGGGATTGTATCACATGGTCTAATAGGATTGTGACATATGGACCAATGGGATTGAAACATGTGTCTAAGACTAGAAAATTTATAAAAAGGCATATGGAGAGGGAAGATGGTTGAAACTTTGATGGATTAACATCAGATTTTTCTCCTCTCCATTTCACCTTCTTCATCTCATCATTTTTTACTTGGTGAGTCAAGCAAAGCCAAAGAGGAAGGGAAGGAAAGGCAATAGAAGACCTACTTTGTCAATTTTGAGGTTTGAGACTTCTCTTAGTTGATTTCTATATTTGTGTGTAATTGAATGGATATAAAGATTCATTTGGATGTTTAATTGTTGCTCGGATGTCGCTTTGGTGTTATTTTGGTGTTCCTTTGCATGAACTTGGTTGTATATGACAAGAGAGTATCGTGAAGTGGAATTTTTTTAGGGTTTGTTTGAATCAATTACATTTTTTGAGTCATAAATAAGCCTACAAACCTCCAAATTGTATGATTTCAGTTGCATATGAAACCTAAGATATAGAGATAAATATCTCTTGAAGGGATTTGATTTAATTCTAGTTCTGTTACCTTGGAAATTGAGATAAAAAAGGTGATCTAGTGTTGCCCTTGTTTTAGAGTAACTTGTGATATTTTGCCTATATCTCATGATTTAGAAATCCAAATTGTCTTATTGTTAGTGATATAAAAACTATAGACGTAGACGAAAAACTTTCTAAAAGACCTAGAAGCTCGGTTCTGACTTTTTCTATATACATATTAAGGAACAAATAGTGGTATGAATGGAGAGAGTGTCTATCATGACCGTGACATTGTTTTTGTTTTCGATTTCCACTGCATCTTATTCGAACCTTTATGAATGTATATGAAAATTTTCAAATGCCTAGAAATAAATGAAATAGGACTTACCATATGTGAATTAGGTGATTGAACATTGGAATTTAAGATTGAGAATAATGCATTCTAAAGAAACCTTAAATGTACATAAATGATTTGTTTGCGTATGTATTGCTCATATGTGTATAGTATGATTATACAAGTATGATTTTGACACCCTTCTAATGGTGATTAGTTTTGACTTGCATATATGAACACAGATATAGATTTTATGACTTGAAGTGTATATCATATGATTTGTTAATATATGAACTATGAAATTTGCAAATGGTTAAAGAAATGTTATAGTGCCTGCTCTAGTGTCTTGGTTCTGGATAAATAGGCATAGTGTTGTTGCTATAGTTTGACACTACCAATGTCCATAGTTTGATACCTTCGGGTATCCACAGTTTGATACCTTCGAGTATCCATAGTTTGATATCTTCAGATATCTACAACATCTGTTATCCACACCCACAAAAAATATGCAGGCTTAATACAGAAAGGAAACGTAATAATCATAAATAAGAAATACAACATGATAACATGAATAATTGGTATCGATGAGCATTTGTATTATTTATAATGATGGATTGTAATGATATGCAATTATCTTGATAATTTGTATCAATGAGCATTGAATATCAATATCTGGCTTATAAATTTGCATTTTTGATATATGGATAATATGTTGAAGCATATTTACATTATGTACTTTGTTTAAGTCCACCATTTTGTTTACATAAGCATTGAATATCAATTTTTGGTTTATGAATGTGAATTTATGGTATATGAGTTGTGGTATTTCTAAATGTGTGTGCTTGGTGGATGACTGTTATAAGTGGTCATCCAAACTAAGTGTTTTTTCTATTAAACTTTCAAGCTTAGCATATGTATTAATCCGTGTAGTTCTAAGTCATAGGAGTGAGGTACAAGGAATATCTGCAGGGACCAAGGCCAACAGATAGAAGAAAATGTACTTTTGGGAATGTGATTTTAGTTATAAATGATTCCACATGTAACGAAGAAAGGAAATTGTATGCTTTCTTTTGGATTACCATGTAGATGTAAAAATGTATTACTACTGTTAAATGATAATATTAAGCATTGGGGAGTTTTGTAACATGTATATGTATAGCATTGAATAGAAATGTACACCTTCAATACGTGTAAAGGAATTTGGTTGTTGCGTGTGTGGATGGTTGTAGGTTCCATATAGGGGGTGTTACATCATCGACTAAGAACAGTTCAACAAAAATCATACAAATACCATAGAAAACCAGTTGTCCAATTACGCACACTCAACAACGAAAAACAGTCCAACAATGGTCGCTCAAAACTAGAGAAAATGTAACGCAACAGCAATCCAGCTGCAAAATAGTCAATTAAAACTCCAATATTTCAGCTACCTTAGATAGTTATTATCACCAAAATAAGCTATCAAATAAATCCTATCTTAGTTTTAATTTTAAACATAATTAACCTTATCTTGAAAGAGTCCCACGTAAGATAGAATACAAAATTCCAAGTATGTCCAACTAAGTCCAATTTCAAATAATGCCCAAAATTAAATAATAAGATATCATAACATATATCTTAATAATCTCTTCTTTTTTGGCATTATATGTCACAAACTCCCCCTTTAGAAGGTAATTGGACGCATAACATTGAGGTCACAAAGCACATCGAAACTCCCCTTTAATCAAACATCGAGATCCAAAAAAATTCCATCAAGTTCACATAAGCAAATATCCAAATACACAAGTATATAAGGTTATCCAAAACAACCAAAAAAGCATCCAAATAGATTATCCTAAAGCATGTTTCCCAAACTATAGTTCTCCCCTTTGGGACAAAAGATGCTAAAAAAAACAATTACGAATAAATCAAGAAATGAAGAACCTGCTGTTTTGGTTGACGGGGTGCATCTAACCCCACTTGAAAAATGCCCTCAATCTGATTAGATTCATTACATAGAGTAACATGTAGATTGATAGATAAAGTAGTCGAAGCATCAGAAGGCCCAAACGAGGAATAAGGCAAATCCACCACCCGAGCTTGCTTACTCACATTCAAGATTTGAGGTGAAATGTTCATCAGTGTCACAAGCTTAAGAACACTTGAAGTCAACTGAGGAACAACATTATCATATAAAAATTATGTAATCAAGCACAGAAAGTATAGCAAAGAGTGAGACTTAGTACAAATCGCAAGCATTGCTTCAATTATGATTTTTCACAAATTAAAATTCTCCCTAGTACCAATGGCATAAACTAACTTAGCCTATGTTAGATAAATAGAAACCACATGTGTACTACGTAACCAATTTGCCAACACCAACTCATAGATCACAAAGTATTTTTGCATCAACGCAGATGCATGCAAAGCAGAGGAAGATGACCATACTGTTAATTCACCCCTGATTAACATAGTTGCCATCATATCATTAGTTAGAGTCCAATCATCATCATATACTTAGTCATCAAGTAGATTATCAAACCCTAAAAATAAATTCAATCTATCAGGTTTAAATTGAACCAATTTACCCCTCATATACATCAATTTATAACTCAAGGCAGAATCAGTCAAGATATCTTTATCCAAATTACAATAGAATTCTTTCATTAATGTAAAGTCATAATTTTATGACAATAACGTAACATTCAATAGATTTCTTTCAATCAACATTATATATAAATGAAACTGTTGAAATTCATCCAAATTTATGGGATGATCAAGACCTAACCTGGCATTCGCAATGGAATCCCATTTATGTGTTGCAGCCGAAGTGTAACACATATATGACATTGCATTATTGATTAACATTCTGACTTTATAGTATCTACGAGGAGGTCAGACTGATTTTCGAGCCAATTATTTGGTCAATTTCTGAGGAATAGAGTGAGTGGCAGTAGGTGGTGACTCAATTGTAGAGATAGGAACAAAAGTCTCAATCAGAGCTTCTTCAAAATTAGGATTAGAGTCCTCTACCATAGAATACAACACAAGCAAATCTTCATCATGTATTGATGGTTGGTCCTGAATAGAGGAGGGGTTGGGAATGTCAATAGGCACCTTTAATGAAGATCCAACACCAGTAATCATTCTCCTGGGCGTCGAGTGTTGTTGGAGACAGTTGGAACATTGAGTAGGGTCGGCGGTGGAGGGAATGGAGGCAGACGGTGACTTCTCCACAATAGAAGATGAAGCGTGACGTTTAAGCTTGCTCAGTTTAGCTCGAAATAGAAGAAGACCCATTAAAGAAGAAGTTGGTGACATTGGTGGAGAGAAATCTAAGAGAGAGAGCCAAAAGAAAAAGACAATGTATTGAGAGATCCAAAAGACATATGAATGAGAGAGTCAAACTAAGTGAAAAGGAAAATTTCAAACAAATGAAAAAAAAGGAGGGAAAGGAGGGAAGGGTAGGGGTTGGCAGCAAACCAAAAAATGAAAGATAAAATTAGGAATTTTGTTTTTTTAATTTCCCACTTTTTTAAAAATGAAATTGAAGGATAATTCTAGTTCATTAAAACTGTAAAACACATAATCCTAAAGCCCCTCGAAGAAATTGGAACCTGATTGAATCAGGAGGTTTAACAAAAATGTCCGCCAATTACTTTTCATTTGTCACATATGAAAGAATAACAACTTTAGTTTCTACAAGCTCTTAGATAAAATGATACTTCAAGTCAATGTGTTTTATTCTCGAATGTTGAACTAGGGTTTTTGAGATATCTGTTGCACTCTTGTTATCACACAAGATCGTCAACACATTTTGATCCATTCCATAATCCTCTAGCATTTGTTTCATCCAAAGAAGTTGTGAGCAACAACTACCTGCGGCAATATGTTCTGCTTCTACGGTTGGCAATGAGATTGAATTTTGCTTCTTACTATACCATAGAATCAGATTGTTACTCAAGAAGAAACAATCCTCTAAAGTGATTTTTTGATCATCTAATTTTCGAGCTTAATCCGCATCACTATACCCAACTAAATAGGAAGTGGAGATACCAAATCCCAAATTCAAAAGTAGCACTAATATACCTGATGATCCTCTTTACCATTGTTAAGTGTGTCTCTTTAGGGTTTGCTTGATTGCGAGCACACCAGTCTACTTGCATTTAAATACAGTAGACTACCAATAATACTTCTATATAAGCTTACATCGACACTTTTTCCATTGTCATCTTTGTTTAACTTAGTAGATACACTTATAGAAAAACTAATATGTCGAGCATTCTCAAGTCCAAACTTCTTCACTATAATCTTTGCATATTTAGTTTACGATACAAAAATGCCATCCTTCACTTGTTTAATTTGCAAACCCAAAAATAAATTCAACTCGCTAACCATGCTCATCTCAAATTCATGTGTCATTAACTCTACAAGTTTGTCTACCATCTTTGGATGAGTGGAACCAAACACAATATCATCAACATAAATCTGTGTAATCTTCAAATGAGATATGAATTTTCTAAAAAATAAGCTTTTGTCAACACTACCTTATTCATAACCATGCTTGATGAGATACTTGGTCGGGCCGGTCATGCTGGGCTCGAATCCAGACATAACAACCTGAAGGCCGATCGGTCTATTCTTCAAAGATAAGTCTCATTCCTACTCCAAGCCCAACCCACACTTCACGGACCATCCGCAGACGGAGGACTCCCATGCAGACGTAAAGACTTAAACCTAGCGTCCATCCCATATATAAGGTATGATTTTATCACGAAAGAGGTACGCAACTCATAACCATAACTTTCTCTACTCACAACGATCCTACCTTCACCAAAAGACTAACTTGAGCGTCGGAGGGGCTAATCGGGAAACAACCCCCAACGTGCCTTCCTTGTTTTGTAAGAACCTTCAAGCTAGAACTCTCATCAGAAGCAGCCAACTCCAAGGATCCAAACGACAACGTGCAATTTCGCCAGAACCAGGCTGAACCAATATCTATCGTGACTTGCTATGTCAACAACGTTTAGTTCATATTAATTTTGGAAAAAATTAAAAATTTAGACGACCGAAGACCGATTCATCTACAAATCACACTTCATTATGCATTTTCTACAAATAGGATTTTAATTTATTTGTTCTGATTTATTTATTGTCTGAGGAATAAGAATTTATAAATCAAGAAAAGTAAATGAAACAGAAGATATCAAACATACATTATTCGACGATGAATACTAAACTTGAATGGCCGCCCACCATAAGTCCAACATTGGACTTCTTAAAAAAAAAAAACAAATCTAACCTACAAAACCAAAAACCAACAAAGATACATTTGCACTCTTCTCCAGACCTAATCCTTATACTTCATCTCAGACATGAGAAAGCCAGGCATGTCAAAGCAGGAAGAGAACTTCTCGACGTCAGCCTTAAGCGCCTCAATGTCTTTGTTGTTCACCAACCCCTTGTTGAAGTCCTTCAAGAGCTTTCCATGTTCTTTCTGGATGCTCAGAGTGATTGTCACAGCACGGTGAAGGAACTCTCCAATCTGCTCGAAGTCCTTCTCAACCAGACCTCTGGAGGTCATAGCCGGAGCGCCTGCCAACATAAGCTTCAGTCAGTAACTTATTACCGATAAAGGAAGACTGTCTTCTGATCCAAATGATAAACTCAAGGTATAAATTCATACCTATTCTTACTCCTCCAGGAGCCAAAGCGCTACTATCACCAAACACAGCGTTCTTGTTCAAGGTGATGTTGCAAAGGTCACACAGCTTTTCAACCTTGTTGCCTGGCGAAGGATTATAATAGGAAAAAAAAAGAGGCAACGTACAAAATCGATGAGCGATGGTTGTAATTACTGAATCCAAGAAAAATCAACTTCTTTTACCTGTCAAACCGAGAGGTCGAAGATCCCACAAAATAAGGTGGTTCTCAGTTCCTCCGGTCACCATTTTGTATCCCTTACTCATCAAAAAGTTTCCAAGTGAAACAGCATTGGCCTTTACTTGTTTAGCATATGCCTTGAACCCAGGGCTTGTAGCCTGCTTCAGTGCAACAGCCAAGGCACCAATCTGGTGATTGTGAGGACCACCCTGAAGAGCGGGAAAAACCGAGAAGTTGATCTTATCTTCAAAGTCATAAACTGCATCCTCTGGTTGGCCCTTCTTTGCTGGTTTAGGCCCCTTCCTGTAGAAGATCATACCAGCCCTAGGACCCCTCAAGCTTTTATGAGTAGTGGTTGTTACAATATCACAGAACTCGAAGGGGTTGGCAGCTTCCTACAGATAAATTGTATTTAGACCGAACCCAGATCTTAACGTTTTTTATGTTGGAAATGAAGTGAGAAATGAATACGATAAAAGGCAGTTCCAGTTTCGTTACTTCACAGTTGAAAACGAATTCCGAAGCATCAAATGATGTCTTAACACAGATAATCATCGAGTAAACAAGAGTGTACAAAATCCGAGTTCTAGATCTACCAATACTAGTGTGAAATACCATACCAAGAAACATAAGCATATGGATCAGACCTAATTCACATCTATCAAGAACTGAAAGTACAAAATGACGCAAAATAAACAACGAAAACAGAACCACAAACAGAAACAGAGATTCGCTCAAAAGGAAAATGAGCAACAATCAGATTCAACTCAATTGCATACTTGAACAGCTCAACAAAATCAAAAGGTTGGAAAATACAATGCCCTGTGAACAAGAAAAAATAGACTAACATTTAGTCCACACATCAACGAACTTGCCAACAAAGATAGATCTTTTGATGAATCAGATCCTACGGAACAAAAAAGAGATCAAGTAATATCATCGGAAACACTAAGCATCCAGACAACGATCTGTTCACCCAATGATCCAAGGATTCAAACTATTGAGTTTTACTTTCACATATCATGCATGTAAGCTGAGAAAATCGCAAAACGAAGACAGTTTGCAAATGAAAATACAATCTTTTCCACTTCAGCCTCCTCAACAGATCCAAAAAAAAAAACAGAAAAGAAAAAAAAGAAATGACATGTAAGATCAAAACAAAAACGATACCTGAGCAGCAACGAGGCCACTAATGTGAGCCATATCACAAAGCAACAGAGCACCACATTTATCAGCAACAGCCCTAAACTTGGCATAATCCCAATCCCTCGGGTATGCACTACCACCACAAATAATCAGCTTAGGCCTGAAATCCAAGGCCTTTTCCTCCAACTTCTCATAATCAAGATACCCAGTTTGTGAATTCACCTTATAAGGTAAACTCTCAAAGTAAATCGAAGTCGCCGAGATCTTCTTCCCACCGGAGGTATAATAACCATGAGTCAAATGTCCACCGGAAGGCAGGTCCAATCCCATGATCCGGTCATGGGGCTGAAGCACTGCCGTGTAGGCGGCGAAGTTGGCCGGAGAGCCGGAGTAGGGCTGGACATTAACGCCCCACTTGGTGGGGTCGAGGTGGAAGGCCTGGAGAGCGCGGGAGCGGCAGAGATTTTCGATCTCGTCGATGAACTCGTTGCCTCCGTAGTAGCGGTTGCCGGGCATGCCCTCGGAGTACTTATTAGTCAGGGCGCTGCCGAGGGCTTCGATGACGGCGAAGGAGGTAAAGTTCTCGGAGGCGATGAGCTCGATTCCTCGGCATTGTCGGCGTTTCTCCTTCTCGATGAGGTCGTAGATTTCGGGGTCGACGGTTTGAAGTGGCTTGTTGCCCCACTCTGTCACTGGCTCCATATTTTTAGAGAGAGAAGGTGAGAGACCGAGAAAGAGAGAGTATGCAAATGATGGAATGAAACGGTGGGATTGTGAGGTGGCTTTAAAAGAGAAATAGTTGGTGTGAGCGACGAGAAAATTATGTTTATTATTTTCTCATTTTCCTCTTCATTTTTTTTGGTTGAATTTAGTTGGTGATAGGTGTCTGGTAGGTGTGCCCCTGCAATTCATTTTGATAAAATTTTATATGAGATTGATGGATTTACTTTGTTGAAAATGTTTATTTATTTTTTAAAATTGTTATATATAACCAAACTCTAGGAAAAAGGAGATAGAGTTTTTTGTAGTTTACTTGGAAATAATTTATCTTTCTTTTTATTTTCTATTTTAATTATAATTAAATAATTTATTGTTCTTTTATTTCCTATTTTAATTATAATTTATCTAAATAAATTGAAATCTGTCAATTTAATTATTTATGATATTTATCAATTATAATTTTAGGTGTAATTTCAATTCAAAAGCTACCCAAGTCTGGATCGTCCTAAGGCCTATCGTCTTAGCTTGAGTTGCCTAGATCTAGGCCCAATTGAGAACATCTAAGTGAGGGCGTAATTGTCACCCTAATTATTTAAAAAGTATTTGTTTAGAAGTGAAAAAAGGGAAAAATGAGAAAATGAGTAAAATAGTTAATCTCCTAAAAAGGAGTTGTCGAACAAATTTTGTAAAAAAAGTGACTTTTCTTGTGAAAATTATGAGAAATTATGTGATGATAGTTTTGAATAATATAATAAAAATTTAAGTAATAGAGATTCATATTCATAAGAATGTTAGCAATTTTGAGTAAGTATAAATATTTATCAAATTCATCTAATTTAGAAAATTTAAGAGAATAAGAATAACTAATTTCTCTGTTGAATATTTATGATCTTAAAAATTCAAGTAATCTTTGATAATAAAATAAGAAATATTTTAATTAAAAATATTTCTTATTTTTTAATTAAAACATTGATCTTAAAACATTTATCTTAAATTTCTGACTCCGTCATTATTATCGTGAACCTATAAAATGAAGAGAACGACTCTAATTATATTATCTTTTTATTAGAAACATTCTCACATCCATTTCAACTTATTATATATAAAATTAATGGGATTTACTTAGTTTAAATACTATATTTAATTTTTTATTAGGACCATTCGCACATCCATGTTAAAATTCGAAGCATGACGATGGTGACATGATGATGATGGTTAGGTTTAGTGAAGCACATCAAATCCTCTGTACCTTATAATCTGTATCAATTTTGTGTCAAGTTATTCCAACTTTTTATTTACGTGAGACCCACGTAAATAAAAGATTAGAATAGCTTAGTATAGAGTTGGTACAAGTTACCGGTACTGAGGATCACATCCCTTACTGAAGTACCAAGTTTTTGACTAGGCCTTCGATAAGATAAAGCAAATCATTATATTGTAGCTTTTTATGAGCACAAGGTAATGTACGCAGAACGTCGTTGTCAAGGTAGGTTTAGGTTCTGTGCCATTTTGGCGTAGAAAAGAAAAAAGTGTTGAATGTATTGTGGAGTTGGTGAGGACGAGACTTGTTGAAGGCCATTCAGGTCAGATCACACTAATTTCTTTCTTCATACATTAGACGATTCCCATCCTCACCAACCCTGAAGTGGATATCACGATCGACTTGTTTTTTTAACTAAGTCAATTTTGTTATAAAAGATAGAAATAATATGGTGTACCACTAATTGTAGATGCACCATTAACACAAGAATAAAGTAGGTGGTTATTGGTTAGGTTTTACCTAACACAAGAATGAGGTAGATGATTATTGGTTAGGTTTTACCTAACACAAGAATGAGGTAGATAGTTATTGGTTAGGTTTTACCTAACACAATAACATGTATGGAGTAGGTGGTCACATGTGTATTAGGTGGTTAAAATGTACTATAAATAGAAGGGTTAAGTTGATGTAAGTTACACCATTTTTGCATAAGAAGAATTCTCCTCTCCCAAATATTCTTACATTTTAGTTTCGATTTTATAACACGTTATCAGCACGAAGCTCTACTGTCTACAATTCAGCTTATCAACTAAGGTTCTTCCGTTTACGTACATCAAACAAACGTAAGGTTCTTCCATTTACGTACATCAAACAAACGTAAGTTCTTCCGTTTTTTTTTATCCTACTTACGATGTTGTTAAAATATAGTTCTTCCTTTTTATCTACATTAATTCTACTTATGATACTCATTTTTTTTACCTTCTTTAAATAATGAAAAGTTATTACCACCTCTAAATGCATAATTTATTGTTTCGTATACATCATCGTTGTTAAAAATAAAAAATAAAAAAATGTATAACGGTTATATATATAACGGTAATATAAATATATAAATATATATATATATATAACGGTAAAATAAAAACGGCTAGTTAACGGTAATTTTTTTTTCTATAAATAGATATCACTTCTATACAATTTACTTCATCCCTACATACTTTTTCTCACCTCAAAATTCTTACAAAATTTTTCAAATGTTGTCCGCTCCATTAATTTTTTTTATAATTCTTGTCATTATGTACCTTTGTTTCATTCTTAGTATAGAGCTAGATGATTTACATCGCAATTTTTTTCTCTTCGTAATAGTATTTATTATGATCCCTATGATACTTCTTGGTATAGCATTTGAGCAAGGCATGTAATTTATTTAATGTCATATCTATTTTGAATAACGGTATTAATTATTTCTCTCTATTGTCTAATAGTTGCCAACATGTCCAATCTTGCCAAAATTGAGTTTGCTGCTCTTGA
>JAOTIZ010000001.1:17464676-17475067 GCA_027123425.1 Erythroxylum panamense
TAATGCAACATCTGAGGTTCCCTTGATATATCTGAGAATCCTCTTAACAGTATTCCAATGCTCTCGACCAGGATTCGTCATGTATCTACTAACTACTCCCACTGCATGTGCAATGTCAAGTCTTGTGCAAATCATAGCGAACATTAGGCTCCCCACTGCTGATGCATGTGGTACTCGAGACATTTTCATCCTCTCTTCTTCATTGCTAGGACTCATACTTGAGGATAACTTGAAATTAATAAGAAGAGGGGTATAAATTGACTTACAATCTTGCATGTTGAATCGCCGCAAGATCTTCTTCAAATAATTCTTCTTAGAAAGCCAAATCTTCCTACTATTTCTGTCTCGGTGAATCTACATCCCTAGAATCTTGTTTACTGGTCCCAAGTCCTTCATTTCAAATTCCCTAGCTAACTGTGCCTTCAATTCTTTGATACGATCATTATTGGGGCTTGTTACCAACATATAGTCTACATACAACAGCAAGACTACAAAATCATCTTTCTCAAACCTCTTGAAATATGCATAAGGGTCTGCATTCAATCTGCTGTATCCAAAGCTCATGATGAAGGAATCAAATCTCTTATTCCAACACCTCGGTGCCTACTTTAAACTATATAGAGATTTGTTCAACATGCAAACCAAGTTTTCTTTCCCTTTTTTTTCAAAACCTTTAGGCTGGAGCATATAAATTTCTTCTTCAAGATCTCCACGAAGAAATGCAGTTTTCACATCTAATTGCTCAAGATGCAAATCAAATATAGCACACGTTGCTAGAATTACTCAAATTATAGTGAGTCAAACTATAGGAGAAAATATTTCATTAAAATCAATACCTTCTTTCTGAGCATATCCTTTTACCACCAATCTCGCACGATATCGCTCTACTTGATTGTCACCACTTCGCTTGATCTTGTAAACCCATTTATTGTCAATAGGCTTTTTTCCTTGTGGTAGTGATCCCAGTTCCCATGTCTTATTCTTATGCAGAGCTTCAATTTCTTCCTGCATTGCTGCCATCTACTGAGATGCATGTGAAATATTCATTGCTTCTTGAAGAGTTGATGGCTCTCCGTCCTTAGTTAAAAGACAGTATGTAATATTGCCCTCTATAATATAATCTGAGTGCCAGCTCGGTGCTCTTCTTATGAGAGTTAGTCTCCAAGTATCTAGAACATCACATTCAACTGGTTCTTGCTCCTCGTGCTCTGGTGCAGCTTCAGAAGAATCATTTTGATAAACTTTCTTATCCACTTGTACTATTGTAGTTTCTGGATTTCCTTGTACAGTGCCAACATTTTCTGCTTGCTCTTGATCCTTATCTTCTATAAAGATAACACCCCTGCTGATAACAATCTTGTGGGCAGTGGGATCCCACAGATGATACCCCTTCACACCTTCAGTACACCCTAAGAAAATAAATCTTTTGGATTTTGGATCCACCTTTGTAGTTTCTTGGGCATTGAACATCACATAGGTCGGACTTCCAAATATATGGAGGTTGGAATAATCCACTGGTTTACCAGTCCACATCTCCATCGGTGTCTTCAACTCAATTGCAGTTGATGGAGCTCGATTCACCACATAATAGGCAGTATTGACTGCTTATGTCTAGAATTTCTTATCTAAGCTTGCAGTTCTTAACATCGCTTTGGTTCTTTCCAACAGAGTTATATTCATCCACTTTGCTACTCCATTTTGTTGAAGAGTGTATGCCATAGTGAACTGCCTTTTGATGCTTTCTTGCTTGCAGAATTCATCAAATTCTTTCCCAGTAAATTTGCCTCCATTATCTGAACGCAAACACTTGATCTTCTTACTAGATTTGAGTTCCACCAACGCTTTGTAAAATTTGAAAGTTAGAAACACATCTGCCTTCCTCTTGATAGGAAACTCCCAACATCTCCTCGAATGATCATCGATGAATGATACAAAGAAATTTTCTCCTCCTAAGGACGTAACTGGTGCTTGCCATACATCAGAGTGAATCAATTATAAAATTTCTTTGCTTCTGCACTTTAATGTATTGAACTTCGATCGATATTACTTGCTCACAATGCAATGTTCATAGAAGGGTAGTGATACCTTTGTAAAACCTGGAAGTAGATTCTTCTCTGCAAGTATCTCATTCCTTGTTCTGACATATGTCTAAGCTTTTTATGCCACGTCATTATAGATTTGTGGTCTGGACTAGTCACCGCAACGGAAGCCTCTCCTTCTTGCAAAGTTACTCCCTTCAGTATGTACAAATTTGCAACAATCTTTTCTGCTTTCATAAATACTAGCGCTCTTTTAATCACTTTCATGTTCTTATTTTAAATCCAAATCTGAAACCGAGATCATCTAATTGTCCTACAGGCAACAAACTATTCTTCAGGCCCTCCATATGTCACACTTTTTCAATAATCTGAGTTGTCCTATCATACATCTTTAACTTGATGATGCATATACCAATGATCTTCAGAGCTTGATCATTACAGCTGTACATAGATCCCTCAGAGATAGATTCATACTGTTGGAACCATTCTCTTCAAGAGGTCATATAAAAAGTAGCTGCTGAATCGAGAAGTCATCCATCAATAGTCATTGTTGCTTCACAGACTATTACACCTCCATCATCTGGAGCGTTTGCCGCATTTCCTTGAGGAATATAATCTTTCTTATTCAGATTCCAATAATCCTTCTTCAAGTGGCCTTTCTTGCCACAATTGTAGCACTTGAAATTCTTCTTACTCTTGGTTTTTGATTTACCATGACTATGACTCCCACTTGGGCCACGTTCCATTAATCTTCCTCTCGTCACTGCCAAAGCCTCTGCTTATTACGAATTTGTCAGCCTGTCTTCCTTACTTTTGAGCCGACTCTCTTCTTCCAGAATAGTAGCTGCAATATTGTCGACGACTAAAGTATCTGTGTTGTTTGTTAAATTGATGACGAGTTGATCATACAAATTTGGTAGACTTTGGAGTAGAAGTTTCACATGTTTACTTATCTCTATTGTGTGTCCCAATAATGTGAGTTGGGAAAATAAAGTATTTAAGTGCTCCATCACCGAAGTGGATTCCGCCATGCTTAAAATGTATAGTTTCCTCTTTAGAAAATTTTGTTGTCGAGTGATTTGGCCTCGTACAATTTAGTCAGATGATCCCATATTTCCTTCGCAGTCTTCTTTTCCTCTATACTGGATATTACTCCATCAGCTAAAGCTAGGTGAAGATTAGCTACAACATTTCCATCTATCTCGTTCCACTTTTCATCTGTAATTCCAACTGATTGTTCACTAATGACCGCCAGAAATTATCTTTCCTCAAGATTGCCTTTATCTTCAACTTACATAATGAGAAATTACTCCCATTGAATTTCTCAATCTCAAATTTTGGTGCCATTGCTTCTATCACGAACAGAATTTAGCTCCTACTATTTTACATAAATAGTACTATATGTATGAATAGTACTATACACGTAAATAGTACCGTATGTATGAATAGCACTGTATACTTAAATTACAGTAACTGCACAGTATAATGCAAAAATAAATGCATGAACAGTTGTCACCTTTGAGGTTACTATTCACTAACTTTCACTACAATCATTGAAACTCCAAACGAATTATGCCAAAAAATTCGTCGTAATTTTCTCACCTCACTCTGATACCACTTGTTGAGAAAATCGACCAAATTAGAACAGGTTCGCAGCTAAATAGGACTGAAGGAATAGTAATGAACACACAAATTTTATATAGAAAACCCCCAAATTAGGATAAAAACTGCGAGCAAGGATAGAAGACTTTTACTACTGAGAAAAACTGGAGAATTACAAGGAAAAACCATACTAAAAAATATACAGAATATTTTTTATCTCTCTTTTTCTCTCTCACCTGACTCTTTTTTTCTTCTCTTGCTTCTCTTATTTGCTTTTTAATGTTTTCTTCATCTATAGGCAGGAGACGTGGGATAGCTGGCCAAAGCCAACTATCCTTTTACTTGTTTAATTTTCAACATTGGTACGGTGCCTACAATATCCTTTGATATGGTCAACTTTGGTAGGCACCGTTGACAAGCAATTCATTAAGCAGCCCATAATCTTGAAGAAGTATATGAAAACAGAGTCACTAATTGAGATATAGGTCTTTAAGGTGGTGAAAATGTGAGTCTGTGTCTTTGTTGAACTGAAAAGATGCAGAAGTATATAAAATTAAAGTAGCAAAAAATATCAAAGATCAAACTAGCTTAATCTAATGTTTATGTCACTTCGGGGAAAGAGAAGAGGCAAGGACTCCATATCATTGCAAGACCAACGTTGAAAGTAGAAAATGTTTACATGTATCCTATTGTAGCAATCAAATTTCTACTAGCAGTAGTGATTCTGATAGGCCATGGGAAGTAGTCCAATGTTATGGGTGATCTGAGCATCCGATATGCAAGGTAGTTAAGGTTGTTCACTCATTTTCTATGCCATTAGTTTTGGATGCTCATAATCATCAGCGCCAAGCATTGACCTTTTGTATTGTTTACGAAGCAACAACATACATTGAAGGAGTTTCTGACCAGTAGGTTTATGGAGTTGGATTTATTTGTAGCTTAGAGGATGATCATTCAAAGGTAATGCATGCATTATTTGACATGCAATGTTACATGATAATCTCCCGACTTCAAATCTTTTGTCTAATTTTACCTTATCCAATCTTGTCTAATATCTAAAACGACATCATTTTGACCATTAGATATAAGTTTAGAGACTATGGTTTTGGCCATTAGATGTGGTTGGACAGAGCAAATTTGGACAGAGATCCACTCATAAACTCCACCTCCTAACTTTTATTACAAGTTATGATCAAAAGTGGTATAATAAATAATATTTTTTATGAAATGTTGAGCTTCAATTCACACCTTTAATTAATATTTTAAAATTATATTAACTTTTAGTGCATTCAAAATTGTTACTAAGTTAATGATTTAATTTTTAAAAATTGATAGAAACTTAAGTATATTAAGTTTTAAAGTGTTATTAATACTATTTTGGGAATATTAAAATATAATATAATATTATAAATAACGACAGAGAATTACTTAAAACCTTTTTAAAATTAAATTGTAAATTAAATCTTTAGCCATATTTTCATATTGAAATTAGTTAAGAACATTAATGTATGGAGATTTGGTCACTTAGAAAATTTTACACTTGTAAAGAATTTAGTAAACCATTTTAACATGTTGATATATATGTATGTTTTAGGATATGATACATACCGAAGTTAGTATGAAGATAAAATAGAATTTCTTGTTATTATGATTATCTATCATGAAAATAATTAGGCAAATGGAGGGTTTCAAAAAAGTGATGAGGTAATCAATGAATCAACATCCTCAATTATTTGTTGTTGTAGGTATGTAAAGATGCATTTTGAACGTTAATATTTGTATTAAAATTTAATTTATATCTAATAAATTTAAAAAGTACCCTGACATTATAAAAACTATTAGAACTCAAATAACAAAATTCTAATTAGGACCCGCTATTGTCAATATGTCATTCTAGCTAGCAATGATAAAACTCTATTGCCTCTTTTAGGGACAGAATCCTAAATCCCAATTCAGTAGGTTAGACAGTCGATTTCATGAATATTAACTCAATTCTCCCATTAAACAGGACTCAATAAGGAAAAGAAATTAGATATAAGAACTGAGTATCAAATGTGAAAGCCATTCAATATTGTAGGTAATTAAGATAACCAAAAAGGGAGAATTGATAAGAGACAAAGAAAAGGGTAGTCAAATGATATGTGCATCGTTATTGGAGTGATAAGTCGTCAGAGAAGGAATAGAAATGATGCCATACATATGACATCGGAGGTTGACAATGATAAAGCAAACGCACGCAAGTGATAAAAGATAGGTGCTCGTAAAGTTTAAAGCACTAAGAGCCTGTTAAATAATAGAATTCAGTTAAACGACAGGAGCCTGTTAGACAATAAGAGTCTGTTAAACGATAAATCTTGTCAAAAAAATTTAAAACAGAAACCTATTGCAAGTTGAAATAAAAAAAAGCCTATTATAAAAGTGAAGAAACCTTTTACTAAAATGAACACACGCACAATATAATGCGGAAATATAAAAGTTAAAGAGAGAGAGGAATGACGCAGTCGATTTGTACTAGTTCTTCTTATAACTCAAGCCTACATCCAGTCCCTAATTATCCAACTTAAGTGTTTCACTAAAATCTCAAGCAGTAATTTGACGAGCCTCTTCAAGCTTACGAGTACATATTTTTTAAAGTTTTTTTAATCTTCCAAACTAGTAGTATTTAGCTAGCCTCTACAAGCTCTCAATAATTGAAGTTTGCTCGATATGAGCTTCAATGATTTCTCTCAAGAAGAATTTTCACTTTCTAAAGCACATAATATTTGATAATGATATCACTTTCAAGAGTATTAATGTTGATGATGTAATTTAAGAGTCTGGTCTATTTTCACAACAATGGCTCTTCCTTAAGTAGACATCTTCTTCAACTAGAAGTTGCTTCTCTTATATCTTGAATTGACATGGAATCTTCACTATCATATTTGATAAAATCTTCCCGTATCAAGATGTTAAGACAAATGATCATATCATGAGTTGATTGTGATTTGTAAGATCCTTCAAGATATTGTAGAATCATTTCTAATAAATTAGGTAAGTTCATAAGGAAGGTTTCTGCAAGAAAGGAAACATTTATCATATGATTTTATTTTCTTTGAAGAATTAACCCATTAGCAATAGAAAGAAATAAATGTAATTTAAAAGGTCATCATCAAAATCATTAATCCTTAAGCTGACAGACAACTACATCAATGGTTGGTGATGAAACTCTAAATAAATGAGAAAAAGTAGGCTTTGAAGTGATTGGGTTGTTAGGGTTGTTGTTAACAAACTACATTATCAGAGGGTAATAATTAGTTTAATAGTTAATTTTACAAACCATTTTAATATTATGTTACATATTTTAACTTATTATATTGCTGAATTTAATTTTTGACTAAAATTATCTAATAATAAAAATCTAAGGAGATCAAAGGATATAAGAAGTATGATAAATATGACTAAGATGATAAATCATTCACACTTGTAAATGAAATGGAGCCACTCAAATGTGTTTATTTGTAAAGGATGATTTATGCTAAAGCTTATTCTAGTAAGGATAAATATGGTTTTCATGTAATAATGATTGTGCATTATAAGGGTATTGTTGATAAAACTCATTACGAAGTTATTAGAAACTTTAAGAAATTTTTTTAGGACATTAGTGATAGGAGAAAGTGATTAAAAATGTTTATTAAAAGCAAAGATTTATTATTTCTCAATTACTTTTCTCATAAGTTTGTATAAATCATCTAAATTGATAATTTTTTAATAATGCTAGAGTTTTGGAGATAAATAAAACATTAGATGGTTATATTGACTTATTTACATCTCGATAAATAATTTACATCTTTTTAAGGGTTTTTATAGTATCCAGTTACCATAAATAGGGATGGCAATGGGTTGGCTCATAGGCTCAGACCATAAATTATATCTTTTTTAATAATATTAATTACAACATCATTCAACATCGTGATTAGTCATGGGAAAAATGTAATCAAAGTAATCCTTTTATAATTTAGTTCTTTTATATTATAAATACTTATCTTATTTATTTTTATTTCTAGATAGTAATTACTTGTGCAAATACAATATGTAGAGTAATTGAACCAATGCACATTATTGTAGTTAAGAGAAAGGCTTAAAGTCCATATCATTGTTTACTTAATATTTAATTGATTGATGCAAATAAAAGGGGAACAATAGTCAATAATGTATATAAATAAATTATGTAAAATCAATCTAGTTAAAAAATATAATGAATATTTGTTAAATATTGTATATTTTCATGTCTTTATATAACATCATTCATTATGAAAGAGATGATAGTTTTCCTAATAAAGAAATGATAATACTTATACCACTAATTAATTTTACTCCCATGTAAGATATTATCTATCCAAATATCTTTCATTCAAAATTCCAATCTTAATTCAAACTATATATGTTATAATCATTTTACATTTTCATTTAAGGAGATATAAAATTCAAATGACATATTCTTATGGAAGAAATTAGATATTCAATTTTTAAGAGACACACAAATTTGATGGGAGAGGCGACAGTAGGAGCGGCAAGACCCAAGCGCGAGAGGCATGACAGTGGGAGCGTGACCCAAATCTAAAGGGAGATTTCAATGGACTTCAAATCAAGTATCTTAACTTGTTCCTTCGGAACAGTAACAATCAAAACCCATTTTGAGGATATGGGTTTCTGTATCTAGACTTCTCTTCCATGCTTTTGCTTTGTTCTTGGGATTTCTAGGTGTCAGAAAAACCCATATCTTCTCTATACCCCACTACCTTCATTGCTCTCTCCCTACGGGGTAGGTTCATCTAACCTCTAATTCTTTCACTATCTTGCTCCTCCTCTATATATGAGTCTAGAGTTACTTTTTTTTAGTGATAACGGTAGAATCTGCCTGTGCGAATGTAGCACCCCACTCCCGCACGACCCAAACCCAACATCAATGGTGATATCCGAGTCCGTGTCCCATGAGGGTGGTGTGCGAAAACACTTAACACATTCATAAATCGATAGCAATTATTTTTGAATCATAAGCATTTTATGCGGAAATCGATACTCAAATTGGGCCCATTTTATTCATAAACATTTTTAATCCATACAATAAAGTCAATAAAATTTCAATGCCATTTGGGCCCATTACAAAAAAAAGAAGACTTGAAGTCACAATTTAGGAAAAAAAAACAGAAGACTTGAAGTCACAATTTCATTACACTTCTAAATTATTTACAAACATTTCCAATTTGGAAAGTTGATACAATCATTACTGAGAACACAATATGATACAAATACAAGAAATAAGAATGCAGATGCGAACTGATCCCGAACTCTATCCTTCATTTGAACGCTGTAAATATACTCCCGCTGGCCTAACGGGGTATTCTTTTGAACCTGGAAAAATATTTACAAATTTTGGGTGAGTTTTGCGAACTCAATGAGGTAACCGTAATCAATGGTTCACTTAATTCATGCATCACATCAATTCACATAACACTTATTTCACAACTTTGCATTCTACATACGGATCACATTTTCACTTAAACAGAAGCAAATCATGCATTTCCATCAATCAGCCATACATAACCAAATGCATATGAAATATTCATGAGACTCATTTCCAATTGTTACGTTATTGTGACCGAGTGCCTGAACTGTCCCGTATCCATTTTAGATACCTGGCTCATTATATGTTGAGCCAGAGGCTCTGAAACATTTTTTTGAGCTCGAGGCTTATTATACGTTGAGCCAGAGGCTCTGAAACATTTTGACCTCGAGGATCATTATACGTTGAGCTTTAAGCTCTGATCGTTGGCTACTTTGGTCACAATTGTCATTATATTTCATGCATTTCATGCGTGGAATGCATGTACCACAATCAATCACATTCTAAGCATTCAGGTCTCCACATTCACATTCAAGCTGCACTTCAATAACCCAATCCACATTTCACAGTCATCGAACCTTCTGTCCGAAATCCATAATCAAATCCCATTCATTCATTATTCAAAATATAATCTAAGCAAACAAATAATTAAGTGAGACCGTCTAGGTTACTCACAGTACACTCTAGAATAGCATTTGCTTTCAAATTCTAGGAATGTCTGAATGTGGACACTTGACCTGCACAACCCATTTATGCAATACACAATTCACACACATTACAAAACTCATTTATGCACAAATAGCTATATGGACTATGTAAAATGCATGCTTAGTGACAATCCCGGGTACCTTACCAACTTCCCAACTTAATCAAAGTCTATCATTTTTCATAATCATCAAAAGCATAAACTTTCATTACGTACATTCATCTCATTTTCTGCATTACTGCACTTTCATTCACTTCACTTTTTTTTTCTAGCTATCACTTAAATCTTTTTTTCTCAGCTCTAAACATCATCATACACTTTTTCGTTGATCTTCCGACTCCAAAGTCATTTCTACAATTTTTTATAACATTTGATCATTAAATTAAAAGAAAATCATATATATGGCATACTCAAAATCTCCTCACTCATTTTCCAGCAATTACGAATATCACTTGCTTAAAAAGAAAATCATATATATGCCATATATATCATTTGGAAAGTTTGTAGTTTCAATTGTATGCTAACATGAAGAAATGTACATTTTGCATTGATCGCATTATTTTCTTGGGATATGTGGTGAGTGTAAAAGGAATTGAAGTAGATAGCGAAAAGGTAAAGGCTATACGTGAATGGCCGAAACCTAAGAATGTTAGTGAGGTGA
>JAOTIZ010000001.1:17534346-17570315 GCA_027123425.1 Erythroxylum panamense
CAAATTATACCATAAATCATACTAGCAACTTAATTCATACTTAATAATCTTAAGAAAACAAGTTTGGGGTCCAACAAAGTTAACTCCTTGTCTTATCAATTTATGAATGTAATTTACAATAGTCGCATTAGTTACTTGGTGACTAGATAGTGGAGCATTTGATCAAGGTACTTCCACAATATAGGGGTCCATATCTAGGATAGAGCCAAATAAAGGATGGAGGAATTGATACTTGACAGCAATGAAGAAGTGGAAGCAACATCTATAGGGGATGTATGTACTGAACCTTGTTTCAAGGTTCATCTTGGTTTTTACATGATACATTTTATATGTGATATTTGTATCAATTTTGGACAAAGAACGTTGACGTTTTATATTTAATGCTTTTGTTGTATAATTGTTGTTTAATGCAAAACATAATGATATAACTTTCTTGTCATATGGTTTGTATAGAATGTGTTTTACCCCGAATTAGACATATGCTTCTTCTTATCTTCTTGAACAAGTCATGAATGCGTCTTAGAGGAGTTATAATAGCCTAGCAAGTTTTAAGTGTTCTAACTTATTCCTTTGACAAATTTCACATGTTCTAATTATGTCCTTAACTTATCGCTTCATTAATAACTAACAAAAATTTGTTGAAACTCAGTGAAGAGTCTTTTGATATCCTTTATGGTACAGAGCATGAACTATTAAAATTATTGCTTGAACATGGTAGAAAAGGTCGGAAAAAAATTAATTTTAAAAAGTATTAGCCCATTGTTATATGACCATGGACTACCTTCCTTAATTATAGTGATAAGTGCCATAAGTTGTTGTAGATCTTGTAAGTTAAAAACTTCTATCTAGATTGCATCAAAAAAATCCCAATTAAGGCATCGATACTAATGTTAAGACACCTACATCCTGATCTCTACGAGAGAGTGCATTAGAAATGACATTTTCTTTTCAAGCTTGATATCCCACCTCAAACTGAAAATCCATTAGCTTGTTGACTCAGTGTAAGAGGCAACAATATGTTATTCTAGTAGGAACTTCAGGCTATAATGATTTGTTCATATTTAACACCCCCACATATAGGATCTCTAATTTTAGACAACCTTGGTTAAGCCAATCTATTCTTTCTCATATGCTAGTATATGTTAGTATCAACTAAAGTACATCTAAAGAAAGCAATGCATTGACCTTCTTGTTACAAGACATCTCCTATTCTATAGTATGAGCATCACATTCTGGTAAAGACTTTTTTAAAATTATGAAGTCCTAAAACTAGTGTTTAAATTATAGCCAATTTTAATTCTTTAAAAGCAACCAGTGAATCTTATGGCCAAACAAAGGAATTCTTTCATAACATAGTCATCAATGGGCTAAAAATTTCCCTATAAAATTTAATAAATTTTTTATAGTACCCAATAAGACTAAGAATGCCTTATATGCTAGAACAATATTTGGTTATGGTCACTGCAGCATCGTTGCCACATTTTGGGAGCCTACTTTTACTCCTCGGGATGAAATCATATGGCTTAAGTATAAGATTTGAGTTTATACAAATAACCATTTAGATTGTTTTAAGAACAAGCAATGCTGCCTCAATTAGGTGTATACAATTCGAAGATGATGCATATAATATGCCAAAGAATGACTATAAAGTAGTATGTCATTAAAGAATAACAAGACTAACTTGTATTGAAATTGTCTGAATACATCATTCACGAGGGCTTAAGAAGTAAAAGGAGTGTTCGTCATACTGAAAGACATGACTCGAAATTTAAAGTGACCATGGTGAATGTAAAAAGTTGTCTTCTCTAAATATGTCCCACACACTCTAACTTGATGATACCCATAGCAAAAATCTAGCTTTAAGAAATAGTGAGCCCTATGAACTCCTCCAATAGTGTTGGACCCCACATCCCACCCGTAGGTGTTTGCGGGTTATTGCGGGTTATACGGGTGGGGTATCATAGTAGGAATAAACTCTAAACCCTAAACATATAGTGAGAGAGCAATGATTATGACTGAAGGCATGAGTAAAGGAGATGGATTTGATTTAGGTGACAATAGGAAGAAGAGCAAGAAGCTTGATTCAATATCTCCATATTGTATACATCCTGGTGACAATCCAGGATTGAATATATGTGATAAAGCTATGATGAATGCATTTAAATCCAAGAGAAAAGTTGGTTTTATTGACAAAACTATCAAGAGACTGACCGATGATTTGAGTGGGATTAAAGGCTGGTAGAGTGTAAACCCCATACTCGTTCACTGGATAATGAATTCAATTGATCCTACTATTAGGTCCACCCTCACGTACATAGATAATAGAAAGGACCTCTAGAATGATCTCAAGGAGAGATTTTCTTTAGGAGATTCAACGAGGATACATCAACAGAGGGAGGTGATCAAGAATTGCAAACAATAAGGGCAAAGTGTGGGAGGAACCCGTAGGCTATGAAAAAGTTCAGACTTGAAAATGCAAAGGATGCAAGGTAGGGATGGTAATGGGTAGGGTTCGGTTCGGGTTTTACTCTACCCATATCCATTTCCATTTTTATGACTCAACCCATATCCATATCCATATCGATATCCATCGATTTTTACGATTTACTACCCATATCCAAATTCATTGAGTTGTTCGGGTTTTTGGATATCCATCGGGTTGTGTAACACATAAAAATATAACTTCTAAATATAAAACATAAAGAGCATATTTTTACGAAAGCTCCAAATCAAAATTACTTTAATAATAATAAGTCAAGATTTTGATTTATATGTATTAAAAATCATAAAATTGGAATAATAAAAATCATAATGTCTAGTACAAAGACAACAAACATTTTTTCACAATTTCAAACTGGAATAAAGATTGAAATAATCAAAGCTTCAAATTGTCTTTGCGAGAACTCCACAACATTCAAAACTCCATCTCCATATCATTTGCATTATTATCATCCTATAAGAAAATAAAATATGATGAAAAATGTGAGTACTGAAGAGTAAAATGGAGATTTTAAAGTTATTTTTCATAAAATATTAATATTTTATTATATTTAATCATAAATATTCAAGAAAAAATATAAAAAATAGTGTTAATAAAAAACGGGTAGGATATGGGCATCCATGGTTCGGGTTATCACTATACCCATATCCAAATCCATATCCACATCCATTTAAAATCCATTTTTTAGCCTCCATATTTATTTTTTTGGGTTGGATAATGCGGATGTTAATCGGGTTGAAAACTCACTGCCATTCCTAAGTGGAGCACAATCTGATGTACTCGCGGAACGAATCTTGAAGATGAAGGAAGAAAGATTAAAGAAGACAAAAGGTGTTTCAGAAGTTTCAAGAAGACAAAAGGTGTTTCAGAAGTTTCAGTATGGGTTAACAGGAGTCTTAAGCTTGAGAGGGAGATTACTGAAAAGGACAAGGCTAAAGCTCGTGAAAGACGGTAGTGGTGATTTGGTTCGATGCAACAAATTTCAGAAGATTTATTAGAAGTCGGAGGTACCTAACTGTAACTACACCAGATATTATTTACGGAGTAAAAATCGTGAGCAGATTTATGAATTCACCACGACAATTTTGTTGGCAAGCTGCTAAACAGAATTTTGAGATATATTAAAGGTATGATTGATGATGACATATTTTATTCAAACGATAAAAATATACAACTAATTAGATATACAGATAGCGATTGGGCTGGTGATATTGAAAAGAGAAAAAGTACTTAATGTTATGTTTTTCATTTTAAGTTCTGGAGTATTTTCTTGGTCTTCTAAGAAACAACAAGTAGTTGCTCCTTTAACTGCTGAAATAGAGTATATAGCTGCAGAAAATTGTGCTACTCAAGCAATTTAGCTATGAAGAATACTTAGTGAATTGTAACAGCAATCTGATGGTCCCACGACAATCTACTGTGATAATAAATCAGCAATCGCTTTAACAAAGAATCCAGTATCCTATGATCGAAGTAAGCACATTGACATTAAACATTATTACATTCGAGATTTGGTTAAAGACGAAGAGATTATTGTTGAATATTACACATCTGAAATCAAATAACAAACATTTTTATAAAGCCTCTGAAGGCTCAAACATTTTACAAGTTGAAGAACATGATCAAATAACAACTAAGTTTAAGGGAAGATGTGAAGGATTAAACTTGGTTTAATATTAGAAATCTCTAGACTATGATGAGTTATAAAAGAGTTGCTTTGACTTGTCAAATTTTCAATTCAAATTGGCTTTCTATTCCTTTTGATAGTTGGCAATTTTAAGTTGCCAGCTATTGCTACGAAAGAGACAAATCAACTTAATCATCTGTAAATATGACCATTTGGTCATTTGCATCCATTGATGTTATTAGAAGAAAGTTGAATAAGGTCTATGCTAGCGAGCATACTAAAGGGTTTGGTTGTTGAATTTATTGAATTTATATTTATAATATTTGTGTTTTTCTTTCAATAAAATAGGGAGTATTTGTTTTTTCGTCAAAAATTCATTTTCTAAGTTAATTATAATCAAAGTTAATTGTCTAATGGTATTGGACAAAATACTTTCGCCGTAGCTTAGTATACCAATAGCCACCGCACAGTTTCTACCAACAGCCGAAGATGTTTTCGGCGGTAAGATTAAGAACACCAGCACTATCATCACTAAACCGATTACAACCTTGATTAATTTTCATTAAACTGTTACTACAATTCACTGCTACATATGAAGCACTTGATGATTTGCGGGGATCACACACCATGCAGCTACCAGTTCGGCTTTCGTCACTGAGCACCTCTTACCTCATTCACAAAAGCCATTATGTTCTGCTCTGAAGAGCTGCCCTCTTTGGAAGCCTCTGTTGCCAAAGCCTTCCATCTCTTAGCATTCCTCCTAATTTCATTCCCTTCCTCTCCTCCTCCCATCACCAATTCTAAGCACCTCTTTATCTCCTCACTTTCAACTACCCCGTCTTCATTAGCCTTCAACCTCACTCCAGTTTTGCACACTGATTCAATCAGTTGGGTGTTGGTGAATTGATCAGCCCATTGTGGAAAAGCAACAACTGGAACCCCAAAAGCCAAGCTCTCCAGCGTTGAGTTCCATCCACAATGCATCAAGAAACATCCTATGGCTTTATGACTCAACATCTCCACTTGTGAACACCATGGGACTACCATTCCTAGCTCCTTCAAAGCATCGCTGCAACTCAGCTTATCTTCTTTCCCATTCTCTCTTACAACCCACAAAAAGGGTCTACCCATGTCAACTAATGCTCGTGCCATTTCCCCCAACTGTGGCTTCGACAACATACTTATGCTTCCAAATGCAATATAAATCACAGAAGATTCAGACTTTAAGTTGAGCCATTCGACACAGCCCTTTGAACCTTGGAAAAGATCACCTCCAAACGACCTGTCAGAGAGATCTTTTCCGCCCAAAAACGCTGACGGTATCAAAGGTCCGATACCAATCAACTTGTACTTATCAATTGAGTTTAAAGTCTCACATTCTAATGCATCAAACGTGTTGACAAGCACTTTTGGATTAGTTTCTTCATCGAGAACATCTAGATGCTCTTTAAACAGCGGCAAGGCAAAAGGGTAATTATTCCAAGGCATGAAGAAGTAAGGAAGATCCAACCTGGAAAGAGATGGCAATCCAGGTAATTTCAGCGAGAACTCAGGATCATCAACTTTTTCTTTTATATAATCACCATATCCATTGAAGTAATAATAGTAGACAGCAAAAACAATGGCGGGTTGGTTCCAGAAGAGAACAGACGGGAGTTGATATTCACGCGCCACCTTCGCAGCCCAAGGAAGGAGAGTACAGTACACAACGAACGTAAACGGGTCACCCGTTTTAGAAGCTTCAAGAATGAGTTGGGCCACAGTTTCAGAGCCATGACGCTTGAGCTCGACCATGTACTGGTCTCTTCCCGCTCCTTGCTTGAACCCGTCGTCGTAACCGTCGGAGAAGGTGGCGAAAGATAAGGCCTTGGCGGTTGTAGTTTTGATCATGCAACGGTCGCCGCCGATGCTGGTGGCGAAGGTGACGTGCACACCTGAAGCTACTAGGCGCTTGGCGAACTGGAGGGCTGGGTTTATGTGACCCTGTGATGGGTACGATAAGAGGAGAACGTGGGGGTGTGGCATGTCTCGGCGGCGCGTGGGAACAAAATGGCTGCAGGTGAGTTCATTTTATGTGCTTTGGATGGCGTAAGTGGACCAAAGACTTGAGAAGTAATCTTACATCTCTAGAGCGCAGTTAATATTATTTACCGGCTGTAAAATCAAAGAAAATTGTGTCGATTCCAATCCTACCTCTCGACGCCGTTGTGTCGTTCAATCGCTGGCACCTTTCCGCCTAAGCAATTCCTCAGGCCGGATAAGGTAGTTTGGGGAGCTTCTGAACAAGGACTCTTCACCATCGCTTCCACCTATTCCATGCTTATGGACCAGGATGACGAGCCGATTCACGGAATTTGGAAGGCTATTTGGAAATGACCAGGATCGCAGCGTATCCAGTCCTTCCTATAAATTCTAGCGCATGACCGGTTACTCACAAATCAATAACGGGTTCGAAAACAACTCACCACTGACGATTCTTGCCAACAATGCCCAATCGAGGAGATAACTCTTCACGTGGTTCGAGATTGCACCAAGGCTCGCCAAGTGTGGGACTCCTTATCGCCACTCCTAACTGATTCAGACTTTCTCTCTACCACTGCGAGATTGGATCCTCAAAAGCCTCCAACAACACCGACGCGCTCTGGGGCATGACTGGACAGTTCTTTTTGAAACGACCTACTGGTCACTATGGAGATGATGCAATCAATCTATCTTTGATGCGCATTTCAATTGACCATCTTCTCCTCACTCTCTTGTTTTGTCTTATGCAGATCAAATCCGCAAGGTTACAGGATGGAGAAGCGGCGCTAACCCCGGAATCCGGCCCTGACAAGAACCACACATCGGTTGATGCAAACCGCCCCCCTGGATGGGTCAAGTTAAACTCGGACGGGCAAGCCATCACTCCTAATTCTCGGCTTCAGCAGGGGGCCTTCTACTAGATAGCAATAGCAATTGGTTAGGAGGTTTCACCCAGAATCTCGGTTGGTGCGTTCCACTGACTGCTGAACTTTGGGGTGTCTTTACAAGCCTCTCGCTCACCTGGAGTTTGGGCTTCCGTCGACTAGAACTGGAAGTGGACTCTCTCGTGGTACACCAGATCCTTTCTTCCTCAGCCAGTCGATCCATGGTGCTCAACCCTGTAGTCCAAGGTATCCATGAACTATTCACAAGGAACTGGATGGTTGCTCATCGTCATATCTACCGAGAGAGCAATACATGTGTCGATTAGCTCGCCACACAGGCGGATCCTTCCAACTTTGGTGTTACTTTTTTTCCTACTACACCCCTAGGGTGCCAAAGTATCCTCTTCGACAATATGTCAGGGAGCAGCGCCCCCAGACCTGTTTTGTGATCTGTAGTGTAATCTGTTTCCCTTTAATCAAAAAAAAATTGTTTACTATATTTTATTTTGTAAAAAATTTATTTATGCATATAAATATTATTGAAAGTATATTAAACAATATCATCATCATCATCATCACACCCAGTCCGAAGTTTCACAATGAAGCGAGATCTGAGGAGGTCTGATAGTACGCAGCCTTATCCCTACATAGTAGAGAGGCTGTTTCTAATAGATCTACATGTAAATGAGACAATATAAGAGTGATGCAAGTTATAAAAGGAAAAAAAACTAGCACGGTAAAATATTATATCAATAAAATTACAATAAATGCATAAATAAATGAAAATATATATATCTAACCAAATCTTTTATATGGATTATAACATAAGTAAAACTAATATCAAAAATAAATATTAAAACATATAAAAAAGTTAAATAATATTATATAAATCCCTAAATAAATATTCAAGTTGAGTAAATAGTTAAATATATAATAAATTATGTATTTTATTGTAATACAAAAGAATTGCAATACTAAATTTACGTTACAAAACAACTGCGTAAGAGATTAGAGAAGATGGGTTTGCAAGATAAACTTAAAAATGAGTTTGTAGGTATTACAGGAATTGTGTGTAAAACATAGGACAAAGGGGATTAAAAATAAGCTCATTAATTGATTTAAAAAATCTATTTGAAACAGTCATTTGAGAAGCTTTTTTTTAGAAGTTTCAAATTTGAGCTTCTTAAAAAGCTATATTTTGACAGTCAAAAAAGTCATATCTATTAAAAAAGTGTTTTTTATTTTACAGTCAAACACTTATTTTTTGAAAAAAAAATTGCAGTGAAAAAAAATGTTTATTGACCTCCCAAAAGTCCATCCAAACAATCACTAAATTTAAGTATTTTTAATGAGCTGATTTATGAGCTAAATCAGACTCAAATCGGTCTGATTCTTAACTTTTTTAAATAAAATGATATCGTTTTACTTAAAAGAGTTAGGCCTCATATAGGCCCGGACTCAAATTTAATTATAAAAAAAACCTTATTTCATACTTTTAATTTTTTAAAAATTATTTTTTTAAAATTAACAAGACCGAACATGAGCTGGCTTATTATCATCCTTAATAAAGAAAATAAAATCCACAAATGCATCTAAAAACATCCAATAAGTTCTTCATTATTGAGGATCTACAATAAAATTAACATTTTTCAATAAATAAAAATGAAAATTTACATTCATTTAACAAATCATTGGTAATTAAGTATTATAAAATTTAATTAAAAATATTTTTCTAGATTTTTTAACTTTAGCCGTGCTAAGTTAACAATTAATTACAGTTAAATTCTTTTTATCTTCTTTCGTTTCAATTACCATGATTTTATAAGGTTAATTATAAAATTTTTCAAATTTTAATTAATTTTGTAATCCTAACTTAAATTTTTACTTCAACTTTTAATTTTTTAGTAAAAATAGTTCAATATCAAACTCTCTTATAATGTAGATGATGTAACAAATTATATTAAATTAACATTTTTATTACGTGATTACAATTTATGTCCCGTATAAATTTACTGTTTAACAAATTAAAATATCAAAAATCTTAAAATAGTTATACATTTTATTTCATAACTAGAATTTTAATGCATCGAAAATTTAACATCGAACTATTTAAAAGTTATTAACATTTTAATGCCACTTTTAAAATTTGAGTTAATACTATAAAATTAAATATTTATTTTACAATCAACCCTATTATTATTTAGTTATATTAGCAATTTTACTTTTAGAATTATTAAACTATCATAAAATTGTTGCATATTTAAAAACTCGTGTCACTTGTGCATTTTCGCAGAGCTCTTAGATTGCATCTCCTATGGTATTTTTCTTCTTTTCTTTCTTTGAATCAAAAGTAACGTTAATATGTGATTAAAGAGTATAAACAACTTCATGACGACGCCCTCAAATCTTCTGTGCCATTTATCCTACCTCAATCTTGTCCTACGTAAATAAATGATTGAGATAAAATAGGACAGGTTAGGACAAGATAAATGGCACAAAAAATCATGTCCGCAAGACGACAGTTTCCTACATGCTAAACAACCATTTATATTTGATATAATTACAATTTTTAGTTTCTAAAGAACATCGGATACAGAAATCATTAGGCAGGTGAGAGAGATATAGGCAAATCGAAAACCAAGTTGAACCAGGAGTACTTTTCTTTTTGTTTCTCTATTATGCCTGAACCAGAGAATCATTTCCATACTTATTACCACCTTAGGGGGCAAGGAAAACCTTATTTGTGTCACAGTGCAGTATTTATTTGTACCTGTGACTGTCTATTTACTTGTATTGAAGAGATTTTCTATCTCCTTCTTGAACTTGTTTATAACTCTGTCCCTTCTAATTTTCATGGTTGGGGTCATCAAGCCACTTTCGATCTGGATAAAGTGGCAAAGAGTGAGCTCAAGTACTTGAATGTTACTTAAAGAGAAAAGCAGGCATCAAATACGTACTGTGAAAGGTTCCTCCAGAACGAGAATTGGACCAATTTGAAACGAACAGCCTGACATCCTGCATGTAAAAGCATTGTCTTCACAGATGGTACTATGCTGCAGATTGTCGCACTATTTCTCTAAGGTTGAATTAGTTATTACTGTTTTTTTGGATAAAATCAACTTTGGAGGATCGAAGTGCAACTTCACGATAAATAGTTGTGGCAGGTAAAAGTGAAAATAAGGTCAGGCCATCCTTGATTCTATCCAAGTTTTAACAGCATATACAGCAATAAAAAACAGGAGGAAAATTTAAGACCCTAAGGTTGGAGAAGGCAGTCACTCGGATTAAACTTTCTGTAATCCATTTTCATGCACAAAGTTTCAGGTGTTTGGGCATTACCAGTGTCTCAAATCTTCGTACAGCAAGTTGGTCATCTGTTCCCCGCTCAACTCAGGGCCACTGGGATCCACAACAGCCGACTTTTTTGCTTTCAAGAGTACCTCTTCTTTGTTTGGAACAACTATAGCTCCAAGACGACGTTGATCCTGTATAAGGAAACAAAGTCATTTAGTAGAGAATCAAAATGCAACATAAAATTAAAAAGGATAGAAATTTGAAGCCAAAGGTTGCCAAATTAAGCGTGCCTGGCCAATAACAACGATCTGTTGAATTAGGCTACTCTTCAAAGCTGCTTCTTCAAGCTCTGAGGGCTCAACGTTTTCACCTGTTTTCTAACTTAAATTAATAAAAGATATGGGGCAAGTTAAGAGGAATTGTCACATACTATCTCTGCAAATTGAGTTCAACTTGATATCACAAATAATTATAGTTTTGGAAGATTTCAGAGTAAATATGTGAGGTGAGAATCATCTTTAACATAGCTAGCAAGTAAACTCAAACATTGTAAAGCAGGCACAAGGTTAAAACTCACTTCAACCAAGGTTCCAGTTACTTTGACATCCAAAATGCAGTTTTGATTTTGAATAGTATATAAAAGAATGGAGGTATAAGAGGCCTGACTAAATCCCAAGAAAACCTACATGCTTCTAACATACCTGTGGAAAGAACAATAGTATCCTTGGCACGTCCTTCAAGAACGATGAATCCACCGCAAGAACGGCTTCTTCCTCTTGAATGTTGAGGAACTATCCAACCTATATCACCAGTGTTTAGCCAACCTTCTTCATCCAAGGCTTGCTTTGTTGCCAATTCATTCTGTCAACCACAGTCAAAAGTCCGTTACTAATAATCAATTCATCACTAACATTGTCAGGCAGCTACATGATTCACTGATTAAGATTGACTTTTGTACAGAAAGCTTTAGAAGCAAACTACCCAAGAAAACCAACAAAGTGCCTGGAGAAACTAATTTCACAGACAAGTGGAGATAATCAGCAAAAACACCTAAGTTCAAATATATAATGCCAGCACATTTTCCACATTCAGGGGCATAATAAGAGGCTGGAGGGCAAAAAGTAAACTCAGCTTATTTAGTTAAAAAAAATTCAAATATGGAGAAAAAACAATGTAAAACCTTCAATATTTAAAATAGGAATTTCCAAAAAATATATATATTTAAGAATAGGTCAAAATGGCACTAAAGGTGACTTTTGATATATTAAGAATAGATAACAATTCATTTTGTAGTTCCACCTTTTTAATCAGCGACTACCTATCTTTAGTTTATTTATAATTATATAGTTCAGATTGGCACTAGTTCGACCTTAAGTTGACCCCTTGACCTTTCCACTGCCCAAGTCAATAACTCAGGCCAAGTCTCAAAACATGAGTTTTAGTTTAAGAAAAGAAAAAGAGAAGAAACAACAGCACATGTATTATAACAGAATTAAAAGCGACTAAAACAACTGAAAAGAAATGGTCTGTAAAGGTCAAATCATTACCTTGTAGTAGCCTTTCATGACTTGTGGGCCCCTAACTTTTACAATCCCCTTTGAACCTACTGAAACAGCTTCATTTGTTTCAGCATCTACAATTTTGAATTCTGTATGTGGAATAGGGGGTCCAATTGAGCCAAGAACCTTCAAATTTTAAAATCTATTACATTGTCAATTGACTTACCAGTCCATTCAGATATCTAACATGAAGAATAAATCCTTCAAAATAGATTAATAACAAGAAAGAATTAAAATGTGTCAACTTCTGATGTTAGGATGATACATATGCGTAGCATTTTAAAGGTTTTCTTAAAACACCTAACGGGTATAAGCAGTTGAAACCTCATGTATCCTCAACACAATGAAAGATAGATGGGACATGTTAAATAAGGAAACAAATTGACATTACAACAGAATAATGATATTTTAGGTTTTCAAGGGGTGCTTATAGGTAGGTTATGGATTATTAAAGTAAACATTCCGGAGAAAAGAGTGCCTGACTTACTCTAATATGAGCAAATGACTTTTGCAACCGAGAATTTCTGAAGTTATAATATAACTGGTGCATATCTTACATTGCAAGTCGGTCGTCGTGCGGCAGTAACTGGTGATGACTCCGTCATACCATAGCCATTTTGAACTGTAACCTCAATTGCCTGCACTCAGATGGTGCATAAATAAGAGAATAACATTTAACGTCTTATTTATCCAAGCAACTGAAACAGATTTCAACCTCAAAGAATTTATCCACATATGAAGGAAGACTACCGCCTCCACTAATGCCAGCCTGCAGGATACCATAGGCACATAAAAACTCTTAATTAGTAGGAAAAGTACGAGTTCAAATCTAAATACGGAGACAAAAAATGATTGAGATCTTATGATGGAAAAGATACCATGGCCTTTATAGAAAACTCAAAGAATAACTTTGCTTCCTTTTATTTTATTACTTTTGTAGTACATTATTACATTTTGACCCACGAGCACTTTGTTCCTCTTTTACTTGTGTTTTCAGAGAAGTTGCAGGATGGAAGTATTGCATATGAGTAGCAATTATAGGGCTTTGTGAATAAGGTCAAAACCAATTTATCAATCGTTTACTTAAAAGATTTAAGTTACATTTTCAATACCTTATATGGACTTTCAAACTCAACAAATTGCTTTGCAAATGAAAAGGCATAAAGGATTCAAACTATTTTAACAACTTTTCGAGAGTGCAGGTTCCTTATACATGCAACATCTGAATTCTCACTCACTAAAAAATCAAATGAACACCTTACCATAAAAAGCAGGCATTAACAAAGACCATCAAATAAAGTAACCGAGAAAAACCAAAACCTTTCTTATTCCAATAGCAGAGTGGATTTTGCCGTACACAAGCTTTTTAGCCAACAAGTGCATTGGCAATAATATTGCAGCAACAAATCTTGCACATAACCAATGCAACATTGCATAAAGATATGATGGTTGATTCTGGTTCTTGGTCAGACAAGTCCCCTGAATGGAGTTCAACAGAAGAGAAATTGGTCAATTCAACCTTAAGTTGATGAGCTCTTGGATCAGGAAAGCAAGTTACCCATCTGTTAGTAACCAAACTTTTATCACCATATTCAGAAAAAAAAAAAAAGTGTTTCTGAGAACAGCATAACAAAACAACCAATAGGATAGTAGACTCTTATATGTTTCACAGAAATATTCTTTTTTCATATTTTGAAGACTTCATGTGCAAATAAGGAATGATCAAGGACATTAAAAGAGGATAAAAAGAAGAAAAGTTTGAGCTCAGACCTCGTAAATTCTCTTTGCCTCCATATATGCCAGGCTTATTCTGATGAATGTAAGTGCCAGAAACTTTCGAAGGGTTGAGCTTGTAGAAATCTGCTTTTGTATCCCACTACATAGACATCACATACTATTGATCATGCATAGATATAATTCTTAGTTGTCACTGAATTTCAAGATATGAAAAGGAAATAGAAAAAAGAAAAGATATTAGAGATATACACCAGGGTCTCCAAGTAAACAAGAATGAATAAACTTGATATCTAAGAAGACAGCAGAGTAATAGTACTTCGACTTTCAGAAGGGTTACTCTTTGATTTAGTAGTGGAAAAACTATAGAGCTTCATGAAACAACAACAATGACTTTCCACCAGCCCCTGACAGATAAAGCAATGGCACAAACAATCACATGTATTATGCTTTAGGATAGCATGTTCTTTAGTTTTAAAACAATTAAATACTGATTTCAGTGAGAGGAAAGATTCTGCTGAGTGCTGTTGTACCAAAAAGTGATGCAGAATAGCTTATATGGCAGGGTTTAAACAAAGAATCACCATTTCCAGTAGATGTTCAGGAAGTCTTCTTCATTTGTGATTCAAGTAAATGGAACACAAACTTTCGGAAACAGAAACACAGTTGAGTTGTGTTAGAGACCTAAATCCGAACAGTCACTATTCCGGCAATCAACCTCAACACCAGAAACTCAAGCAAGAAAACAATAGGAAAAACAGAGAAGAATAGAGTAATACGAGAAACTCAGTGTATTCGATATGTCAACCGGCTAAACTTCGAAGGTTAGCCAACCTCCACAATAGCTAGCTTCGAGGGCTAGCAACCTCCCTACAATAACCAATTCCTATATCCTCTTCTCATCTGTCGCACCCTACCCCTTTTATTCCCTCCTCTCTAACTAACTAACAAACTCAGCAACAAATCTCTCACATCCCTACACACTCTCCAATTACTGATCTGCCCGCACATCCCTACACACTCTCCAATTACTGATCTGCCCACCCTTCCTTTTCCGATTACAGCGGGTCTCAACAAGTTGATAAAGTCAATAGGCTATGACATACCTGTATAGTGTCTCATATACCAAAGGAACGGAGATCATGTAGTGTGGTTGATAACGCCGCAAATCATCCTGTAGAAAAAGATTTTGAAAATCACATGGGCCAGTATAACAGCATGCGATGCAAGTCCTCAACCAAATAAGAAAACTTTGAATATGAAGTCAGTGGACAATTAAGAAGATCAGAAAGCTGTACCTTTAAGTTTTTCACAGTGGTGTATACTTGCTCAACTCCCAATGTAAATATGAAATATTCACAAGCTCGCTCATAAGCATGCCAAGGTGGAAGCATACTTAGAAATCTATCCCGAGGTTCAGCCGGTACAATTTCGTAAAAATTATTTATCTGAAAGAAGTAGAAGAAGAAAAATATAAAGAAGGTATTTCCTAAGAAATAAGGAAATGATAATAAACAAAAATAAAGAAGCATTAAAAAGTTTAAACCAAAAGAGAACTAGCAATTTCATTAAGAACCTAGATAAATGCAACCATTAGAAAAATCCTCAAGCTGATTCAAATTAAAGAGACCAAAGAAACAATTATATCCCAACTTTGAAGGGAAGGGCAAATTTCTAGGAGCCGATGTCCCTTGGAAAGTTGCTTAATGAAATAGAATGAAATACTGTGATCACAAAACAAATAGAAAGAAAGCTGCATAGATCTGTTCACAAGAACTCCAGAAGTCTATGCACTGAGACGCTTGTCATATGTTTTTGAAATACAATTAGCCTCAATTGTTTTGCTAACTCATTTCCCCTTTAGCAAGCCTTGATACATAATATTATGGCACAGAAGTTTACATCATCAGATAGTAATAAATCACAGTAAACAATATAGTTAGTTATGCCAAACTTTTTAAAAGATTGCCAACTCATAATGGAAAAAAATGGCTATAGAGCCAAAAAAACAAGCATATAGCATACGTTCCTGCTAAGTAGGTCAATAGAGACTTGCATCAAAAGCATAACATCGGTGAATTTTTTGTCTAGCTTATAAAACGACCATTTCCTTTTCATAGAAAAAGTGCTACATCAGGAGGTAAAGGAAAGCATACATGGTGAAACTTTATGCAATTAGATGTTAATCAGTTAAATATGATGCATTACACTGATTTGTCAGAAGTGTTGATAAAGCCACATGGCTAGTGATACAATTTCATTAAAATTTCCAGGCAAAAATTACTAGAAGAAGAAAAGAATAAACGAACCTGGTGCAACAGATTCTTATGTGTAAGCATAACACCTTTTGGATTTCCGGTGGTTCCACTAGTATAAACAAGTGTAGCAACATCGTTAGAGTTGATTGTTTGAAATACACAGTTTCTCCCTGTAATCATCAGAATTAGTCAAGTACGTGGTATAAGCTTCTGCAACATCAGCAGTAAGTTTGTGTGCTACTATTGTTCATCTTCAATCAGGGAAAGATACCGAATTTAGGCCATCAATTTTTTTGGTAACGTCCTCCAAATTACTGACTTCTACAAATCTGTGGCCAGAAGATAAATAACCCAGAAATTCTTTTCTCTCAGAGAAATGAGACTTAAACTTAACTGTTATAAAGTATTTAGCATGAAGTTTCAAATTAATCTTAGCATTTATTGTCTAAGCTCATGCTACAGGGCCTGAGTAAAACGTACTGGTTTATAAAATAATGTGCAGGTCATCAAGAAATAGACTAAAAGGATCTCCCAGGAAGAACTGGCTCAGGAATCTAAGGAAATATATGATCAAAGTGATCACTTACTAGCATCACCAGAATCAAGCAAAGCATTACGGCTTTCTTGTCCCAACTCTATAATCTCCTTGTAAGTGAAAACAGGTATCTCCTTTTTATCAATTGTCAGGCATGATTTGTCTCCCCAGAGTAGAACGACAAATCTCAAAGTTGCATTGGAACAAAATATTTCTCCAATTCGATTGAATAATTCAGCATTGTCGACCACAAGGGCAACACTGTGGCAACCAAAACATATCAGCAGCTTTGTTGATTGAGACAAAATCAAGTGTCCATGTAATAAAGGGAGTCAAAGTTGTAGAAGCCTTATACTATCAAGTTAAAAGTGCTCTCATATCTATACAATTTCCAGCGAGTATATATGTAATTCAGAAAAATTAAAAATAAATATGGTTTTAAATAGCAAGTTGTGGATGCCAGCATTGCCACTGCAACATACACATAATGCAAACATGACTGAAGAAATTGCAGTCCATAAACTATTACCAAAACCACAATTGAAGTAGCTGACAGAACTCCACAATCTCCACTGTTTTTAGGTAATTTTTGATCATCTTGGTTTTGTTCATAATTTCGATCAAAGTTTTATTTTCTGTAAAAGTAGCTCAAATTACTTTTACACTCTATGGCCAATCTCCCAGAAGTTTAACCCATGTCCCAGCAGATTCAGTCCCTAAAATCTAAGTTTAATGTTTCTTGGCCTGGTTTTATAACCCAGTAACAAAGCATTGAACTATACTTGGCATACAGCTTCAGTTTCAAGCAAACATTGAAACAATTAGATGTAAGAAATCAATTCTGTTTTGATACTTGCGATAGTAAAGGAACATTTTATAAGAGAACTTCTCTGCCCACCTCTCAGAGTGATTGTATATATCCAACAGCTCATCAACTGATGATCTTGATCCCCTGACAACATTAATTGCACCCATGGCCATCATACCTACAGGAAACAACACAAGAAAATAAATTTTATACTCAATACAGATGATATAGTTAGTCCCAATGGTATATCATGAACAAGGTAAATCAAGAATGTAAAAATGTAAAAATGTCACCTAACTTCAAGATTAGATGGAGAAAACAAAGAGAAGGCATCCATTTCCTCTTTTAAAGAGATGTGAATGTTTGAAAATATTGAAAGATATGGCTAAACCAAGTACTCCAGTAATGATCAAAAATGATGAGATGAAGTTGAATTCAGGAAAAGGAGAACCAGAATCCCACAATCACAATCACAACCACACACATGAGCCCAAGGTTAGTAATATGATGTATAACATAAATCATACAAGAATAAGGAAATTTACTGCTGAATTTTAAAGAATTTGACCTGCTATTTACCTTGATCTGCAACAAGCCATCTACATGAATTATCAGCAAAAAGTGCAAGTTTTTCATCTGACTTTACTCCAATAACTCTCAGCCCTTCAGAAAAAGCTAAAATTTCCTGTTCCAACTACAATTTCAAGAGGAAGGAAAAGGTTTAATTGGAAAATACAGAGAAAACTTGAAGCCAGCGTACTATTCTGAATTAGGCAGCTATGCTAAATCTGGATTAAGAAATTATGTTATACGCCAATCTTAAGAGTAATTAGAAATATGCAAATTTTTTAAAGTTTGTCTTGAGAGCACTAAAGTCATATGCGGCCTTCTATATATCGTTTTTTTTAATACAAGCCTTTAAAAATGGCACAACCAACACATTTTCCCTTGATCCCATTGTGGTAATGACATGAGTGGAAAGAACTATTAACTGAGCTGGTAGGGTGGCAACAGTGGCAGTAGAAATAAAACAGAAAAACGTGACAACAGAAAAATGTGGCTGCAGCAAAACCGCATCCTAACAAAATGAGCAATGCAGTTGCTGGAGAGGCAATGGCAATCTATAATGACAATGCTAAAATTTGTTACAGAGATTTTTCTTATTTGTAATTACAATCCAATACAAAGCAGTGCAGCAATAATACCTGACAGGAGCATGAAATGTGTACTAGAATTACAGGAACCATGTAAAACAGTTAGGTACTTATAGTGTCCAAGTGTAAAATGGTTAAGAGTAAATATCAATATCATTAAGATCCAAATTCTCCAACATGAAAAGTGAAACACGCCCTATCAGCACTTATAAGGAAAAGAAAACAAGGTGCTGCACCACAGCTAACAGATTTCTTTATAAACTTCATAGCAACAACCAAATAAAGAAAGAAATTTAATGAGTAATGCCAAACATGTGAACCGGAAGTTACCTGTTTATAAGTCATATTGGTTGGTGGGTCATGATATGGATCCACGAGTGCAACCTGATCACCATATTTCTCTGCTGACGACCTCCAAATATCCGGAACTGTCCTCCATTCATCAGAAGCTAGGGCCCCGTTGCTTGAAAGTAGTGCACTTTCTAGGTAAGGAGGGCACCTTCTTATACTGGTTTCCAATGCCTATGAAAGAAAAAATGAAAAAAGGACATTATACTACTCCCGGTCATGTGTCTTGGATAAACATGTGAACGTTAACACAAAAGCAAACGTGAAGAACTTGGATGCCTTCCCACATTAAGAAAAAGCAATGGACAAGCATGCATGGCCTTTATGAAGTAAACTTTAGGAAAGATGAAAATTTTAGTTGTGTGATTTCACAATTTTGCTTTCAAAATATTAACCTACATCAAATAGAGGACATTAATACGCCTTAAGTGGAAATTTGAGAGAACTCCAAAGAATTAAAGATAAAAAGGCACATAAATTCATGAACGCGTTCACATTGTCTACTGGTATTGAAACATGAAAAAACACATCTGGGACCAGCTTTCGTAATGGGTTTGTACAAGCTAGATAAATGATGCATTGACACCTAGGAAGCCAACCGAATTGCTCATAACTTCATCTAATTATGCAGCACCTAAAACTGAAAGCAGCAAAAACCCCGTATGTCACTATCGCAATAAATATAGAACGTGTAAAACTTGAGAACTCAAACTTATTAATGACTACACTGCTCATGCTTTCTTTGGGGACCCTAGCAAGTTCTACGGTCCTATCCTAGGCCTTCACCTATCAAACAAACCTTTATTCAGCGCAACGTAAAACAAAAAAAGATTTTAAAAATTAAGGACAGAGGTTCCTCTGTTTTCATCAAAAATAGTAACTCATTTAACCAAAATTGTTCAATCAGATCATCAGCAACATATGTGATTTCCAGAACTTGTCCAAACAATTAACAATCAAGAAAACAAGAGCACCGCCAATATAAAAAAAATCAATGAACTCAACAACGCAGAACCATCGCACAAAAGCATATTTCCACGCATAGCAACGTTACATTGACCAAGCAAGAACAAAGAGAGAAAAGAAATGGTAATTGAAGATAAACCTTGGATTCGCAACAAAGTCGAAACCGGCCAACAGAAGAGAGACGGTGACAGTGTGCAGAGAAGACTGGTCGGCGAGAGAAAGACGTTAAGTAAAGCGCACGTCTAGGGTCAAAAGTGCCCAACAGAAAGTGAGTCGTGGAAGAAGCAACAGCCATGCTATTGGCAGAAACTGGGTGTGGTGGATTCAGCAAAGCTGCCCTGAGTATATCCTCTGATTCATATATATAAAGAATCAAGCAACCAAAAGAAGGTCTAGCGAGAGAGGAAGTGCAGAGAGGACAAACAGAATGAGTATACGAGTGATATAAAAGTAAATATGTAAGTTAATAGATTGGATTTTTGATCCTAACGTGGACGCGGGTGGGAACGGGAGCGAATAGGAAGACTGCTTGTGAGTTATGTATGTTTTGTCAAACAGCAGGAGCAGCTGTAACCGAACCGACGAGGCTGTTCATTGGACATGTGTCCGTTGACGATAACATTCATTTGCTTCATTGCCTGGAAGATATCAATTATAGCTTGTATTATTATTATTTTACTTTTCGGATTGTCTGCATAGGCTTTTCAATTTTATCTTATTCAAATAAACAACGGAATGCATTATTTGTTTGGTAGAAATATTCGGTAAATTTGATTATTTAGAATTAATTATTTATGTGTAAAATAATTTACGAGAATGTAATTTTAAAAAAATTATAAGAGTATAAATATTATACATCTTAATATTTCATTGAATATTTTTATAAGATTTTAGAGTTTAAATAAATCATATTCACTTGTACTATTTTTATCATTTATAAAAAATTTATGCAACTGTTTTTATTTTCATTTTCTTTTAAGGTCAACATTTTATTTCTAACCTATATAAAATAATTATAAGAACAAACATTGTTCATAAAATGTAAGTAATTAAGAACCTCAATTAAAGGGTACAATTGACTTTTGATTGTTAATTTTGGCTTATTGATTGAAAACGCTCATATGTAGGAGTGTTTTCATTTTTGACTATTTATCTTAAATTAGTCATCAGATATGATGCTCTCCAAACAGCTTTTGTAACTGTTTGAAGATTCAAACAGCTAAGATAACCAATTAGCTAAAAAATAGTTGATTGGTTGTCTACCAAACGAGGTTATAATATATTTAGCTGAGATTAAGATTTATAATGGAATGAAATGTAAATTGATAGAATATTAGAAAATTGTTATTTAGGATAGATAGAAGGGTTGATAATATAATATGATAAAGTGTTGTTAAAATAAGGGTTTATAATATAATATAATGTAAATTTATTTATCATTTTATATTTTATATTAAAGTTTTCAAATCAGAATTTTTTATTTTTATTGATTAGAATAAAATAAGATATAATCTTTTTTTCATTTCATTATATTATAAATAGAATAATATGATATTTCATTTTATTTTATTAATAATTCATTAATCATATTAGATAAGTATAGACAATGAATGTGTGTAAATTCATAGATAGTTGCCGTTAACTAGAAATGGCCACCATCAACCACTTGTGGGACAATCAACCATGAACCATCACCCCGTCCCCGTCCCCGTACCCGTCCCCGTCCCCACAGGTTGGTTTGTCCTTCAAATTGAATGCCATAGCAGAGATATCCGGCTCTACTTCTTTGCACTTAAAACTACCATGTTGCTCCGTGTTTTTATGCAACTTGCACTCGCCACAACTGTCGGGACTTATGCAAGCAAAGGGATGAGAAATAATTATATAAAACAAATTTTAAAAAAAAATTAACCTCAAAATAATGCCTTTTTATTAATTTGTTCAAATTAAGTTTTAAGCCGACCAATGTTATAAATATCATATCAAATTCAATACCAAATCGAGTTCTAATGTAGTATTTGTATCAATGGCATCGCTTAATATTAAGTACTATTTTGTTAATTTTTTAAAAGTATAAAATTGTCTTTAAATTTTATAAAATTACAAAATAATCCCTCATTGTATCGAGTTACATAATTTTTACTTTTATATTAAATTTGTCTAAAAGGTCATAATAATATGTAGGGGTAAAACTGTATACTATTATTTGTATGTGAGTCTATCAAAAACGGTCTCTTTATTATATAAAAGTAAAGCTGCGTATTATCAGACATTCTTAAATTTCGCTTAAATGCGAAACTTCAAACTAGATATAATGATAATGATAATTATGAAATTGACACCTACATTATACTACTATCTGGCTACTTTCATGTCTACATTATGAATTGCTTCTTTAGATTGAAGGTAAGATTGTTTTTCTTACTTAACCATCAAAAGCTACGTATAAATATCAAATTTAGCGATTAAAATTTGAAACTTTTCCTTACATCAATTAGACTAGAAGTTTTAGACTAGAAGTTAATTGGTCCATACATCTAGCCATCCTCTTTTCTTCTCTTTTTTTAAATTTAATTATTATTAAAATAATTAAATTAATCGAAATTAATTTCATAGTAGCACTTCAAATCAAAGTTTAAAGTTTTTTTTAACTTAATTAAACTTTTGATTTCAATTATTACTTAAAGCATACTCATATAATCCTAGAATGTGCATTGCAATTAAATTTGAAAATATTAATGCTTGAATTTTGTTTCAATTTTAACTATTTTAGATTGGAATTGAATATTAAACAAATGACAAGATCCAAGTTACAATCTTTATATGATTGAAGGATAAACCAATTGAACTATTGAAGTATAGTTTGTGAACGAATATGAATGGCGACGACAACGAGTTAACGAATTAATCTAATTTTGAAATCACAAACTTTGTCATCCTACCCTTAATTGCTTTGAGGAGATGGAATGTCCACTGAGGAATTTACTGCAACGCCCTTGTCGAATTGGGTAGTCTTTCGTATCATATTGCTTGCCTCCTTGGAGTTGGACCCTACCCCTTTTGTTTTCATTTTACTATCCTTTTCAACTTCTTGTCATTGTGTAATAGGCCCATACAATTGGCCCATATTATCTTGTCTATAATTTAATTCTCAAATTTTAAAGTATTTAAAATTTAAGAATAAAATATAACATTAAAATTAAGAATAAAATATTTAATTATATAAAGGATCTAAAATGTTTTAGTCAAACTCTGTATTTATAAGTGTTTTTAATATATTTTTAAGTTTGGCCTTTATAATATGCATTCAATTTAATAAAAATAGTAAATTCATATTGTAATTCGTTATTCTTTAGAAGAAAATCATTATAAGAAAACTTATAAAGGATTTTATTGTATAGAAGTAATAAAATTTATATATTGTTATATTATTAAATTTAAAGGTTTTTACAATGAGTTGAACTTTGACTTCTATAAAAGAAACTTGCCCTTATTTGTCTTTACCTATCTCATGTCTAGCCTATGCTTAGGCTTAGGCTTAGAGCTAAGCAAAGGTTAAGAGCATCATATTCATAATTCCAATTTCTAAGCATCTAACTCAACATTCATGATCCTCTGGTCCAGGTGCTCTGGCCCTATCCTGTGCTCGCACCTGGGTCAGAGAATCTCAGCCATCCATTTAAGTTAAATGGATGGCTAAGAGCCTCTGACACATGATAGAATCACCTGGACAGAGGATCAGAAGTAACATCTAAGAAACAACCCCAAGGACTTGACAGCAGGATCAATTTTGTCCAAGTAGTACAAAATCTTTGGTTGAGGATTGTGCATATATATATATATATAAAACGAGGAAGCTGGAGTCCCCAGGTCCCAACCAGTGCAACCTATTTCCCACCTTTAGTACATAATAATACAACTGTCGCCACTTGTCTAAACCATCAATTCATCTGCAAAAGCATCCTATGAATGACAATGGGTCCCCACAACATGTGCGCTTAGCTAACACTTTTCAGGAGTTCTCATCCGGTGACATTGCTGACTTCTGGTTTCTAGCCCACCTAATTCACAACTATACATCACAATCCAACACAAACGTAGAATCTCATTTCCAACTCATCATGCATTTTATATTTGTTTGTTGCCCTGATTCTAAACAAAACAAACAAATATTATTGCTGCATGCGTAAAATGAGTAATACATAAGTCAACTAAGAATATGAAGAATATATAATATTTCCACGCCAAAACAATATTACTGTATCAATCTATAAAACTTGAGTCATACAAATAAAAACAATGCCAACTATATATCATCCCTTTCCCCTCCCTCCTCCTCATGTAACTCCACCATAAACAAATCAATCAGTTAGCCATACGAATCCAATAAACGCCATATTTCACCCTAACAGTCCAGCTTTAGACCAATTAAGATCATGAAAGAAAAAAGAAACATACAACACCGATCAATATACTGGAACAGCGAACTTTGGTGATTAGGACTGATAATCCATCAACTTGAAAAACACAGAAATATTTACCCTCCTCCTTAAAATTTTAGGATATTCTACCCTTGCTATCGAGCATCGTTTGAAGTGAATGTGTCGAATGGCTTTGGGGGAAGACTCGTGTGGCTCTGAGAATAGAATGTGCCATTAAACATCATGGAGGAACCTTCATCAGCTTGCCATCTTTGCAGAGCTTGAGGAAGGCTCATATGAAGGTCAATGCCATAATTATCTTCTTCTTCTTGGTTAGCAGGCCTCCATTGCTCAACAAGAGGGCCCAAAATATTTACAGCATGTCCCATGTCTGGTCTTTGGTATGGTTCACGTGCAGTGCAATGCCCTGCTAGTTCGGCCACTCTATAAATGCTTTCTAAGGTCTCTTCATCGGGATCAAGAGTATCGTCAAGTGCTTTTGGGATGTTCTCCTTATTGATTAGGATCCTGCGGAACCAAGTGACAAGATGAGCTTTCTCATCCGGCACAGAGTCATCAAGGGCTTTTCTTCCAGTTAGCATCTCCATAAGAACGACTCCAAAGGCGTAAACATCTACCTTTGTCGTCACTCTTCCAGTAGCTGAAAACACAAGAATTATATGCATTTAGTTTCATTAACTTGTCAAAAAGAAATAAGAATGTGTCGAAGTTCACCAACACAAAATAACACAATTCTAAAAAATTGTGGATTGAACAGACCATGTACATAAACATGAAAAACAAGAAAAATACCAATCAAAGAATGTGACCAAAAGATAAACTTGGTCAATCAAACCAATAAAAGATGACTTGATAAGCATAGTGAATTTTTCAAGAAAAGAAAGTCAGTCATAGCCAGATGTAGTATGCTGTGATGACAGGGGAGTAAAAGACCATAGGAGAAATCAAGGTGCTGCTGATACATGCACAGAATTGTTCCATTTGGAACAGTAAGAGAGAATTTCGCATTCTCAAGCCCTTCCCTCCATGCCCACCCCACTCTTGTCCCAAAATAAAGGTGATAATGCCAGAATGCTTTCAAACTTCCGACCAAATAGCTCATCAAAAGAAATTTGAACCAGACATGGAGAAAAAAAAGAAAGAATGCTAGGAATTGAACCCTAAACCTTGGTAAAAACAAATAGGCTTTCTTCCATTATCAAACAATAGTAGTAATGCAAGACTCTGCAACTTAATTTCAAGTTATCATACTTGTGAGAATTTTACTAAAGAAGACAATGTAAACAAAGAAATGAGAATCTCTAACGCATTTTCACTCAATCTAAGATGTGCAATGTAGATTTTCCTTCCTTGTAATTTAGCTGCAAATTATAACGATGCACCATAAATCATCACATTATGTACACCATCGACATAAAACAAAAACAGACATGTGGCAAGCTACATACCAGCGTACTCAGGGGCAAGATAGCCAAAAGTGCCTGCCAATCGTGTTTCAACAGAATACTTCCCATCAGGTGCATTTCTAACCAAACCGAAATCTGCCACTTTAGCTCTCATGTCGTCACCCAGAAGAATGTTTGAAGGCTTCAAGTCTCTGTGAATGAAACTTTGTTGAGCTAAACTATGCAAATACTCAACTCCTCTTGCAACATCTAAGGCGATGGTAACACGTTGTTTCCACGTAAGTGGAGGGAACCCATGATCTTGCCATTCAAACAAATGCTGCCCTAGTGTACCCTGTGGCATAAACTCATAGACCAAGAGCCTCTCGTTGCCATTTACACAGTACCCTAAAAGGGCAACTAAGTGTCTATGCCTAACCTTGGTAAGCACAGCAATCTCAGCCTGAAACTCATTCAAACCTTTGGTGCCCATCGAAGATGATTCCATCCTTTTGACTGCAATCTTAGTCCCATCATGTAACTCCCCTTTGTAAACAACTCCAAAACCACCTCTTCCAATGACATTATCCTCACAAAAATTGTTTGTCACCTGTCTAAGAACTTCAATCGATATTGCAGCATTCCCACCCTCAAGAATCTTATGGCCACTATCACCACTAGCACCTGGACTGTGCAATTCACTAGGAGCTTCATTATGAACATTAATCGCAACTTCTACTCCGTTCTTAACCATTGCATTCCCTTTATCCACCCTCCCAGTCTTATTTTTCCGTTTCATATACTTGTAAAATATAAACGCCAAAACAGCAAGGAAAACAACAATAGCAATAACAATACCAGCAATTACACCTCCTGATGTTCCAATTCCTCCACTTAAGCTTCCACTGGGCGTACCAGCATTGGTACCAGATGATCCCGGACTGCTACTCGGGCTGATTTTAGTGCCCAGAAGAGCATTCCCCGGTGTAGTTATGAACTTCACAGTGGATGGAAAAACCGGGATTATACCTGATAGATTATTGTTGGAAACATCAAGGGAACGTAGTTGCGTCAATGTGGTCAAGCTAGTTGGAATGGTGCCAGTCAAATTATTGTCATTGAGATACAAATTCTGCAACGAAGTTAGATTCCCAAATGCGGGAGATATATTCCCCTGTAAACCCTGCTTTGACAAATTCACAGTAGTAACATTCATCTTCTTTGAATCACAAGTGACAGACGGCCAACCATTACAAGCATTATTGCCCTGCCATTTATCAGACAGAGATACTGGGTACCCAAAACCCCCCGCAACGGCAAGCAATATATCAACTTGGGGATCACAGGCAACTCCAGTATCAGCGCAGTAATTGTTGGTACCATCGTTCACAACAGAAGTAACAGTTCTAGGAAACACGGGTTTGCGACCCTGTAACTTGTTATTCGACAAAGACACATTGCGCAATGCAGGAAGCGCAATCAAAGAGTCCGGGACGATCCCAGTAAGCAGATTGTCTCGCAGTTGCAAGTCCCAGATGTTCTTGCAATTAACAAGATCGGGAATTGGACCCGTAAACTGATTCTTCTGCAACCAAACCTGGACCAACTGAGTCATAGACGCAAGCACATCGATTCTACCACTTAAACCCATCTGCTGATTATTCAACCACAGGTTTTGTATGCCAGAATCAGCCATTGAAAGCGGCAAAGCACCCGTCAAGTTATTATAACTAAGCCTCAAGTTTTGCAAACTGGGTAACGACCCAAAAATGTCCGGAATGGACCCAAAGACATTAGCTTGATTAACTGTCAAATTAGTGAGAGTCGTGGACGCAGCGAGATCGAGAGGAAGCTGCCAAGGAGCTAGATTTTCATTATTCCCCATGCTCAAAGTCTGCAAGCTTGTGAGACCCTGAAAGCAACCAACAGGAACAGAACTGAAATTGTTGTTGTCAAGGAAAATGGATTGGAGATTGGTCAAGTTAGCAAACGACGGTATATCGCCGGAAAGCATGTTGTTCTGGACGGAAAATGTCTGGAGCTCTGACAAGGTGGAGATTTCAGGTGGAAGAACCCCACGCAGACTCTGACGAAACAACGAAATGGAAATGACATGCTGTTTGCCAGAATCGCACGTAATGCCATCCCAGCCACAGAATCTGGAGGCGGACGTCGTCGACCAGCCGGTGGGTAATGGGGTAACGGCGTTGGCCAGTTTCAGCATAACTCCCCCGTCGTCTGCGGCAGCCGGAGAGAGGAGGAGAAGCAAGAGTTGGAGGACGAGGACGAGGAACGGGTGACCCATTTTGGTGGATCCCACAGACACCCAGAGATTAGCGCGGAATGAGGACGACAGCTTTAGAGAGAGAAGTAAAAAGGCTAGAGAGAGAAAGACGTGGATGTTTTAGGTTTAAAGAAGAACGAGAGGGAAAAGTTTAAGATTATAATTTAAGACACAGTTAAGTTGAAACTTTGAGGACAGAAGGGAACAGCTCAGCTTCGAGAGCAAGACACTGTTTCAAGAGTTTTTTTTGGAAAATAACGCTGTCTCAAGAGTTGGTAGTATAATTATTATTGTTATTTTTTTCAAAAAATTTAATTAGTTACAATGTTATTTATCCTAAAAATGACAAGAAAATCTGTGTTTCATCTTAACTGATTTTGTTTGTTGTGTAGTTGAGATTTGAGAAGAAGGGGGGATCGTGGTATTCCACGCGCCACCACAAAAACCACAGAATGTGGCCAAGTCTTGGCGACGGTGAGTCGGCCATCTCGTAGGCCGAACGGATAATCTGCACATTAACTCGCTGTGCCAAAAAAGTGACGACTTGACAGTAAATTCTTAAAAGCAGCTTTTATGGCTTTTTATACTAGTTATTTTTATTTATTAAAAGTATTTTTATTATTTTTACTATTAAAATAAAAAGCTTATGAGGGGATTAAATTTTTATCTAATTATTTTAATAGCATTTACTATTCATTTAAACTATATTACATAGTCAAGCATCGAAGGCAATTAAAAATTTAGTAAAGAGGTTGTTTTCAATAAAATCTCATATAAATATAACACGAAGATATTATAAAATGATTTAAAAATATATAAAAGATTTTAAAAATTTAGAATAAAGTAATAATAAATAATTAAAATAGAATTACATTATTATATGTATTATAATAATTCACTTTATGATATTTTTAATAATTTTAAACTAATAAAATAAATAAATTTACACAAAAAGCCATAGATTTTCAAAATAAATCCATTGAATAACTTTTATTAGGGCTTTTACTTTTGAACCATATAAAAGTGATAACTCTCTTTATTTATGAATAAATAAAAATAAATAAAATGTTATTATCGTAAGAAGGTAACAAACAATTTACACAACCAAATGTAGAATCGAATGATAGATAGTGAACGACAATTCGAGTTGGAGAATAACAAATTGTTAGATAAGGGATCTGACCAAAAAAGGAAATTTTAAAGATGTGACCAAATGCCCATAACAGGCTAAACGACTATGTATAAACTATTAAAAATTCATATGAACTATCGTGAAAGTTATAGATCCAAAAGATACTCGTTAGTTGTAATAATTACATAAACTCTTATTATATATTCAAAGTGATGATGCAATCTTAAAATTGAAAATATAATTTTTTTTAGTTGTCTGCAAGATTTTAGGAGGGTCCCAATTATGAGAAGGCACATTTAAGTCATCCACATTTAGATTAATCCCCGCTCAAATTAGATAGGTCTCTTGTAGGTGGCAAAACTCTAACCCTTACCAACTTAAATTGAAAATATAATTTGATTGTCATAAAAGGAAATTCATGATTGAAACAAATTTAAAAAATTAAAAAACCGAAACCGTGTGCTTTTAAATTGCAGGATTTGGTTTGTGAGAGAGAGGAAAAAAAACTGTCAGCCTTAGTGGTAGGTTTCAAAGGGTGGCCCCACAAACATGGGGGATGCTTAGACGACAGCTGTTGTTCCTTGATTTATGTCGGAACGTGCCTTTGCTCCTGGCATTTCCGGTTCAGGATTCTGCGGTTCTGCCCTTAAAGACTCGAAGTATTGCGATTCCGCCCCAGCTGTTCTTACCGTGCTCCTCCCGAACCCATGTGGAGGCCACAAGACTTGGTTGATTTGGTCCTATCTTTCGATAACAAAACGACGTTTTAATGCACCAAAAATAAAGAGCGAAGTCGAATGAGTCATCACTACAAAAGTAGATTCCTCTTCTTCCATCTTTTATTAATAATTACGTAAATTCAGGATGTAGGTGAGTTAATAAGGAGTTTTTTTGATTTAAGTAAAGTCACGAGTTTGAACCGTCCTCATATATGCAGCCGTTTAAAATTTAGAGTCTGAGCTTTACCTCCCGCAAGGGACCTACTCGACTTGAGTGAGAATTAGTCTAAAAACGAATAACTTAAAGGTACCTTTCTATAATTAGAACCCTCTTAAAATACCTCGTGAATAATCAAAATAAAAAAATTACTACATAAATTCTTTATCAAAACTTTTTCAAGAAGCCGGATACGTCTTTTGTAAAAGTATTGTACTTTAGCTGGAGCCCACGCCCAGGGACGACAATGCAATTTAGGGAAAGCATTTGGACACAGAGATTTGGGGTGTTGTCCATTATGTAAAGGAAAGTTCCCCTCACATGAAGATGAACATGAACACGAACACGTGGTTTTGGTCAATTGGTCTCTATCTCGTGAACGGCATTTTCAATTTTTTCCCCCCTGTAGATAATGTTCTTAACTTCAGTTTATATAATCCAGCTTTTAAACGTATATAATATATTTGGTTAACAATGTAGAATAACTACTAGTCAAATACGCGTTATATTCATAAGGGGTTACTAAATTTAAGGTCTACTCAAATATAAATGTTAGGTTTAAATTCATGTTGATGAAGAATATGGACTAAAATAATCGAATGCTTCTTCTACACACATTAGCGATAATTAAGGTAACTACAGGTTTGAATGTGTTTATTTAATGAAGCTGGACTCAATCAATAGAGACTGAGAGCACGCAAAACTCATGCAAGTAGAGTTGAAGAATCTCAACTCTCTTGTTGGGCTAGCCCGTGAAAGAAATAAGCATAAGCCACGGCTATTTCCACTCGTCATGTTTGAAAGAAACCCAAGTCAATTGGTAGGTTGTTTGTTTTCATTTTTTCTTTTTTTGTTGTTGTGGCTTTTATAAAAAATGAAACTTTATGTTAAAATAAGTTTGGTTCGTTAATGTTGTATTATGTTATTTCAAAAATAAAAACTACAACTGTTTCACGAAAACAGAAGAAAAAAAAAACGTTTCCCTAATATTTCACAACAAGTTTTCATGTATTCTAACACATTTTTTTTCACAAAACAAGTTTTCTCTCTGCGCCAACTTCAGCATCTTCAAGGCCTTGTAGTGAATTTCTGGCGATTGTTTCAGGTTTGTGTTTGTTTCTATTGCTTGTTACTGTACTATATCTCTATTATTCTGTTTCTATGATTTCTCCACGTATTTGTTATTTGTGTGTGCTTTCCTATATGCTTGTTATTTGTTTTATTTGTTTCTGCGATTTCTTCGCGTAGCTGTGTTGTTACTTACATTCTTGACCTTTAGAAGATCTTCGTCTTTACAGAATACGACACGAAGGAATGAAAATGACTTTTTTAAATATGCTACAGTACCCATACATGTTATTGTAGCATTACTTGTTATTCATTGTTTCTATGTTTTCTCTGGTTGCTTTGCTTGTCAGTGTTTTTGTAACAGTAGGTCAAAGCCGTTGCTGTTTCTGACGGTGGTCAAAAAAGAGGAGGTAGAGGAGGGTCGTTAGTGTTGTTATTGGCCGAGCCTTAACGGCAGTGAAGATCCATTTTATTTTTTGTACACCTTTACCTCTCTCTCCTCTTCCTACCTTCCCCCTCGCATTCTTGACTTTTGGTTTTGTGGGTTTTGCTACTGGCTATTAGCTTGATGGGAGTTTAGCAAGTTGTGATCTGATGAATATGAGGAATCAAAAAATATTGGTGTTTTGTCTAGACAATATGAGGAATCAAAAGATACCTTGGTTCTCTTGTTTTCATTCATTTATAGAGAAAAAAAAAAGCAAAGAAGATAACCTTGGTGGTGACGATGGGTGACGAGAGAGAAAAAGAGCAGAAGGTGAAGAGAATGGCTACGACAGCATACGATCACGAGAAAGACACACGATGGGCAGATTACTAGTCCAACATGCTCATCCCTCTTCACATGGCCTCTCGCTTCGAAGTCGTCGACCACTTCAAGCACAAGTTCTATCAACCCTACATTCGTATTCATCCTCATTCCATACTCACTCCCTCAATTTGCATAGGCTTTCGGATAGAGAACTATTATTTCCCATTTGTATTTTTTTCTAAGTTTAACAGTATCTGTTGCATGGCGTGTTAAGTTCTTCAAGATGATTGTCGAGTGTAGCCTTCTATTTACAAAATGTGCCTTTTATACAACAAATACTGTTAAAATCCTTGTGGTACTTTTTTTCTATATTTTTAACTTTTTATCTTATCTCAAGTAGTCCTTGTGTTCTACTTGTCTAATTTATACATCGGCCTAAAATCTGTATCTTTCCTACTATAATCTTATTATTGCACTCATGTCCACACTCGCCTATGACACATTGACACTATTGATTATTGGATATGATAGCCAAAAGGTGTTGCCTGTGTACTTGTTTCACTCCTATGACACATTGACACTTTTTTTTTTGCAACCCAATACATATTAGACATCTTATAGTATTCACGACTAAGTCATATATATCATCTAAGTGCAACTTAAACAAAAAGACCATGAACTTTGCAGTTGCAAATCTCAACTTCAAAAGAACATCTCTAGTACATTTCCTTACAAGCCAAACCAAAAGAACATCTCTAGTACATTTCCTTACAAGCCAAACCTCCATCAACCGTCTGTGTCTGCATTCAAAGTCCAGTTATTTCCCTTAATCTGAAAATAAGGCACCTTATCGATTACTTTGTATCCAACTTTGAACCTTACATCCTGATGTTTCTGAATATTAAGTACTACAAGAGAGCTCTGCAACTCCTTTTGGCTTCCTCTCCTTAAGTTCTTTGTCAAAATTGCATCGTCCCTTAATGTTAAAGTTTAGCAAGCCATCATTAATCACATGAAATTCCTTCTTTCGCGTATGTTATAATGTAGCTTTTCATGTCTTGTGTAATGTACACCTATACCAAGATTAGCTGATAATTCTAGATAGAAATGCCTAATCATCGCACTAAAGTACGATGGGCTCCAATTTAATTTCTAAACCTAAAATTGTGTCTTAGAATCTATGAGGAGTTTCTCCTTGGCGTGAATTCTCAGAGCTTTAGAGTTAAGTCCATATCTCAGAGACGCCTCCATATCTTTCCACCACAATCACTAGGAATCTCCTTCACTTTCCCTGGAAACCCTAAAAAGCCCAAATTTAGTTTGCAAACCCACATTGACATTATTGATTATTGGATATGATAGCCAAAAGCAACTACCTGTGTACTTGTTGCATTCCTATGACACTATTGATTATTGGATATGATAGTCAAAAGTTGTTGCCTGTGTACTTGTTGCACTTGATAACATTCAGGCGTGTTTCATTTGTCTCCACGTAATAGCTATTATTCCTTATAAGTGTGGAGAATTGAAACATTAAATGCTTTGAACGTGAGTTCTTCAAGTCATTTATTGTGAATCTTATTCTTTTTTTTCACGTAATTATGTCATTTATTATGAAACCTATTCTTGTCTTCACATAGCTTATAACTGTGGGGAACTAAAACATTAAATGCATTTGTACATTAGTTGAATTTGCTTGTGAATCTTGATGAAGTGGCTTATTACCTTAAGCTAAAGTTGAAATAAAGGAATGTGTAAATGATTTATTGTAGTAGTTTTACTACCAGGTTTTCACATATAGTGGAAATTTAATTTGTGTACAAGTTTAGACATCAAATATTTTTTAGAAATTATTATGATTGTCACATGTTTATTTTAAACTATATTTAGCATTTAATACTTTGTAACAATTATTATGATTGATGTCTCTTATATGTTATTACATTTAGAGATGGAAGGCTTGAATAATATGAATGATTACAATGATTGTACGGAAGTAAATTAAAAAGATGGAGTATGGAATGATACTATAGAAATGTATTTAATCTCCTTGATGGTTGAAGAAGTGAAGAAGGGAAATCGAACGACTATTACCTTTTCCAAATCTGGTTGGAAGAATATTAAAGTAGCGCTTCAAACAAAATTCAATAAGGAGTATACTAATATTCAATTGAAGAATAAGTATAATGGATTAAGGGCCAGATTGAAGAATTTCAAGAACTTACTCAAAGAAACAGGAATCGGTTACAACTCTTTTACTGGTGAAGTTAATGCTACAAATAAACGTTGGGAAAATCTATTTAAGGTAAAATATGTCTTTTGTTTTATTAATATATCATATTATATAATATTCATTTTCATTTATCTTTTTTATCATTATAGATGCATAAAATGGCTCACAAATTCAAGAAAAAAGAATGTAAGGAATTTTTAGACTTGTTTCATATTTTTGGAGATACTACTGCAATTGATGTGCATGTACATCCATCAACTAAATCTCCATCGAATAATACAGAAGAGGAACATAAAAATCATATTGATGAAGATTACTTGTATAATAGAAAAGAAGATCAAGATAAAAGTTAACCGTCTAAGAGAAAGAAGTATCCTAAGAACAAGAAGGCAAAGAAGACACTTTCTAATATTGTAGAAGAAGCCTTACTTAGTGGACAATCAAAAAGGAAGAATGATTTACTTGAGAAAAAATTGAGTGAAACATCATCCACTGCAGAGAATAGATCTCAAGAGTCTAATATAATGATGGAATGTTTGAATTCTTTAGATGAATTGGGTGTTGTCGATGTGTAATATGGAAAAAAATTTAAGGCTGTACACGATTCTCCACTTTATAGGGATATTTTTTTAAGATGACACAAACAAGGAAGCTAGATTGGATTATGTCATTTTAGTTATATTTTCATGTTATTGCATATTGAATTCTTATTGATTTGACACTTTTATATTGAGCACTATTCTATATTTTGAACATTTTAAGTTTATGCTTTGTATGAATATTTGACTTAATTTTAAGTTTATAGTTTGTATGAATATGTTTTTCTATATTTGATTAAATATATTTGATTGAATATTTTATTAATTGTTTAGAGATGGAAGGCTTGAACAATATGAATGATTACAATGATTGTATAGAAGAAAATGAAAAAGATGGAGTATGGAATGATACTATAGAGATGTACTTAATCTCCCTGATGATTGAAGAAGTGAAGAAGGGAAATCGAACGACTATTACCTTTTTCCAAATCTGGTTGGAAGAATATTAAAGCAGGGCTTCAAACAAAATTCAATAATTAGTATACTGACATTCAAATGAAGAATAAGTATAATAGATTAAAGGTCAGATTGAAGAATTTCAAGAACTTACTCAAAGAAACAGGAATCGGTTACAACTCTTTTATTGGTGAAGTTAATGCTACAAATGAATGTTGGGAAAATCTATTTAAGGTAAAATGTGTCTTTTGTTTTATTAATATATCATATTATATAATATTCATTCTCATTTATCTTTTTCATCATTATAGGTGCATAAAATGACTCACATATTCAAGAAAAAATGATATAAGGAATTTTTAGACTTGTGTCATATTTTTGAAGATACCACTACAATTGGTGTGCATGCACATCATAAACTAAATCTCCATCGAATAGTACAAAAGAAGAACATAGAAATGATATTGAAGAAGATTACTCGTATAATAGAAATGAAGATCAAGATAAAAGTTCACCTTCTAAGAGAAAGAAGTATCCTAAGAACAATAAGGTAAAGAAGACACATTCTAATATTGTAAAAGAAGCCTTACTTATACTTAGTGGACAATCAAAAAGGAAGAATGATTTACTTGAGAAAATTTGAGTGAAACATCATATACTGCAAAGAATAGATCTCAAAAGTCTAATATAATGATGGAATGTTTGAATTCTTTAGATGAATTGAGTGTTGTCGGTGTGTAATATGAAAAAACTGTGAAGATGACACAAACAAGGAATATTTTTTTGGGATATTTTTTTCATTTTATAGGGATATTTTTTTAAAGATGACACAAACAAGGAAGCTAGATTGGATTATGTCGCTTAAGTTATATTTTCATGTTATTGCATATCAAATTCTTATTAATTTGACACTTTTATATTAAGCACTATTCTATATTTTGAACATTTTAAGTTTGTGCTTTATATGAATATTTGAATTAATTTTAAGTTTATATTTTGTATGAATATTTTTCTATATTTGATTAAATATATTTGATTGAATATTTTATTAATT
>JAOTIZ010000001.1:17570415-17619991 GCA_027123425.1 Erythroxylum panamense
AAATGGAGGACCCGCGACCAATATGGTGGAGGAACCCACCGCACCACTGGCCCTGGTGATCCCGGAGGAGACCCCCAGCTGTAGCAAGAGCCCGACCCGGTGTGAAAGATCCATCTGTATTGAGTGTGATCCAGGACGCCGGGGGAACAATCCATCGTACTCGGCTCCCCAACGGGAGGCCCCCATGGGGAACCACGCGACGTTCTACCGCTCTCGCTCGCTCAATCCACTCAACATAAGCAACAACCGCCTTCGTGCCATCCACCGGCCAAACAAAATCAGTTTCGAACAATAGTTTGTTCCGCCACGTCCAAAGCATCCAGCAAGCCACCCGAAGATCGTAGCCCAGTCCCATTGAAGTGTGTGGGGATGCTGGAGGAGATTGGAACGCACCCACATCTCGACGGGTTGCTAGAAGAAAACGGAGGTAATCACCGATGATGGAAATTTGTGCCAAAAGGCTTGGACAGGTGGGCAGTCCCGAAGGGCATGTAAGGTGGTCTCCTCTCGACCGCAAGTGGGGCAACTACTATCAGACGTGAGGTGCCGTGTCACCCGGTGATGATTCGTGAGGAGTTTTTCCTGAGTTAGGAGCCTGAGGAAAGCCCGGATCCGTTGAGGCCTGGGCCATTTCAAATTAATTTCCAGGGAGCGGAAGAGGTGCTTGGGGTGCTCCCATCGATAATCTCGTAAGCAGACGCGACTGTGAAATAGCCAGTGCTAGTATGTCGCCAGCGGACGCGATCTGCCACTGTCGGATCAGGAGAGGGATGTAACTCCGCAATAGCCAAGAAAACGGAGGCTGGGAGGTACTGCTGAAAAGAGGTCCACTTCCACCCGCCATCCCGGGTGCGCATCTCAGCCACTCTTTCTTTTAATTAATGCAATCATTATTTAATTGGAAAGCAGTATAGAGCCTCTTCCAATAAGAGATCTACAAGAAAGATGAAAATTTTGGGGATAGTGCATTCAAATGTTTACGATCTTCTGAAGAGGAATCATTAGAAGGTAATACTTTATTACATTTATTAATGATGCCTTAAGAAGAACTTGGATCTACATGTTGAGAGAAAAGGGCCAAGTTTTTGAAACTTTTCAGAAGTTTCACCATCATGATAAAAAGGGAAGTTAAGAGAAAAATGAAGTGTCTACAGATAGAAAATAGTAGAGAATATACCGTTAAGGAGTTTGAAGATTATTATGTGACGCGTGACATTGGACAAGAGAAGATAAGAACATGGTACTTCACAACATAATAGTGTTACTAAGAGAATAAAAATGTCCAAAATATCGAAGATGTTCTAGCGTAAAGTAATTAAAACAATTATTTATTTAATTAATACAGATTTATCAGTTCCCTTAAATTTTGAGATTTCCAAGAGAGTGTAGATAAGGAAAGACCCCTTATACCAACATTTGAGGGTATTTGAATGTAAGGTGCTTAAACATGTGCCCAAGAAGCAAAGACAAAAACTTGACTCAAAGGCATTTCCTTGCATACTTATTAATTATGGAGATGAAAATTTTGGATTTGGACTCTATGATTCAAAAAAGCAAAAAGTCACCAAAAGCAAAGACACAGTATTTTATGATCACGAGAAAGGTGTAGAGTTTATTAAAGGAGGCATGACTACTCTCAATAGTTCATCTTACAGTGTCATTCATATTCCCCTATTTCGTCTTCTATTAATCAGCCCACAACTAAGGCAATGAAGAATATGAGCAGGCACTTGATGTTATTTATCTGGAACAACCTTATAATGATGAACCACATGAGCTACATCCAGACGTTAGTGTAGATGAGGCTAATGAGAATAATGAGAAGGGGAAGCAACCTGGTATGATGGTTAAAAATGTTCAACTTTGAAGGTCGACTGTAGAGAAAAGGTCTTCTACAAGGTATGTTAGTTCCAAATACCTTCTAGTTACTACAAAGAGGGAGCTTGAAACTGTACAAAAGGTAAAGTCACATGAAGTTAAAGATATTTGGCCTATAGCTATGCAGGAGGAGATGTATTCATTTAAGAAGAACGAAACCTATGAGCTAATGAAACTTCCAAAAGGTGAGAATGCATTAAAGAATAAATGGATATTCGAGATAAATAAAGATAGTGACAAGCTGGTACAGTATAAAGCAAGATTAGTGGTGAAGGGATTCAACCAAAAGAAAGGGATTGACTTTGATAAAACCTTCTTAGCGATGCTCAGGATGACTTCAATTCGAACTATGTTGAGTTAACTACTAGTTTGGACCTTGAACTCAAGCAACTGGATGTTAAAACAACGTTCTTATATGGAGAATTGGAAGAAAAGATACATGAAGCCACTAGAAGGATTTAAAGTTAAGGGAAAGGAGAATCTAGTTTGCTAGTTGAAAAAGAGCTTATATAGGTTGAAACAGGCATCAAGATAGTTCAATGGGGAGCTTCATTATTTTTCTTTTATATATATATATATATCAATATTGATTGTGTTTCAAAAATGATGGAATAATCCATAAACTGAAGGAGGATATCAAAATCTTTTGATATGAAAGATATGGGCTCTGCAAAGCAAATTTTGGGCATGGAAATAACTCGATATAAGAAAAGTAGAAATCTATGGCTGTCATAGGAGAGCTATATTGCACGAGAGTTAGAAAATTTAAATATGAAACATGTTTAGTCAAAAAGCATGCTACTAACATCTCAATTCAAGCTGAGCAAGCATGCATGTCTTTCAACAAAAAGGAGAAAGATGGTATGTTTTCTATCATATACTCATCTACTGATGGTTCTTTGATATATATGCAATGATGTGTATAATACCAAATATCATACAAGCTATTGGATTGTTGAGTAGGTACTTATTCAAACCAAGGAAAGTTAAGTAGGAAGTAGTGAAATAGATTTTAAGATACTTACGAGGCATTTCTAGGTAGAGCTTATGTTCAAAAAGAGTCTACTTTTTTAAGGTGGAAAGAACTAAGAATTAAAATTATGGAACAACAATGCATGAAGATGTAGTAGAAGAAAATGGATATAATTATAAGCATAGATATGGCACAAATTGCTAGTGCTCAATGCAAAGACAATCATATATTATTATATTATTTAAATAATTTATCTTCTATATACTAACATTAATAATTATCTAGAATATTTGTGAAAAAGAAGGTGAGAGGTCCAACTTTGCTCAAGGAGATTCACGCAAGATCCATGGAACAATGAAAACCAATTTTTTCAATGCTTAAACTGGTAATTGGTCATGATGAGAAGATGTTGATTAAATTCACACTTTTTTTAGGTACTGTGACTTGTAGACAAAATTTTGCACTTTTAAACCAGGTTAATTAGCAAAAGATTCCCAAACAACCTATTTGGGAATATGTTATTGTAATAAATCATTATCTTATTACTCCTTTTAATTTTGATTTATGAAATCTAAATGAATATTTATTACATTACAGAAGAGATATAGTATATCATTAGAAGGTAAATAATGGACTTTGAAAAATGTTGGAGATGTATGGAGACATTACAAGTCTAGAGTGAAGCAAAAGCATTTCAAACAGTATACAATAGATGCAGAAAGAACAGGCAATCGTCCTAACTACATAAGCAAAGAAGTCTTTGAGGAGCTCATTTCTTATTGGAACCACTCAAATGTGAAGGTATGATAATTATTAGTACTTTTTACAAATTATTACATGATATCGAAATAATATAATGCTTTAATGTGTAGCAAATTCCTAAAATAAATATTCAAAATAGAGAACAACAAAGTGAAATGCACACAATTAGTCTTAAGAGCTTTGCGAGTATTTATGCTAAATTGATAAGTTCTTCAATGAGTTATAATCTATCAAGAAACTGTTTCAATTTTCTAAATTATAATTAACAATTGTTTCCATGTATGGTAAAATGGAAGAGAGGATAAAACTCCACTATATTATGTAGAGAAGCATCTTGCAAGTTATAAAAGAAAGCCTGGAAAAGTGCATAAACAATATAATGAAGCTGTGAGGAAGAAAATTGCGAGTAATGTTTATCTTGTAATAATTTTCTACATTGTTGCTACTTTTGTTGATATGCCTAAATTTATTGCTTATTCTATGTGTTTCTGATTCCATTTCATTTGTTTATATTGTTGATTTGTTCTTCTTGTCAAAATGAGTTATTTATAGTATAATTGGAATTAAAGTAGGTTTTTGTAATTATATATAGTGCTTGCATTCATTAGTGTGATTGCAAATTCTCTTTTCTAGATTCGCGAAGAAGCGCAAAAGAAAAATGATAGTCCAAAGCTTGATGAAGTTGTGGTTGATATAGGAGTGATAAGGCCTGGACGTAATAAACTTTTTAGAAGTGTGAAAGCATCTAGCATGAAAGAAAATAATATGACGAAAGAAGAAATAATGAAACAAATGTTATCCTCATTCAATCTCACCATAGGCAAGCTAACACTACTAACTTAGACATGCTTTGCAAATTGATTGCACCAAGTCAATCAAAAAAGAAATCTTCTATACCTCCAACAGCATCTTGTTTTCTTTTCTATTGAGATTAATTGCTTATGTTCATTCTTTCTTAACTTCTTCATAAAAGGAATTGAATCATTGTGTTGTTAATTTTTAGACTACATTATTTGTCTTAATTAAATTGAGATCACAACAAAGTAGGTAGTATTTCATTCTTTATAGTTTATATATATCAACCTGCTTTTAAACATGGTAGTATTACAATTCTAATCAAGAAATTTCATTGCCTTATATTTACAACAATATTACTTTATTTAACGGTATAAATGTTGTTGTCTTAATAAAAAATAATATTAATTCTATTTATGGTTACGCTTTTATATATTATTTAAAGCTTTTTTTTATCATAATGGTACAAATATCTTTCACATCAGGCCTAGGACACTTGTAAGTATTAAATGAGTGATGAACAATGGTCCCAAAGCCTCCCTCCAACGTAAGAAAAACATGTCAAATTCCTGCAGCTTGAAAAATAATGGCGTCCACAGTGAGAGAAGGATATTACACAATAGACCGAATGGTCCCAACGTAAAAAAAAAAACGTGCGTCCAAAATGAGAGAAGGATATTACAAAATAGAGAATCATGTAAAACGTAACAAAAAGTTTAGTTACGCATTCTGAATCAAATGTAAAAGAGAAATAATGAAAAAAAAGAAAAAATATATAATTTTAATTTCATAATTTTAAATGAGCTTTTTAAGTTTAAAATGAGCACTAATCTATCGAGACTTTTACGAGAATTGCTTGCCGCAATATATTAAAGCCTTTCTATAATTTTCTGTATACGAAAAATTCTAAATTGTTAGAGTATTCACATATCCACTATTTGCTATAATAATTAAAGAAAATCTTAATCTTTTATATATAATATTTATATCACACCTCTCGTTACGAGTTTAATATAAGTTTAATTTATGTTGATTGAGGTTTATTTTTTAAAAACTTCAACCTATTAACCAAAATTATTTATTAAGCCACTTTATTATAGATGTCAAATTTCATAACTTAACTAACAAATTATTTAAAACTAATAAAATAAAATTAATTGTCGTTCTCCTCTTAGTAGAAAAATATCTCACAGATCACTCTCCGAAGTCAAGTCCTTGGCTCGACTTGAACGAAGACAAGACAAGAAATCTCCACCTTAACTGGTTAAAAATTTTGGAGCAACTGGAGACTTTCAGCCTTTCACGTAATAGTATAGCACCACAGCGTTCTTCTTTTTAAAAAAAAAAAGAAAAGAGGAGTACATCGATTACAAAACAGGTTTGGAGAAACAGATCCTCAACGTATCATCTGAAAGGATATGATGACACCCGATTAGTAGACAAATAAAATAAGTGACACCAATGTCTGATTGATCTGTCTGAGTGGTCAGCTAGTCTGCACTTCTATTATTCTCTCGATACTCGTAACAATGAACAACAGTTCAGTTCTGATTGAAGAGTTTCAAGATACCCATAACTATAAGGTTGTTTGTCTGAGAACGGACATCCGAAGAAGAGAAGGTCTGGTGCATCCCCAACGAATCTACTTCCAGTTCAATTCGACAGAAGCCCAACTATCAAGCAAGTGAGAGTCCAATATAGACGCCTAAAAATTCTGCTGACTGCAATGTACACCATCCTAAATTCTGCGTGAAACCACAAGCCAAAGGCCACCTGTTAAAGCCGTTGTCCATTTTTACCTTTCACCTCGATGATTATGTTCACAGTAGTTCAGAAGAAACGTACTCGCTTATGTCTAGCTTCTTCACCTACCTACCACCACCGTCTTATAATGTAGCGGCTAGTTTGGTGAATGAGCAATTTACTCGGGCCACTCATTTTTCTTTTCAGTCCCTATCCTAATTAATCATGAAAGTAACACTGCACCAAGAACAAGGCCAAAAAAAGAAAAAGAGTAACGTGGGAGAGCTGCCCAAGGTCTCCTTGCAATTGAGGTTCTTGTAATTTTTAAAGATTTTGCTAGTACAATAACTTTTCTAATATAAGCTGATTTATAGATATTTAATAATTTATATATAATTCATCAAAGACATAATATAATTAATTACGAATTTTTATTTAAAACATGGGATAAAAACAGATAAATAGAGTGTTTGTAGGCTAGATTTTACCTTACACAAACGTTTTTTAATCTAATAGACAAATAGTTTCTATTTAAGATTTTTTATTTTTGTTTTTAATTTAGTAAGAAATTTATTTCATTTTGCTTTTAATTTAATTTAATTATTTTTCAAATTTTATGAAAATTATAAGAATTACTTTTACTTTCTAATTTTTGCAATTTAATTTTATTATTAATAAAATACATACTATTTAGTATTTAATTAATGAATACTAAATATCATTAAAAATTAAGATTAATTTAATTATTGATAATACTTATAATTATATTTAAAAATAAAAATTTTTAAAATTTCAATTTTAATAACTATTCAATAAAATATATTAAATAAAGCAAAATATTACAAAATTTTAGCTTATTTACTTATTTATGAATAAAAAATTATAGAAGATTGAATTTTTAAGGGTGGTAAACTTTTAAGGTACAAGCCTTCCAAGCTCTGAACCCAAAGTATCCTTGGTCAGCGATTTCAACACATTTATTTGGAGTTCTTTATTTTGTTAGGTGGGAATCACAGCCTTATAAATTAGCATAACTCAAGGTTTCAGTTCGAACCTTTGTTTTGAAAATCGGATTGAACTGGTCAATCTAACCGATGATCAGTCGACTATCCGATCTGATTTACCCTTTAAAATCGGTTCTCAATTGAACCAGTGAGAACCGGTCAGAACCGGTCAGGCCACTGGTTCAATAATTTTTTTGATATATTTTACTATTTTTTAATATTATTAATATTTTATACAATTAAATATAATTATTGCATAATTATGACGTCACACCGGTTCGACCGGTGGTTGAATCAGTTGAACCGATCAAATCGATAACCAGTAAAGCCTCCGATTAGATGACCGATCCGGATTTCAAAACACTCCGATTAGATGACCGATCCAAATTTCAAAACACTGGTTCGAACCAGTCAATAAACTCCAACTAGAAGCATTCAAGTCTCACTTCAAACCCATTGCTTTCAGATGAAGTGCAAAGTCTACGCTTCAAAAGCTTGAACATTTCAGTTGAAAAGAATTAAAAATTCACATTCAACACCATGAATGAGCAAGGTATTGAGTTGGGACTCTTTCTCCCACTAATGCTTTCAGCTTCTGTACAGTAGAGATGAAATTCACAAATCTATCCCCCAACATCTTATCCTCTATATACAAGAAAATCACCAAAGGTGGGTTTTCTCAAAGATGTGGGGGTCTTAAATCTTAACTTAGTAATACACACAACAGGCTTTACAAGTCTGATTCAAAGTTTAAATGTAAGGATTAATATGAGATGAATAGTCACGAATTCCAGCTCCTTCCCAACCCATCCACTCTTCCCACATATCCCAATCTGGATCGTTCATTCCCCTCATCGGCTCGTCGATTCCGTCATCATACGTCTCGTACATTTGACTAGCTTCAGAATCACCTCTCAAATTACTCATCACAATCTACACACAGACAATAAATCTCAATTAGAAGTGAAGTTATCTACTGAGTAATGACTATTTGAAGGATACATGTCCTGAGACACTGGTGACCCTTTTTTGTGGGTGAAACCTCACATCAACAACTAAAAGACATGAAGGCAATCCTCTTATAGACAGGATGATAAATGGTTCCGTGAAGATGACGCCACAATGTTCCCCATAATCAAAACGCTCAGCTTTGTTCGGGAAAGAGTCTATGATAAGATTTAGGGCCAAAAATGAGTGATTGATATGCCATTGAAAAGCATCAATGGTAGGGTTAGGTGTGTCCTACAGAACATCATCGATACCAATAGGCCACCTTTTGCAAAGTCTATTATTGCTCAAAGTCATCAAAATTTACCCACTGCAAACATCAATTCTTCTCTAACCTTTTCTTATCAGAATCAACATTGGTTAAACATCCAGGAAGAAGTTGGGTTTCAAGTCAACTGTTTAATCTTCAATTAAAGCATCTTAAGGTCTTGCATTCCTACCACAGAAACATTGATCCAGTGATACAACTCAGCGACGGTGGTGGGTCATTATCTCATTTAGGTTCCTTACGATTCCTACCTGTAGACCTACATGACTATTGCATACCCCACAACTGAAGTTCAGAAGCATATTAAATTCACCAAAACACAATCCTATGAACAATTATTTTTAGAAAGTGATCAATCCAACCAACAAAATTAGTTTATACCAAACGTTGAATGTTCGTCTTCTTTTCAATGTTCTCGTAACATTCATCAATGTCTGATTTCTATTAATCAATTGAGAAACGAAGAGATAATATAACTTACATCATAAGCTTCGTTGATCAGATTAAACTGAACACCGCAATTGCTTCCTCTGCAAACATCTGGATGATACTGAAACACAGAGAAGGAAAAAACAAACAAACAAACCATAAGCGAAATCTCTCATAGTCAAGAACAATAAAACGACTCACAAATCCGGATACGTAGAGAAAATTAAGGAAACGGATATTGAACCTGTAACGCGAGTTGTCTGAAAGCCTTCTTGACCTCGGACTCAGAGGCACCAGGTTGGATCCTAAGTGTCTTATAAGGGTCCACAACAGAAGACGAAGCACAAACAAACATAACTCTGTTTCTCGTCATATTCCTTTTCTTCTTATTCTTGATCTGAAACCACGTCGACGAAGACCCCGCACACCCATTCCCACCAACGATCCCAACACCGCAAGTCGCCATTTTCCCCTCCAAAAAAACCAGATTTACAACACTCAAATGATGGATTCACAAATCCGATAAATACCCAGATGTTTTATATTTAAAAAAAAGGGAGGGTTTTGTCTTAAAAAAGGAACGTTCTTTTTTTGGGAGAACAAAACTGTGAGAAGGTTGAAGTTATAACAATGGAAGAATAGGATAAAGTAATACAAGTAAATAGCAATCATGCAATGTGATGAAGAAAAGAACAGGTGAGTGTTGAAATACGTAGAGGGAGAGGGACTATTTAAAGAGGGAAGGATGTTGATATGAGGTGGCGGGTCCTTATCCACAGGGTTTGCTCTTCTTTTGTTGTTTAGTCCTAAACTGGAGAACATAACATACAAGTCTTGCTTAATTTTCTCTTTCGAATATTCGAATAATTCCCTTCTTTTGTAAATTGCAATTTTCCTATGTACGAGTTGTTGGGAGTCTTATTCTTATAACAACTCTAGACTATATAAGTCGAGACCTAATGCTTATAGAAACAAATTGGGTTGAATGTTTCAAACATTTATTACATGACTTTGGGGACGTTTTCTTGATTTTGATCGGTGCTGGTGAGTTGGTAAGGAGCTTTTTTGACTTAAGTAAGATCACGGATTCAAATGCTCTCAAATACATAGTCGTTTAAAATTGAGAGTTAGAATTTTACCTCCCGCAAGGAATTTATCTGACTCGAGCAGGGATTAGTCTGGATGTAGATAAAGACATACCTAATTCGAGTAAGAATTAGTCTAAAAATGAATAGCTTAAAAATATCTTCTTATAATTGAGATCTATCTTAGAAAAAAAAAGAAAAGAAACAAATTGGGTTGAATGTTTCAAACATTTATTAAATGACTTTGGCACGTTTTCTTGATTTTGATTGGTGATGACTTTTATTAAACATGATTGGAATTGGATCATTTTGACTGTTCGTTAGATCTAAGAGACACACAGGTGGCCACGTGAATAATGTAATGTTCTTCTCATAAAAATAAAATAAGCACTACTCGGACTGTAAACGTAACACGTTACAGCTGTAAAACTTGGCCAACAGGTACAAGAAACAGCGAAAGATAAAGAATTGACGTGTAAAATTAACATTATCGAGGAACACAGAAAAAATATCTGACGTGTAAACGCAACACGTGGCAATACCTAGGACGATGGCTCACAAATTAAGGACTCTCCTTTTTCAAAGGGCACGTTTTGCAACGTGTCAGATTGGAGGATAAGGCTGTTGACGCTGTATTAGTTAAGGATCCAATAAAAGAAATTACTATCATTTTTAAGGTTGTATTAAAGTTCAGTTATAATTATAAGAAAATGATATCTTAAATAAATTAAAATATTGAACGTCTTAGTCAATAGTGAGCATACTATTGTAATTATTAAATTAGAAAATAGTATTTATAATATAAATATGAGATCAAAATTAGTTATTAACTACTAACATTATTTTTATAAATTGTAAAATGTTAATAATAATTTTCTTGTAGTTACTGAAAGCAACGTACATAAACAGAAGGTTTAAGAAATCAACTATAGGAATCCCAGAGCACAGGTGAGTTGGTAAGGAGCTCTCTAACTCACCTGACTTAAACTTAAGTGACTTAAGTGAGGTTACGGATTCGAATCGTTCTCATGTATGCAGCTGTTTAAAACTTTAGGTCAGAACTTTGTCTCCCGTAAGGGACTTATCCAACTCAAGCGAGGATTAATCTGAGAATAGATGACTTAAAAATACCTTCTCATAATTGAAACCCTCTTAAGATATTTCGTAGGCAATTAAAAAAAATCAACTATGGGTATCTTTCAGCAGTTTTATGTATTATTTTAAGGCTTTCATGATAGTACGGAACGGACGAGAACTATGGGCCATTGGGTATCCAAAACTGTTTTCGATCACGCACCACTGGCCTTATTTGTTTATTCCAATGAAATTATATGAAAGCGAATATATGGTATTTTTATAGAGCAGCAGAAAGTGAATATATGGTGTTTATTAACTTATATGTTTGCTTGTTTTCAAAAGATATTTTGAAAAAATTTTAAAAGATGCTCTCCTAAAACATTATCGAAAGATCATAAATTTGCATACTTATTGGTTGGGTTGGCCTCACGGACTTGTGTCCAATCGATACCACATACGGGTCGATCGGTCCATTCTCACTCACACGCCGAGCCCAAGTCCAATATATGCTTCCTATGGCTCATCAGCATGAGAACTTTCTATGCAGAGATAGAACTCCACGTTGAAGACCTAAACCTAATGGTTGAATCGTATATAAGGTATCATTCTCCCATAACTCAGGTACGCGTACATTCATAACCTAGTTTTTCTCCGCAGTCAGCAGCCTCCCTTTCACCAGAAAACTAACTTGAGCATCGGAGTGGCTTGCCGGGAACCAATCCCCGGCGCGCTTTTATCTGTTTTGCAGGTACTCTTTGGCCAAAGCAACTCGGAATCATGGATCAGCGAAACGATATTCAGCTCAGCCAAAATCCGGCAGAACCAATATGGATTCTCTCTTTTTACGCAAGTGTAAATTTTGGGTTGATAGGTGTCATTGCGAATGCCGAGAAATGAGTAATAGCAAGATCTGACGTTGGATTCTCCTTCCCGCTCTATCTTTAACTTTCTAGGTTGTTTATGAAGAATAAGAAAGAAAATATCTAGTGGAAGATGGTGAGAGATAGAGAGAGAAAAAGGGTTTTGTTGGAAAGAGAAGCAAAGGTTAGGATGAGGTGGAGAGGGAAAAGTAATTAATTGGTGACAGGAAGAGAGACTGGACAGAGGCACGGGAAGAGAAGAGTACGATTTATACGAGACTATTTGTTGGGAGGAGTTCAGAGTTATTAATTGGTGACGATTCCTAATGACAGGCTTGACTCAAAGTCAAAGACCAACTAAAATACCAAAAGTGGCCTAATTGTACTTAATAAAAAAGGCCCAAAAAGTTTATATATAGCCCATGAAATCGGGTTTGAAACATTGAACAAAGGGTCTTTGGGTGTTTTCAGTTTTAACCGTTAGCTACAATCCCCCCCCTCTGAACAGAAAAACACCTCTAGGGTTTAAGCTCACTGAAATTCGGTGAAAGAAGGCAATGGACACGGTAGCAACAGAGAGCGGCGGCGGAGGGGATTCCGATGAGATGCAAAACAAGAAGAAGAAGGGTAAGCACGATAAGCCCAAGCCTTGGGACGAAGACCCGAATATCGACCACTGGAAAATTGAGAAATTCGACCCTTCTTGGAACGAGGGTGGCATGCTTGAAGTCAGTTCCTTTTCTACTCTCTTCCCTCAGTACAGAGGTACCCTTCTCTCTGGTTCCCCCTTTTTCCTTGTTAGTTTTCATGAAGTGCTTCTCGCTCACTTGCTGTTTTTGGTTGTTGGTTTCAGAAAAGTACTTACAGGAAGCATGGCCCTTGGTGAAATCAGCCTTGAAGGAGTTTGGTATTGTCTGTGAATTGAATCTTGTAAGTTCCGTGTCACATAATCTCCAGGCGATTATTATAGAGTTGGACTAGTGGCCCGTTTAACTATTGGCAATAGAAAGTTTTTGATTCTATGATTTTTTTTTGTTCTAATGGTTAATTGAATTCGCGTCTTGTTTTCCTAATGCGACAAACTAAGTTTGTATTTGGAAGGATACTGTATATGAATTGCTTTTATGCATGTATGTATTCTATATGCATATTGGCTATGCAATCAGGCCTCGTATTTTTCTTGGTTTTACTTTCTTATCTATTATTTGGTTTTCTGCCTGGTTCTGTCCTCACACTTCGTGTTAAAAGCTTGCTTCATCATCCTCAGGTTGAGGGGTCAATGACGGTGTCGACTACTCTGAAGACTAGGGACCCTTACATTATTGTCAAAGCTAGGGATCTCATTAAGCTTTTGTCAAGAAGCGTACCTGCACCTCAGGCATCATTTACAGTCTACTCTTTTAAGCTTTTTGATTCTTTTTCTTCTTGGTTATGTGCATGTGATTGCTATTCTTTCCTCTTCAAAATTTAGTATACTTTTGTTAAGAAGTTTTTGCCATTATCATGACAAGAACTTGTTAAGCAAGATTGTATTGGTTTTGCTCATATTAATCCTGTTAATGCTTAAAAGTATGGCTCAAAATCTAAGAGAAAGGAAGCATTTTTTGAATCTCTTTCTCTTTTTTCGTTTTCTCATACTTACTTCTTTTGGTTAGCTTACAGTGAGTCAAATTGTTGAATGTGTGAGTCATAATGGTTATCTTGCATTTGCTTATAGTCTCAACAGATTACATGGTTGCTCCAAATGCACGTCTGATCCAATGTTTGTATTGACTGTGTAATCTCAAATTTTCCTCGCGTATTTTTCTCATGCAACTATATCTCTTGATGTCGGTGTAGGCAATCAAAGTCCTGGATGATGAAGTGCAATGCGACATCATCAAGATTGGCAACTTGGTCCGCAATAAGGTGCATATTGCTTATTTCATTTGATACTGCTGGTTAAATCAGCTAATGGATCTTGTATATACACATTTATGGTCTTCATGTATTTTTGTCTTTTACTGAACATTCCTTATTCTTAGTCATTTTCTTTTGTGATATCTGAACTACCTATTTGCAAAATTAGTTACATTTCTACAAAAATATTGCGTCTATAAGTTAGTGGTGTTGTTGAAAAATTAGGGATCTGGCTTGCAAAATTAGTTACATTTCTACAAAAATATTGCATCTGAGTTAGTGGTGGTGTTGAAAAATTAAGGATGTGGCTTAATCTTGTCTTACTTTTCTGATCATTGCTGCTTACCCTTTGTACAATTGATTTGAAACACATTACTTTCCTTTACCATTTAAAGTATGATGCCGTTTTGTTGTATAGGATCCTGGTTTTTTTCCCTAAGAAAAGAGCTTTAGTAAATTTTCACTCTACTTATTGGTGTCAAGGTTGACTTTTATCCATGCTTTGTTCAAAATATTTTCAAGTCGTTGAATCCTTAAATTTGATTGAACCTTGAACAATTTATTGTATTTTGTTTTTTCAATGAACTGTATGTGCCCTCTATTCTCTATCTAATTTTTAATTGTTAATAGGAACGATTTGTTAAAAGAAGACAACATCTTGTGGGCCCAAATTCTTCAACTTTGAAAGTAAGCACTATATGTTAGTTTGGACATTTTGGTAACTTCCTCCCACATTCCCACTACCTCAAACCTCCAACTCTGAGAATCATAGTTTGGAATATTTTTTCCTCTTGACTTATCTTCTGCTGTGTAATGGCTGCAGGCACTTGAAATATTGACAGGCTGCTACATTCTAGTTCAAGTAATTTTTATTGTTTCTTTTAATCAAAAGGATATTATGGCATGCTGGACACTTACAGGACATTAGTGTTCTGAATCTGCCATGTTATTGAATAGGGAAATACCGTTGCTGCTATGGGTTCTTTTAAAGGTTTGAAACAAGTCAGGAGGATTGTAGAAGATTGTATACATAACAAAATGCATCCAGTGTACCATATTAAGGTGCTTATATTTGCTTTATTCTTATTTTTCAGAGGATAGTCATTTTCTCTTACATATCAGCTTCTACATGCTTGTTTCTTTTTGAGTAAATTGTCAATTCTTTCCCACTCACAGCTTTTTTATGTTCACTTTCCTGATATAGATTCTCATGATGAAAAAAGAACTTGAAAAGGATCCAGCACTTAGAAACGAGAACTGGGACAGATTCCTTCCAAAGTTCAAGAAGTAGAGTCTCATTTTTCAATTATGCACTGTTTAACCTCTGGTATGTATCAGCTCTTAACGCTTGGCAACTTTTCCAGGAAGAATGTCAAACAAAAGAAGGTTAAGACCAAAGAAAAGAAACCATATACACCATTCCCTCCTCCTCAACAACCGAGTAAGGTGAGATAATGGCCTTGTTTTCCTTTGTTTATATCCAACTTAAGAATGCATCCCTCTCTCTTAAGTTCTTATTCTGGTTATACTTTTTCCAGTAATGATTTTTTTGGGAAGTCTTTCAGTTATTCCCCTTTACTGTGGTTACTGATCTTGATTGTTCTATGATATTGAAGAATCTTGCTTTAAGAAGTAGTCAAATAATGTTTCATTTACATACAATGGTGCTTTGATTGTAATCAAAACTACGTATCTATTTTGCATTTCTGGATATGGACTACTGTTATGAATTTGACTGTTAAGCCAGTCTTTAATTTAATGTTCTGAGATCCATTTCCTTGATAAAATCTTATTAGTGAGACAACAAGTGTCATTCTTTAACAGGATGTTTTAATCTACTGAAGTCAAATGGGAACGTCCAAAAATTTAGCCACATTAAATGGTTCTCGATCAAGCGCTTCGTGTGTGTGTGTGTTTTTTTTTTTCCACCTTTCAACTCTTTGGTACTGTTTTTTCCTCTAGATATTCACTTCAGCATGCAAAAGTTCAAATAATTTCTATGAGATCATGATGCAATTCACCAAATTGTGGTTTATTCTGTTCCTATTAGATAGTATGATGCATCTTGGGTGAGTTTAGATATTTATGTTGGTGGTTTGTGTATTATGTCTATTCGGTTCTTTTCCTCCACCACTTTTAATAAGTTGCCGTCTTGTAGCTTTAGGTAATTGAAATTCACGATATTCTATGTTTTCAGATTGACTTGCAACTGGAGAGCGGAGAGTACTTCTTGAGTGAGCAGAAAAAACAAGCAAATAAGTGGCGGCAGAAACAAGAAAAACAAGCAGAAAAAACAGCTGAAAACAAAAGAAAGAGAGAAGCTGCATTCCTTCCTCCTGAGGTTGCTTGCTATGGATATTTTTGGCAGCTTTATCCATTTTGCAGCATTTCTATGAATTATGCTCATTATATCTATTTAGACGAGGGATGAAGCATTTCCTTTTTGCTATTTCAGGAACCTGTAAAGCAGAATGCTGATAAATCCAAAAGTGACACCCATGATTTGGCTGCCATGACCAATTCTATTAAGGTTAATATTCTGTAGACTCCAGTTTATTGTCTCCCGTAGCAAACACTTGTTTAGCTGTTTATTGAATCACATTGATTGTTCTGCAGAAACGGGCTGAGGAATTTGGGAAGCAGAAATCTGTTGAGAATTTCAATGCAGCAGATTACATTGCAGCTTCTAGTGAACCACCGAAGAAGAAGAAGAAGAAATCCAAGCATACCTAGGTCTAGTAGTTCAAGGCGTGGTCGGCATCCGTTTTTGCTCAGTTTATGCCATGTTCTTTTGGTATGGTCAGGATGTGTACTTGTCACCTGAACTTGTCATCAGCTCTTAAGTTGGTTTGATTATTGAGTCGATGATGGTCTGTTCCTGGAACAACATTGGCTGATTGACAGGGTTGCAATGGACATCTTGCAGCAAACAGCGAATTATTACCGCAGCCACTATTTCCTATTTCCATCGTTGTACTTGTGAGCCATTAATGAGAAGTGTCATTCTTCTGTATAACAAAACAGACTTGATCAATGAATATTTATTTGGAGAAATCAATTTTGTTCTAGTTTTCAGCCTAACAAAATTTACAAAAAAAGAAAAGAGGTACCGGATATAGCCTAGTTGCGTCGTCAAATTATAACCAACCATATGGTTTATTCGGATAATGTATTATATACACAAAATATAATATACATTTGTTCGTTTAAAAGGTAGACCTTACTGTGTATTAAAATGGAGTAGCATCACCAAAATTAATAACAGACGTTATCCACCTTTATCAATATGAAAGTATAGCCAGAATAAATTAATTTTAATGTTATTATTTATTGTAATTGTTAGGCTCTCTAATAATTGCAATTCAAATAAATAAAGCATAACTTATTAACAACACTTAAAACATAATTATTATAATGATTGAAGTTTGAAATATTTACAATGAAAAATAATCTCAACATGTAATTAAGTCAGATATTACTTAATACAATAAAAATACTCAGTTCTCGTTAATTTTCGATCCTTTACAGTAATCAATTTATGAAAAGATGAATAATTGTAAAAAGGGGAATCATACTTTTATTAATATCAACTAAATTTGCAATTTGAACTTCGACGTTTATAACAAAATATAAAGCAGATCCTAATTTAAAACATTCAAATTGAACTTCCAAATTTTCAAAATATTCAAAATAGACTATAAATAGATAAAAAAAATTATTGAAATAAACTCTCCATTAATTAAAATTCACGTTAATGCTGAGGTGAGATTATTTTTTATATTTTAAATAGTGAGCCCAACTATTACTTGACAAGAAAATTTTATTGTCTAAAATATATAAATGTAAACTCTATTGTCACGTGACAAGAGAGATTTATTGTTTGAAATGTATAAACAGTAGGTTCTACTGTCACATCACTATGAGAACCATTTTTTGGTTAAAAAAATAATTATATAATAGTTGAGTCTATTTTTTATTTAAAATGTATAAAATAATGCTATGTCAACATTAACATGATATTTAACTAAGAGGGAGTTAATCCTATCAAAATTTACGTTTATTTAGAGTTTGTTTTGAATGTTTCGAAAATGTTAAAGTTTAATTTGAACGCTTCAAAACATTAAAATTCAAATTGTATTCTATTATAAACGTTGAGATTCAAAATGTTGACATGACATTTAACTGATAAACTTAATCCTATCAAAATTTTCATTTATTTAAAGTTTATTCTGAATATTTTGAAAACACTTAGGTTTAATTTGAATGTTTTAAAGTCTTATAATTTAAATTGTATTATATCTTAAACGTTGATCTTCAAAATACATTTTTAACCTATCAATGTCACAAAAGCATAAGTTATATTGTTACAAAGTAACTTATTGAATTTAATTTCTAGGTTCTATTTAATTTGAAACCATCAAAATATATTTCACGCGTCTTACTATACGAGTTTATAGAATTATCAATACAATCTCATATAAATATAAAAGACAGAAACACTGTGAGGCCTTCTTTTCGGTGTCTTGTGGAAACTAGTATTGTACAACTTAGACAACATGATGGTGGCATGTTTTTGCAAGTTGTATGGCTCGTTGAATGGCGTAGCTCCAAAACTAGATGCAGGAATACATTGCTGGACGAATTGTGTTTTAGCTAGCTACATGGACGTTACAAGTTATGTTGGTGTTAGAATGCTACATGGAAGGCATTGGTTGCATGGTTCTTCATGGTGATGAGGCTGAACCTAGTTAGTTGCATGTATATTGGTGTTAGAACCTTAAACTTTGGAGCACTTCTCCGCAACCTTCACAATACGTCTTAAGAGGAAGGTTAGCTTGATTACACGCATAAAGGAGACATGTGAAAACACTAAGGCAAACATAGGCAAATGAGATCGAACTTGGTATGAATTTTGGTAGAGTCTCGAACTTTATGGAGATTGACTCAACCCAGGCTAAGGACTTAATGGACTAAGGACTTGGCTTATGGTCGGATGAATGGACCACGACTAATGGACTTGTTGTGGAAGCATTGGATCAGTCCAGTGTGCTATGCGAGCTTCGGCAAGATCACACTACATCATCAGTGGATAGAGATCGTGACGAGATCTTGGATGATATGGCGACAACTAAGAGCTAGAGTTGTTGTGGGACACAACATCTGAAGATAATGGAGATCTTCAAAGACAAGGATGTTAGTTTCTTATTTGGATGTAAACTTTATCTTTCTGTTATCTTATAGATTTTATCTCATCAGTTAGAGTCATATTTGGATGAGAGTGTCATCCAATTGGTCTATGTGATGTAATCTGATAGAGATAGATGTGATCTTAGCAAGATCTTAGGCAGTTTAGTTTAAGTGAAATTTTGAATATAACTCGGCTTTCAAGTTAGAGTGTCTATATATAGCTCATTTGAGTTGTACTCTTCTTATTCAATCAGAGAGAGTATTCCTTGTATTCTTTTGAGGAAGAGTAATACAAAGGTTGGTTTTACCGTATCTCTCTTATTTCCTTGTTGCCTTTATTTTCTTATTACTTCCGTAGTATTATTTTTTCGAGTGTGCAAGGTAAACATTGCGAGGGTCGTTGAAGGCAGAAGTCTTACTTAAACTGACTTAAGTGAGATTGTCATGCAAAAGGTGCTGGCGATCAACTTCGGTGAAAGTTCGAGTCCCAAGGTGACCTTTATATCAACTGGTATTATAGCCAAATCTCGGGATGACAGTAGGCAACTTGACAGAACGAGTTACTAAGGTGGAGGCACTCATTGGGCCAATTTCTCAAGGAGAGGAAGAAGTCACATCTCAAAATACTTTATTCGAGATGTTGGGGATGCGAATCCAATAGTTGTAGCAAACAAATGGCCAAACAGAAAAGATCAATAGTTTGTTGGAGGAGCACTTACAACATTATGTAAGTGCAAGTCAATGTAACTAGTTGAGTTTACTCGATACTGCACAGTTTTGCTATAACTTGCATAGATCTTAGGCTACGGAGAAAAGTCCCTTTGAGATTGTGTTGGGACAATAACCTCTCACACCACTAAAGATTACTCAACAAAAGATAGGTGGCAAATGTCTTGCGATGCATAAGTTTGTGAAAGAGAAGCAAGAATTGTTAGATGAGGCGAGGGATAGCCTTCGAAAAGCTTATCAACGGATGAAGAAGCAAGTAGATCTTTGGAGGAGACCGTTAGAATTTAACGTGAGAGATAAAGTTTTATCAAAACTAACCCCACATATTTGGAAGAAGATCTCGAGTAAGCAAGTTCATAAGGGTTTGCTATAAGCAAGTTCATAAGGGTTTGGTGTCGAAGTACAATGGACCGTTTCAAGTGCTATACAAAGTGAGAAACATGACATACATATTGAAATTGCCTTAGTGATTAAAGGTATACCCTACTTTTCATGTTAGTTTTCTGAAGCCTTACTATGAGGATGCATTAGATCAAAATAGGAGTTAAGTGAAGCGAGCTCCACTGGTTGTGAGGAAACAGTTCGAGGATCAAGTGAAGAAGATCCTAGATCATCAAACAATGGGTCAACATAAGAAGAACCAACAGACCGAGTTCTTGCTTCAGTGGAAAGGCAAACCTATCACAGAAGCTACATGGGAGAAAGGTACGACTTTGTGGCAATTCGAAGACTAGGTGAATGCCTACCTTCAGACTAATTCGACGAGGATGTCGAATCCATCTGGTGGGAGTGGTTTGTTAGACCCTTAAATATCGGAGCACTTCTCAGCAACTTTCATGATGTGCCTTTAGAGGAAGGTTAGCTAGATTATACGCATGAGGGAGGCAAGCGAAAACATTGAGGCAAACATGGGTGAGTAGGATCGAACTTGGTACAAATTTTAGTAGAGTCTCGGACCTTATGAAAATTAACCCGACCCAGGCCAAGGACTTGGTGGACTAAGGACTTAGCCCATACTCGGATTAATGAACCACGACTAGAGAACTTATTATGAGAAGCATTGGATTAGGCCAGTGTGCTATGTGGGATTCGACAATATCACGTTGCATCATCAATAGATAGAGATCGTAGGAAGATCTTGGATGATGTGGCGATAACGAGGAGTTAGCGTTGCAATGTAAACTTTATCTTTCTATTATCTTATAAATTATATCTTATCAGTTAGAGTCCTATTTAGAGTGGGATGTCATCCAATTGGTTTATGTGTTGTAATATGATAGAGATAGATGTGATCTTAGCACGATCTTAGGCAATTCAATCTAAGCGGGGTTCTAAATGTAACTTGGCTTCTAAGTTAGAGTACTTATATATAACTCATTCGAGTTTTGCCCTCCTCATTTAATTAGAGAGAGTATTCCTTGTATTCTTTTGAAGGAAAGCAATATAGAGGTTGGTTTTACCGTATCTCTTTTGCTTCCTTGTTGCCTTTTATTTTCTTATTGTTTCCGTAGCATCATTTCTTCGAGTGTGCGAGGTAAATACTGCGAGGGTCGTTAAAGGTTGAAGTCTTACTTAAGCGGACCTAAGTGAGATTGTCATGTAAAAGGTGTTGGCGATCAACTGCAAAAGGTGTTGGCGATCAAATTCAGTAAAAGTTTGAGTCCCAATGTGACCTTTGTATCAACTAGCATGGTGTAATGACACCTAGCCTTATCTTGCATGGAATAGCCATAACTCATGTAGATTTGTCGTTTATTACTTAGGCAATTGCTATATTAAACTGTCTTATTTGATTATAATTGTCCAAATGTCCCAAGAGTTAGGGACCTTATCACTTGGACGTTATAGGCTATTGGGGGTAATTTAAAATGTGTAAATCCCTCCTTTCAGACCAGTGGGTGTTGCATGTTACGTTATTGTACTTCAATTATTCTACACAATCCCATTTACTTATCTAATAATGTTAATTACGTTTTGGTCCTATCTTTTGAAGTTCCATTTAACAATTGTCCATTAACCAAACAATTGGCCATTAAACAATTCCTTTGGGGCGTTGTTTTTGTTAGAAATTGATTCAAAATTAACAGCTCATGTTTACGTTGTTTAGTTGCTAATAATTCTCCTATTTAATCTCATTGTTTGTGAGTCAAGGCACGTTATTGATAGTGCTGTATTTCTCTATTGTTACTGTTATTGTATGGTTATAAATAAGCCATCAGTTTTCTTTAATCATTATCCAATCAGAGTGCTTTTCTTCTTCATTCAATCTTTCGATATTTTCTCTTTCTATTTTAGCTTGATATATAATTACAGATATCAAGTATGGTTCTTGACAGGGCTAGTTTGAGTAAATATCAAAAGAGTGAGAGAGAAACGGGAGTGAAAATAGGAAAATAGGCCATGGCTATGAATGGTATTTCCTTTTGCTCGCAGCCACTCATACCCATCTTCAATGAAGAGAAGTATGAGTTTTGGAGCATCAAAATGAAGACACTCTTCAAATCCCAAGATGTACGAGAATTAATTGAAAGTGGTTATGCAGATTCTGATATTGATGAAACAAGATTGAAATAGAACAAGAAAAAGGACAACAAGGCTTTATTCTTCATTCAGTAAGCTGTTTATGAATCAATATTCTCAAAAATTGCAGTAGCTAGCACTTCCAAAGAGGTATGGGAGATACTGCAAAAAGAATATCAAGGCACAAACAAATTTGTCGCGGTCAAACTTTAATCACTGCGTCGTGAGTTTGAGAATTTGACAATGAAGAATGATGAGACAATACAAGTTTATTGGTCTAGAGTAGCGACAATGGTGAATCATTTGAGATCTTACGAGGAAAAATACACTGATCAAGTTGTGGTTGAAAAAGTTCTAAAGAGTTTAACTCCTAGATTTAATCATGTAACTGTTGCTATAGAATAATCCAAAGACTTGTCTATTCTATCTTTTGATGACCAAAAAGGTTCATTGCAATCTCATGAAGCAAGGATGAACAACAAATCATTTGAGAAAGTAGAAGAGAAGGCATTTCAGGTTAAAGCATCCCCATCAACAGATGAATCTAAAGCAACTGGTAGAGGCAAGGAATTTAATAGAGGTGGGTATAGTGATAAAGCCAACAACAAAGGCAGAGGCAGAGGTAAAGGAAGATTCTATGAGCAATTTGATTATAGGCAGATGAATGACCAATAAAAGCATTACAAAAGTAGTGTTCAACGTAACTACTGCAAAAATTATGGCTAAGTGAAAGCAGATTCTTGGAAGCTAAAAAAAAAGCAAGTTATGCAGAAGTTGAGGTCGAAGCTAAGTTGTTCACGGCTCAAGAGCAAGAGCAAGAGGTGAATGTGCCAACCGAAGTTTGGTTCATTGACAGCGGCTATTCACACCACATGTCTAGAGAAAAATCAACATTTAAAGAACATGATGAAAACTTCAAGAAAGAAGTAAAGCTTTGAAATAATTCCAAGATCAAAGTGGAAGGAAAGGGTATTATCGCAGTATGATCCAACAATGATAATGTGAAATTCCTATATGATGTTTACTTTGCTCTAACTTTGGCAAATAATTTGTTGTGTATTGGTTAATTAATGACTGGGGGGTATTCAATTTTGTTTGATAATAATTGTTGTGAGATCAAAGATAAAAAGTCTAGCCAAATTATTGTTAGTGTTCTTATGGCTCAAAACAATTTATTCCCTTTTGATACCTCTGTTGGTGAAACTTATGCATTAGTTACTGGCAATGACAAAAATGACTCAACCTTGTGGCATCTAAGATATGGAAACCTCAATATAAAAGGTTTAAAATTGTTGAGTAATAGGGACATGGTTTATGTGTTGCCTAGAATTGAATCAATTAGGTTGTGTGAGAGATGTATTTATGGGAACCACAGTAAATTATCATCCCTGTTAGGAAATCTTGGAGGGCATCAGAATATCTTAAACTCATACATGCTGACCTGTGTGGACCCATGCAAATGAAATTGTTCGAGGAAGTTAGTATTCTTTGTTATTTACTAATGATTGTAGTCGTTTCAACTGGGTGTATTTTTAGGTTACTAAAGCATAAACTTTTCAAAATTTTCAGAAATTTAAGACTTTGGTCGAAAAGAAAAGCGGCCATAACATTACAACCCTTTGCATAGATCAGGGAGGAGAATTTTTATCCTGTGATTTAAATTCATTTTGTGAAGATAATGGCATTCATAGGGAGTTGATAGCACCATACACACCGAAACAAAATGGCATCACTGAGTGGAAAAATCACACTACTGTTGAAATGGTTAGAAGTTTGTTGTAAGCCAAAAATCTTTCAAACAATTTATGGGCAGAAGCAGTAGCCACAGTAGTCTATTTGCTAAATCTCTCACCCACAAGAGCAATTTGGAGCAAAACCCCATATGAGGTTTGGACAGGTATGATACCTCATGTTAGCCACTTGAAAATTTTTGGTTGTATTGCTTATACTTTAATTAACCAACAAAATCATCAAAAACTAGATGGCAAGTCAGAGAAGTGTATTTTTGTTGGTTATTTATCTCAATCCAAGGCTTATAAGTTGTACAATCCTATTAGGAGCAAAATATTAATAGCAGGAATGTTGTGTTTGATGAATTTGCAAGTTGGAGTTGGAACGAATGCCAAACAGCACCAACTGCTGAAATTCCTATGGAAGTTGAAGATTTTTTTCAGTCATCAGAAACGAAAGTGCCCTTGAATTCTCTTGGAACATCTAATTGTCCTTGCGCTTCCTAGCCAATAAATAGGTTGCAGCGACAAACTCAACAGTCTTCGCGGTTGAGAAATTTTGAGGTGATTCCAAATGATGCCATAAATGACGAAGGAGATATAATTCAATTTGTAATGTTTGCAAATATTGACCCATCATCTTATCAAGAAGTTGCAAGGAAAGAAGTGTGGTGTAGTGCAATGAAAGAAGAAATGTCAACCATTGAAAGAAATGGTACATGGGACTGGGTGGATTTGCCTGTAGCAAAAGAAGCAATTGGATTAAAGTAGATTTTTAAAACAAAGTATCAAGCGGATGGAAGAATTCAAAAATATAAGGCACGACTCGTAGATAAGGGGTATTGCTAACAACAAGGTATTGATTATGAAGAAACTTTTTCTCCTGTTGTGCGTTTTGAGACAGTAAGAATTTCTTTAGCATTACCCACTCAACTAAAATGGCATGTTTATCAATTTGATATTAAGTCAGCATTTTTAAATGGTGACTTGAAAGAAGAAGTTTATGTAGTACAATCGAAGGGGTTCATTATCAAAGGCAAGGAGACTAAGGTATATAAATTGAAAAATGCTCTTTAAGGGCTAAAACAGGCACCGTGAGCTTGCTAGAGTAAGATTGATTCTTACTTTCGAAATTTTGGTGTTGTTAGAAGTGAAAATGAACCAACTATTTGTCTTAAAAAAATAAGAGAATGATTTGTTATTAGTATGTCTCTATGTAGATGATATGATTTACATTGGATCATCTTCTTCTCTTGTTTATGAATTTAAGGAGAATATGATGAAAACTTTTGAGATGATAGATTTGGGAAAGCTTCATTACTTCCTTGGTGTGGAGATTAATCAAATAGAAGATGGGACTTTTATATCCCAAAAGAAGTATGCAACTGATCTCCTTTGAAGATTTAACATGAAAAATTGTAACTCCACGACAACTCCAATTAATGTTAGTAAAAAGTTACAAGCCAATGATAGTTCAGAACGTACAAAAGGAAAATTCTATAGAAGCTTAGTGGATGGGCTAAATTTTTTATGTCATACAAGTCTAGATATAGCCTTTTCTGTTGGTGTTGTTTCTAGATTCATGCATGGTCCTTCTAAACGACATCTTGGAGCAGCTAAAAGAATTCTACGGTATTCTGCTAGAACTCTGAATTTCAAACTTTGGTATAATACAAGCTCAAATTTTAAATTAAAAGGCTTTATGGATAGTGATTGGACAAATTCTACTGAAGACAGAAAAAGTATTTCATGTCAGGTATTTGTTCTTGGCTCATGTGCAGTATCTTGGAGCTAAAAAAAACAACCAACAACAGCTTTGTCATCAACAGAAGCAGAATACATGACTGCAACTATATCAACTTGTCAAGTTGTTTGGCTTTGAAAGTTACTGAAGGATCTTAACCAGGAACAGAAGGAAGCAACTGAAATTTTCTCTGATAACAAGTCCACAATTTCAATGCCAAAAAATTCAACTTTTCATGGGAGAATTAAACACATAGACACTCGTCATCACTTCATTTAGGAGTTAGTTGCAAGTGAGCAAATTATATTGACTTATTGCAACACCAAAGAACAACTTGAAGATGTTGTGACTAAGGTACTTTCATTTAAGAAGTATGCTTATTTCTGCTCATATTTTGATATATGTGATTTTGAATCAAGAGTGAGTGTTAGAAATTGATTCAAAATTGACAACTCATTTTTACTTTGTTTAGTTGCTAATAATTCTCATGTTTAATCTCATTGTTTGTTAAGGCACATTGCTGATAGTATCGTATTTCTCTATTGTTATTGTTATTGTATGGCTATAAATAAGTCATCAGTTTTCTTTAATCATTACCTAATAAGAGTGCTTTTTTTTTTCATTCAATTTTTTTTTATTTTTTTTATTTTTATTTTAGCTTGATATACAAAGTAGTTTTTTTGTTTCTGCCTAACAATTTTTCGTTTCTGCATGGTGGACATTTAAATCTTCATAAAAGGCTACACTTGTGTTCCTAAGTGGCGTTAACCTCGTTACTTGTTTAAGGTGAGATTTTTGGCTGGATCAATTGGGTAGAATTGATAGTATTTGATTAAGAGTTAGGATAACCCTGTAACAAACACCGTCATATGTAAAGAAAAAGCATCGAGAGAATATAGGCACAGAAAGGCGCGAATACTGTTCCCGCCCCACATTCCCGCCAAAATACCTCATTTTCTTTGTTACTTTCCCGCCATCACAACACATCCTTCAATATCTACTAACCCTTTTGTGCTTTGCAAACAAACTCTACCGCAAATACTCTCTATAGGCCGCCATGGAAAAACCTTCGATGCTTATTACTAAGAAGCGGAAGAGGCCATCTTCCGAACCCTGTCGGATCTTCACTCGCAGCCAAGCTCAGATCTATCATCACCGCAACCGATCCGGCCGAGCTCGGGTTGATTCATTTCCCCATCTCCAGTCAAACCAAGTTGCGATCTTTTCCAAGACCCAGTTCCTATCCCTGGACGAGAGCCCCATAAGAAGTCCAAATTTTGGCGACAAAGATGACTGGTCTTGCACTCCCATCAAAGATCTCCGTACTCGACGGGTCTTTTCTCCTGCTTCCATTACGGAGCAGTGTGGATATGGAGAAGGGATTAAGGAGTATACGAAAACAATTGAAGAAGGATCCAAAGGCATTGTCTTCAAGGGAAATTGTTTGGACAATATAGATATTAAGAAAAACAGCGATTCGGTGAGTGTGGGAGAACAGAAGACTAGAACGAATGATGCAAAAGAAGAAGATAGCGTACAGACCACACCACCAGATGCTGACATCTTTGGCTGCCACTACGACGATAAAGTCGTGTTCCTTTCTCAGCCATTGATGGAGGGACATAGGGAGAGTGAAGGTTTTCAAGACAAGAATATGAAAAATGCTTCTGCGTCTAGATCGGTACGTTTTTATTATCAGATTTACATCAAATGAAGAGAAACTAGCATGCCGTTATTGTAATGGTTATTTTAATTTGCATGTCGTCGGTATGTGGCATCTATTGATGTTGCTGGTTGTATCTGGGTTTCTGAAATAGGTTCCCAGGACGCGTGCTCGAGTTCAGGTATTCAAAGCTCCAGGATCCTTCAGTTATCGAAGGTTGCTTCCATACTTGATGGGCATAACCAAAGATAATTTATGTAAGTTCTCTTGACTTGTCCCTGTTGTTTATGATTCCTTTTCTCTAAATTGGTAAAAAGTGAAACTTTAGATCACTAAAATTGGCCATGGCTTCTATTCGCAGCTGCTTTGGGAAAGGTCAACTGTCCAAAGATTGAAAGCCAGCTGGTACTTATGGATAGAACAAAGAGGGATAATACTGTCATGGAGGATCAATCTGTTGATTCAGGAGCTCCATCACAGAATAAAGTTACTATTGCTGATGGTAATAATTTGGATTCAACATCTATTGTTAGGAGCAATGATTCTTCAAAGCAATTTGATCCTTCCACGAGGGCTTCCTTACCCACCTCGTTGTTTGACGAATGTTATCCCAAGTCACTTGTGAAGGAAGAGATCGAGGCTGTATGGGCAGGGGATACTTGCGAAGATAAGGGTTTGATTAATTCAGACACTTTCTTGCCTTCACGTATGATTGACACTCCTTTTATTGAAAACTCTGGTGATCAAAGACCTGTTGGTGGAGTGAAAGGAGGAAATGATCTTCTAGATGCTATCGATACTAACCGTGAGATATCCTTGATTGTAGAGAATCGCGCATCAGCAGTTGATGAGACAACCTTGATTGTAGAGAATCACTCATCAGAAGTTGACGGTGTTTGTCAAGATTGTGGTGCTTTAAAACTGAATGAGGCAGGTTTTACCAAAGAATTCGATCTAGACCAGTCAAATCAATCAAACTTAGATTTTAATGCAGAAGAAAATGGCGAAACAAGTGATGGAGGTTTCAGCACAGAACTTGGCATAGATCGGACGAATCAGCTGGGCGTTAATTTGCCTGATACAGAAGAAAAGGGCAAACTAAGTGACACTGGTAAAAACGATGATGATAACAGTAGCTTGTTGTCTGATGGGCTTGATTATTCAAACAATGAATCAGTCCACCTGACAGGATCAGATGGCAGCAATTTCAGCAAAACAGAGAAGTTTGAAAATGTGGCTAATAGGGTCAACTCCGTCTTCCAAAGTATTGATCAAGTTCTTGGGAAGCCATTTCTTGGTAGTGGACCTAGATACAACCAATGCGCACAAGATAAAAAGGTGGATTGCAATTCGAGAAGCAAATTAGTAAGTCAATACCAATACCTTCTCATGGCTTATCTGGGAAATTTCACTCCCTTAGGTAGATGATGATTGAACTTAAAGTATGCGAAGTTAGCATGCGAAGTTAGCTTGATTGAACACTATTCTTGTTCTTTGCTTATTCGAGATTTTTGCTTATGAAAGTCGGGTTTCATTGTGGAATAGGGTCTAAATCCGTGCTCGAGACTGAGGCTATTTAAAACTCCTGGATCATTGAGCTACCGTAGATTGCTTCCGCATTTGATCAATATAAGTAAAGATCTATCTGGTAACTCACCCACCTAGCTTTACATTATTTTAGATACCACCATTTGTTAAGAGCTATTACTGCCTTAGACCTCCAGTTAAAATCTAGATGTATTTAAAATTTGCAGGCACTTCTGGAAATATGCATTGCAGTAAACTCGACAAAGGCTCTGAAGATCTAAATTCGTCATCAAACTTTGATCTTCATAAAGCTCTTGATGAGACGTGTAACAACACTACTAATCAGAAGAAATCTGAGAGATTTTTGGAGAACTCGAATGCTTTTTCTGTTTTAAGGCAAAAGGATGAGCAATACAAACAACTTCTGCAACTTCCTGGTTTTCATGGAATTACTGCTGATAGTTCTCCTAAAAGTATTCTGAGAAGGAATCCAAGAGGTTGCAGAGGAAGCTGTTGCTGTTTGAATTGTAGATCTTTTCGCCTTAATGCAGAGAAAGCATTTGACTTCTCTAAAAATCTAATGCTAGATGCTGAAGAAGTGGCCTTTGATTTAATCAAAGAAAACTCTGACCTATGTGATATGCTGGAGAAATCTGCCGTTAGTTCTGATCTTAATCCCAATGTCTGCATCAATCAGGTGAATTCTCCAGGAACATACTTAATTTCTCTCCTCCGATTCCGCTGGTTGACTACCCTGTTGTAGACTATCCTGCTAAAATTTCTCTTTTCAACCGTACCTTGGCCTATGTATTTGACAAGATCACCAATATCAGAACCTTTTATAATGCAGGTGAAAGAAGCATGTAGGAAGGCATCTGAAGCAGCAGAATTGGCAAGGACCCGCCTTGAGCAGATGAATTACGATCTCAGCATTCACTGCAGAATCACAGTATGTTGGATTCAAGCGTTTACAATATCATTTCTACTCTTATTTCTTGCCCAACTGTACTACGGAGATGTTTGCTGAATGTACTTTATTTTACTTCCCTGCAGTGTGGGCAGCGACCTAGGGTCAGGTTTTCCCAAAATATTGAAAGAAGAATTATTCCATAGACCAAGCCAAATTATCGCCAACCTGTGTGCCCATAAATTAGCTCGCGATGCTCTTGGCTTGACAAGTGAATAATCTTGTGAAGCTCTTCAAGTAAGCTACAAATTGTTTCTAATTAAGTGCTTCATAATCACAGTCCCAATACTGTTAGTAGTGTTCTATACATGATTGGAGAGTATTGTTTGTATTATATTCAAAGATGTGAGTCGTCCAAGCTTGAGTGGATTCGCAAGTTCAGACATGTACTGGGAAAAAGTAGTGAAAACAAACACTTGAGTAATGGTTTAGGTTTGAGGAAGTTGAATATATATCCACGGGAACATTGAAAGTCGTCAAAAGGTGTGCAATAGATAACATACCAAAAGTATTCTCAAGTACTCTTGCATTAACTGAAAAAGAAACAACTTGCTGAAGATACCTTGTGCATACTTTATCACAACAAACAAAAGTTATCTGTATTCTAAAGATATGTTAACGCTAACACACAGCAATCAAAATAGCCACTAACTCTCAATGAAGATGAAAAACTACGCTAGTATTGCAAACTTCAAAAGGACCTCACTCAAGGGCCCAAGAGCTAAGGGATGCATTCGCTAATAAGAACAATTTCTTCAAAATACAGCCAAGTTGGATTAATGCAGGATGAAAATGCCATATAACAGCATGCGGAAGGTACAAAATGGTTATCTAACACATTTCTGTCATCATCTCACAGACAACCTCAATAGATGCTATATGTTATCATCATCATCATATGTTGAAAATTCTTACAATGAAGTAGGGTGTAGGGTCTGGGAGGCCGGATAGTACGCAGCCTTACTTCTACATTATAGAGATGCTATATGTTAAATGCCGAATCGGTTCTAATCATCTACTCCTTTATGAATGACATGAAACAGCCCATGCATACAGTTTGTCAGGTTACAAGTTCTCATAATGATTTCTCAATAGATTCAAATGACAGGATGGAATCAAGGCATGTGAATAGAAATATCTAAAACGAGTTTACGAACTCAATTTGCGAGAGAAGTAATGAATTTCGCAGACAGTCTGCGATTCGTTTTGATTTTATACTTTCTTATTATTATTTTAAATGCTAAAGTTATCAGAAAGGCAATACAATTCTGCCCTTAGACCCTAATTCTGTACATAAAACATCAAGAAATACAATAGCTCTTCTTTTAAATTATATGGTATCATAGCAAGGTTCTGTCCAGTGAATAGAACTATTGCTGTCTGTCTCAGTTTCGTCATTAAGCAGAAGAGAAATCGTTATATTTTTTGGTGACTGACCTCATCACTGAACAGTAAGGATGCTAATCGCCGGTGAGTCACCCCCAGAAGTCCGACCCTTAGAAGATTTGTGCACGAATCCAACGCGTCAATGATGGATTTTGCTCCCCAATCACTAGTAAAAATATTGCCGTTAACTTTATATATAATTCACTTAATCCTTATGTCTCTTTCCGACTTGAGAGTATTTTACTTTGAACAAACCCCTCGTTGCTTTAACCTCCGGTTGCTTATGAAACTTTTACCATGAAAAGTAGGTTTTGATATTACTGTAGCTAAAGGCATTAGCTTTACTCTCAGTCTTGTTTGATTTTTCACAAGTTTAGCATGATATTATCCTAACATTGACCTCTAAACTTTGCAGTCAAGTAAACCTTAGGCCATTGTCAAACTTTTAAAGATGAAAACTCGAGTAATTATAAGCAGATAGATAATTGAGAAGAGGTTCTGTGAAATACTTCTAATCATGAATTCCAACAGTGGAGAATTACAACAAATGTAGCATTAGCATCAAGCTAAACAGCATGAAGGACTCTTTTCTGAACAAAAGTGAACTGAGACCGACTACTAAAGTCAAACCTTTGAGGACAGACATGGTTGGTAGCGTTCTAAAACCCATAAGCAACACCACCACCACCAACAACGGTAGTACAAAGAGGATGATAAACTGTACAAGCATTGCACATACAGTACACCAATAACTGCAATTTCTTCGGCTTGATTGCAGCCGGTCCCATAAGAACTGTTTATTGAACTTATCCAGCTTTTCATCATCAAAGGGACAACAACAATAACAACCATATTGGTAAGCACAAAGAGGATATACTGTACCAATACCTGCAATTACTTCATCTTGATTGCTGCAAGTCCCATAAGATTTGTTCATCAAACTTACTCAGCTTCTCATCATCAAGGCGCTTCCAAGTCCTGATCCTCTCCACCCCCATCCATGAATTCTCACCCTTTCCAAGCTCTGCTAAAATGATTCTTGCTCTCCTTGACCACCCAGCCCTTCCATACCCGTGGTATCCAAAGCCTCCACCATAGCAAAACCATATACCATCCAAGTTCCCACAGAAGTCATTAGAGTGATCATGGCCCATAAATACAGCCTTCACATCTCCCATGGATACAAAGTTCTGTAAGACTCCAGAGTTAATAGATGAACAAGCCACAGCTTCCTGAAACTGGCCTATAATCTTTTTGTTGTAGAGTAGTCGAATTTCTGGTATTGGGATATGGAAAAAGGCCAGTGAAGGAGCAAACATTTCCGGTGAAGACTCTTCAAGGAGATTAAGCACCTGGTTTTTGCCCTGTTAGTTTGTGACCTGCAAAATGTTAATGGAATCTGAATCTAGAAGACATCCCATATGGGAACTGAATAACCTATAATTAGTAAGTAATCATAAGAGATTGCTTAATGCAAACTGTAGGTTCTGCATTCTCACAAAAAGATACAAGAATAACCTTGGCATAGCAAAAAGGGGAGAAAACAATTTGGTTAGACAAATAAAGGCGGGAAGAACAACCCCTCCTCCCTACTTCCTTTTTTAATCTTAAAAGAGTGTTCTCTTCTCATGGCAGGTATATTAGTTGGTAATGAATTAGATTTAGCAAAACATGCAGTTGTATGAAAATGAGATTCATAAACATTAGTTAATACCTGGAATCTTTTAGAAACACCACGAAGCCAATGCAGTTGAGATTCTTTAATATATCCATAAGTTTGTACACCTTGAATAACCTCCCTGTCTCCACTGTCAAGGAAGTAAAGATTGAGGATACTGCTGTTCGCCAAATACGAACCTGGAGCACCATAAACTCTGAGATTATAGTTTCCAAAGCCATCAATATCTCTTATCATGTGTTCTCCGGCCTCACTTGAGGCATCTTCAGTAGATGGATAGGTTTGTGATAATGAATAATCCATCAAGGATATGAAAGACATCAATTCTTCACGAGTCATGGTAGATTCTTGGTCATGATTTCCTAAGACTGCAGCCCATGGAACTCCAGATTCCATTGCTGGACCAAAGGCACGAATTAAAGATTCAGCAGCATCGCCGGTGCTCGTTCCAAAAATATTATCTCCTAGTTAAAAGAACCACCAATTAGTCAAAACTAGAGAGAGAGAGAGAGAGAGGAAGGGGATGAGGGGTAGGGTAAACAGGAAATTCCTCCCTTCACTGTGTTTTTCTGTTTCAGTTGAAACAAAAGGTCAATATTAGGCCTATTAACTTAGAAAGAATGGAGTCAGGAAATGTAGGGAAATATGAGCTGCAATTCATCATACATGGAGGTATTGCTATGTCATATCCAAAGAAGGTAACATTTTCCTAGTTCACTAAAGTGTTAATAAAGAAAATGCATCGCTTTCGCAGCTTTCTACTAAAACAACAATCCCAAATGAGAGGTATAAGGAACCCTTCACAAGAACTAATATAAAATGCAGGTCATTTATGCGCTAGTTTTATGCAAGTCCAGTGCAGTGTTAATTTTTCACTCAAGACACAAGAAGGGTGTTGTTTCCAACTCTGTATATCAGAAAATAAACTTAGATTGAGTCATCACTGTATCATATCTTGCACAGAGAGCCCAAAAACGAAATTTATATGCTATCGATTGAAAGAGAGAAGTAAAAAAAGAAATGAAAAGGGACACCTGTAAAAGCAATAAAATCAGGTTTCTCATGCTGGATAATCCTTTTAAGAAAACGAGTGGTGTTGAGATCGGAGCAGAAATCAAACTCCGAATCCAAAACGTCTCTGCACCGAGTCACCAACCCGGTTCCATAATGCATGTCAGCAACCTGTAGAAGCAAAAAGACAATCGCTTTCGAACCCAAAACGCAAACAACTCCGATAACATAAAACGAATAATACAAGGATCTTGTCAAAGCAAAAACATTCGAAGATTTCAATGTCTACTTAAACAACCAACTCCAAGTAGTGACCTGAAGGGTTTTGAAGGTGCCATCAGAGCGGAAACGAAGTGGGAGATCTGGAGACGATCTCTTGACACGAAGCTTGTGGTGTCCAACCAGCAAGTTGGATGCGATCTGGTTGTGGAAAACGAAGAGAACAGAGAGAATTAAAGTGAGGTAGAGCAGAGAGTGTCCTGTCCCCAATTCCATTTGACCGTAACAGATTCCATTTGCTTTCGGTCAACGTCAATCAGAGTATTTAAAACCTTCGGCTACAGAACGAGACACGTCGGGCTCACAATTTATAGGGCTCCGTCCAAAAGTTGTAAGGGTGAGGGTTGTGAATTAATTGGATCTGTCGGTCGGGTTGGACTTCTATCATTTTCATAAAAAGTAAATAATTTCAACGTCGTCATTAATTTTTTTTTAAATATTATTTTATAAACAAATATTAAATATTAATTTATAAATAAATATTAAAGATTTAATTAAAATTGAATAAAAGAATAAATTGACAATTATTAGTTAAACAGTATTTTTATATCCCTTTTGAGACAATAAAAGTTATATTCATCTCTATTATTTATTATAATTTTTATCATTATTCTTTCAAGTGAACCGAGGAACGCTTAGAATACCTAATTTCATTCTGAGATGATAAATAGGTCCAATCCAAACCGTGTGTTATGGTTAGATTTGGAAATGGAATATGGTGTTAGTGATTTTTGTAAAACAAAACATTATTTTAATGTTAAAAGACTTAAGACTTTAGATTAATTAAGTAATGCAATAATTATTGTTAACAACTTTTAATCTCAATGGCAAGTAATCCTAATTGTGAATTAAGTGTTACTCATTCAAGCATGATTGGCATCGGTAATGTCAAGCGTTTACTTTTGGTAAAGAGCCTCAACTACTTCCTTGTTTCCAACATGAGTTTGGATACATGGAGTACAAGTAACCAATTGGGTCAAGTTAAGCAAACATTCATATGGTCTAACTAAATCATTGTCAAGATAATGGTCTATTCTGTAATCATACAATCGTAAAATTGAGGAAACGGGGAGGGTCTGCCATTTAATTGGCGGTGGCCCTTGCTAATGTGACAGCCACGTGATTTTAACAACTTAAGTGAAGTGAAAGATGATCTTAAGCACTCGGCGCACGTTAGTCACCAGTGGCAAAGTTCCAATTCCAACCCCCGAGCGCTCCACTGCGATGAGAAGTGTACTTTCGGTCACAAAATTGCCCTCAACAATAGCTGGAAAAGTCCAAACACAGTGTGTGTAAAGTACTGTGCAACCCCTTCAACATAACTCAGCATTGGCCATTCGAGTTTAATCATGGGACTGCACGCAGGGGATAAATTAACGGCCGTATTGTAACGTAGTTAAGACAGTCACAAGACAGTCGCTGTGATTGTTACAGGACTCAAGAACTCTCTATTTAGTCTTTGGAGCCCCAGAGTCAAAGTTTTGAGCTTTGTGTTTTGTGCTTATCTCTCAAGTGTCTGGCTTTGTTTTGGGTTTCCGAATCTTTGCCTTCTTCGCTTTGTCTTTTCTGCTCGTAGTTTACGTAAATCTCAATCTTTTCTTTCTTTTGGTTGGTATGTATAGCCAAGATCAGAGTAAACCTCATACTTCAGGTTGGTTCAAGTTTGGTCTTTTCATTTCATTTGGCTACTACAATTTGTGGGTTTGACTTGAACTTGAACTTTCGTCTTCTTTTTGTCTTGATCTACGTGCCTTTTTGGTTTTTTTTTCCCCTTTCCTTTTCTTTTATTTCCCTTGTACTGTTCGTGTTGTGATATGGTTTATTCATGTTTTACACAAGTAAAAGGAGGTTGCAGGTACGTGTTCTTTGATGAAACCATGTCAAAACAGAATTCTTTGTGCTTTCTGGTAGTTTATGATTTGGTCTGTAGAATGATTTTTCAACTTTATGTGTGATTTTTCTTTTTTCCTTGGAATATACGGTAATGGGTTTATTGTTGAATTTGCAGGGCATGAGGGTCACGGAGTTCATGTTTGTCAGAAATGTGGATGGCCCTTTCCAAATCCACATCCAAGTGCGAAGCATAGGCGTGCACACAAGAAGATTTGTGGAACTATCGAAGGGTATAAGTTAGATGGCTCCCAGGGGGCTCCGCATTTGACAATTTCGGATGATGAACACTCGGATACAGATCACAAATCCCATAGTGAGTAACTACAATAGTATTTAATATCTTTTTGTGTTATCGAAAGAACCGAAGTTACCAACATTGGATCTTGAAATATTTCTCTCCCACTGATTAATCCTTTGTGGATAAAAAGAAAGAAACATAATGTGCATTGTCCTGCTATAACTACTTTATAGATGTATGGAAAGACCAGAAGTTTTCAATGTTGGATCTTGATTTTCTTTTTCTCTTCCCCTAGTTAATTCTTTGTGTAGAGAAGCAATGGATTGTACTCATGAATTAATTTTTGCTGAATTTGATCGTACAAGGTCCTAAAATTCTGGAGAGAAATTATAATGAGAAGGGTAGTGGTGCAATCGGGGAAAGTTCTAGTAGATCAGAATATGACGTATTTTCAGATGCTGCTGCAGAATTCTCTGATATTGCTTCTAGTCCAGGGATTGAAGAGAGCCCTGAAGATCTTAAGAAATCTGGGAGCCATGTGAAAAATATTGCTGAGAATGATGGAATAACCATTCAATCTGATGAGGATGGTGTGTTTCAAGATGACTTTCAAGGTGATAATGAATTGTTCTTAAACAGTAGCTTGATTGTGACTTTAATTAGGTAGCAGCAACATCCAATTATTGTTATTTTATCCTAACATTACTGTTAAAATAAAGAATGTAACTTTCAGTTGACTTGGAAAATTAGTATATTGAAGTCATCTAGTGATGTTGATACATATTTCACCTTTCTTTTGTTTGGGTGGTAAATGTTTAAGCTTAAAGTTTTGTGGATTGCATCTCTGGAATTTACTTTCTGTGTGTAATGTTGGTTGTTTATGTTTCATTATGCAGTTATTGCTTCACTTCCAAGCAAATCAGATGACAACACTGAAGTCAAGAGTAGTGAAGTGCCATTAAATAAGCTGTCTGGAAGTGCAGAAGCTACTGAAAATCATATCTCAACTGCTGTCATTGACTTGGTGGAAAGACCTTTAACAGATAGTAGAAGTGAGGCATCTGCCTGTGAAGGTTGTACTGATGAAGGAGGATCTGTATCTGACTCGAACTTCATAAAGTCAGAAATTCAAACAATTAAAAAGAGTGAGAAGAGCGACACCGGTGAGGATTTGACTGAAAATGTTCTAAATCAGAATGAAGATGCCAATTTGGACGTTAAAGTACTAGAGGTTATAGTGTTGCCCGTAGAATATGGAGAGGAAGCTCCAGATCTAGTTTCTGGAATGGAGAAGACACAGCATACTATCTCAAATAATGCACATACCATGGACATCATTCAATTGGAGAAAGAAAAAACAGAAGAATCTAAATCAACTTCTTATAATCAGTGCCCTGAAGTTAAATGTGTTGACTTTGTGGAAGAATCTGTTGCTGCCACTCAGATCAAGGTTGATGTTGGTGAAGGAGCTGACTCAATTAATTCAAGCAACTCAATTGACCCTTGCAATGTAAAGGGAGAAGCAAACGAAAACATGCATGTTTTTTCAGTTCCTGTTGATCTACCTGTAGACAATGCTAGTCTCATGAATGAAGGTCTAAAAGACCATAAAGAAGAAAGTGTACCCCAGGTTCTGATTGTAGACTCATCTGCCGTGGGCAATGATATCAAGAACTCTATTCCTGAAGGTAATTCTTCCCCTCCCATCTCTAACCTCTTAACAGAAGGCACTGATATCTATATCTTGGACTTGGATATTAAGGACAAGCAAGAAGATAAAGGACAGATAGAGAAGCCTATGCTTGAAGTATTGCCTAGCGAAGGGGCAAGTGAGGTGCCCCAGGTTGCTCCAAAAATAAATGAAAACAACCAACCAATTGCTTCTAAGACAGTTGAGACTGAGAGTGCTATTGTTCAACCACCTTGTGAAAATGAGATTGATTTGTCTGTCATGAGTTTAGAGGAAAATATGGTGAAGGACTTATCCAGTGTTAACCCTGAGGCTAAGCCAACGGATCCTGATGTCAGGCGAACAGCAAATTTAGTTGGGAATGATCCATGTGATTATGAAAAGACTACAAATGAAAAACATGATTCAGCTGGAAACAATGACAGCCAAAGAAGTACAGAAAACATAATAACTCCTGAAGTTAATGCATCGGCCATCCTACTTGGAATGGGAAATGCTACTTCTTGTGAGGAAAATCAAATTGAAAGACATGATGTACCCATTGTACCCATTATTGCAACAGGGGAAAATGACTATAAACTGGGATTGTCAGTGGGGACTCTTGCAAAGACAACAGTTATAGCTAAATCTGCCAGTGATCATCACGAAACATGTATTCATGAAGAAAATCCTAGTGATAAATCTGGGCTAAAGCCATCTGAGTCTGAAGGCAAGTGTATCATTGCAGTTCAAGATGCTCAGGAAAGCACAAAGGAATTTGAAAGCAATGCTAATGACAAAATTGAGCTGGAGAATCCTGTTGGCATTAGTGCAGTCGTGGGTTCTGATAATGGTGAGGATGTTGAGGCACTGGAAAAATCTTCAGAAGATTGTATGACAAAAGAGCCCCTAATTTCTGGTTCAGATACTTCAGTGTCCATCCATAATGCTGCCAATATTGACAATAAACCTTCTAGACAGGTTGCGTCTGAAAAACCCAAGTCTCTACCTGGCGAAGGTGATAATAATTTAGATACTAATTCTGTTCCCCGACAACTTGGTTCATCTGCAATTGATTTATCAGTTGACTCGAGTAGTCAAACAGACAGCTTGGAGGGTCACTGGGGTTCTGTTTCAGGTGCATGTTAATTCAATCCTTACTTTTCCACCAAGTGATCTGATGATTATTGCTTCACTTACCTTCTTTCTGATCTTGAACCTATTTATCTGTGTGATCACAAGTGATTTGGGCGATGCTCAAGGTGCTTCTCATTAATTTATGCAGTTAATAGAACAAGTGACTTTGTTTCGTGATTTAATTTTTCTGGATCTCTTGGTCACCATATTTAAGAACGGAACCATGTCTGTGGATACATGTGATGGAGCGATGAACCTCAGATAAATTAATGTCATTCAACCATATTCACTGTCATCTTTCTAGTAAAAATGGAACAGCCTTTAAACATCATAAATCTAGTATTGGTAGTGTATTTGATTTCTACCAATAAGTGTTTTATGTTAAAACATTTTTACCATTTACTTTTGGTGCATACTCAGTGCTTTCTACTCAATCGGATATACCGGCGGCTGTGGATACTGAACCATTCCCATTGAACGACTCCCAAGCATCAACTTTTGCAGAAGAATCCAGGTTTAAAAAGTCAGGAGCTGCACCTGAGGGACAACAAAATGATAGATCAGAGGTCTTTGAGCCACCATCTTTTATGACATTGGTTGAACCTAGACCTGATACAAAAGCTACTACTGATTCTGAAATCCAAAGTACTCGGCAGGCAAAAGTTGCTAACGTGCAAGCTGGTTGGTTTCCTTCTCTTACTCATGTGGTGAATGAATCACAAGGGAGAAAGAAGAATGAAGAGATTATTGCAAAAGTTGCAAACTGGAGTTATGGTAAGCAACATGCTCCTTTGAAGAGTCTTCTGAACGAGGCAACTGTTGAATCCAAGTCTAAGCTACCAAATACGAAGGAAAATCCATCTACAACAATTCAAAACGGTGGAACCTTGGCCAAGGATAATAGTGCTTCACCCACTAGTTTACCTCCTGATGCACCCAATGCCAACTCTAGTAAGAATGAAGCTGAGAAGGAATGGAACTCTCCGGCAAGATATCCTGCAAACATAAAGAGAGAGAGGAGAAGACCGTATTGGGCACAGTTTATGTGCTGTTCATCTGTTAATTAAACTTGTGTGGTGGTTTGTGTTTCCACATACAAAAATTTATATGTTCCAATTCCTATTATCGGCACAAAAGTATAACGTGTGATACATTCTAGCTTTAGTATTGAATGTTAGATGACTGCGGAAGTAAATATATCCCTTATTCTTTGTGTACTTGTTCTCCTGACATGTTACTGTGTCCCAAAGCTTTCTTGGAACACATGAAACATTTCAAATTCTTGTGTTCAATCCTTGTTAGTGTTGCACTTGGAGTCTTGTAAAAGAATCGGATTGGAATGAAAGCAATTATTATAATGAAGGGCTATGTACATAAGCAAGTAGCATTCAAATGATGATTACGCATGCATGTCTGATTAAGAAACAGGTCATTAAAGAGCTAGATGATAGATATTAAACATATTTCATGGATTTGTTTTTGTACGGGTTGACCAAATTGCCAATGTTGATAAATATCAACTAGGATTGATTGATCAAACGCCTTACATTTTGTGAAGATTGTTCAAAATCTTTTGTATCTGGGCATTCTGTTCTGTCCGAAACTAAACCCAGGCCAGATTCCCCAGCTTACGCTTTGTTGGGGCCGAACCTGCGTCAGCCCCGTGAGCAAGTCTGAGGCAGAGTTCCCGGCCGAAGCTCAGGTCAGTCTCCGAGAAACTGAGAAGGTTCAAACATAAGATAATGGTGTAGTGGAATCCCAAACTCTCAATAAATGGCTACTGTACATACTCTGCCTCTGCAGTATAATTTCCCGTTAACAGTTGGATGGCCATGGAAAACCGTCACTAAGCTTAACAAAACCCTCTTCTCCAAAACCCATATCCCAAAACCTATCGCCACCTTCTGCTCTCTCTCGTTTCACCAACCTTCATCTCCTCCTCAGGATGCTTCGTCCACAAAGCATACAACCCTTCTCGTCGAGACCTACTACGAACACCAGAGTCTCAGGGCCTTGCTACACAAACTCAACAAGAAGGGTTCTTTACCTCTGCGAATTCTTCGAGATGATGGGGATTGGTCCAAAGATCACTTCTGGACTGTCATCAAGTTTCTTAAACGTTCCACACGATGCAACGAGATTCTTCAGGTGTTATACCTCTCTCTTTACTCTTAGGATCTGAGTTTCTGAAATAGATTTTTGAAAAGTTTGAATCTTTTGGCAGGTTTTTGATGTGTGGAAGGAGAAAGAGAAATCTCGAATTAACGAATTAAACTATGAGAAGATTATAGAGTTGTTAGGCGAAGATGGTCTGATGGAAGAGGCCGTTTCAGCATTTGTAGAGATGAAAAGTTATGGTCTTACCCCTTCTCTGCGGATGTACAATTCCTTGATTCATGGTTTTGCAAGAGATGGTAAGTTTGATTGTGTGTTTTTCTACCTTAACGAAATGAAAGAAATGAATTTGGCTCCTGAAAGTGATACTTATGATGGCTTGATTAAAGCATATGGGAAGTATGAAATGTATGACGAGCTGGGTATGTGCTTGAAGAGGATGGAAATCGATGGCTGTTCACCTGATCAGGTTACATATAATTTGCTTATCACTGAGTTTGCACGAGGGGGGTTGCTTTCGCGAATGGAAAAGGTTTATCATGCTATGCGTTCTAAGAAGTTGGATTTGCAATCTTCTACACAAATTGCAATGTTGGATGCTTATGTAAACTTTGGCATTTTGGAAAAGATGGAGAAGATGTTAAAGAGTGTGAGGCATTCAAAAGCGTCATTAGATGAAGAATTGGCTAGGAAAATAGCTAGGGTATATATTGCAAATTACATGTTTTCACGGTTAAATGACTTAGCAGACGATCTTGCTTCTCAAACTGGCAGATCTGCCATTATATGGTGCCTGCGCCTGCTCTCTCATGCTTGTCTTTTGAGTAGAAAAGGCATGGATTCTGTAATTAAGGAGATGGAGGAAGCAAGGGTTTCTTGGAGTGTGACAGTTGCAAATATTGTCTTGCTTTCCTACTTGAAAGTGAAAGATTTCACCCACATGAGAATCTTACTTTCCAGGTTACCAAGCTACCGGGTGAAACCTGATATAGTTACTATTGGAGTTCTGTTTGATGCTAATAGCCTGGGATTTGATGGGGCCAGGACATTAGAGACATGGAAAAGGATGGGCCTTCTTCACAAATCTGCAGAACTGAATACTGATCCTCTGGTTCTTGCTGCATTTGGAAAGGTACAGTTCCTAAGAAACTGTGAGGAGATGTACTCCTCACTTCAACCAAAAGATAGAAACAGTAAGAGGTGGACTTATTATGATCTCATTCATTTAGTAACAAAGCACAATGAACAGCACCCTTAGTTGAAGGGATTTAGATGATTTCAAGTATCAAGATTCGAACATCAAGCTAATTAAGCTTATAACAAGTGAAGCTTATCTCTTGTTAAGTGAAGGGATCTTCAGTCATTTGGTTTGGCTTGTCTTAGCTGGTATGAAGAAATTTTCCGATTTCTATTCCGCTGCTAAGGAGCTTAATCGCTACATGTCTGAGTTGTGACAATGGTGCAGCATTTGTCACTAACTGTTATACTCAAGCTCAAATGAACAGAAGTGCATCCACTATTGCTATTATGCAATTCTATGGAAGGAAAGTAACCCAAATCTGGATTCTCTAAATGGCTTATTGAATATGGTGGCACGGACTTTCTGTGCTTTTCCAGAGGGATGAAGATGATATTTTGTACTTTCTTTCTTTGAAGATCCTTGGGTTTTGCAAAGTAGTGGTTAAGTTGATTGATAACTCGGGAACCTTTTCTGATAGTGCACGCATATAGTTTTGATGGCGGTCAAGAACCCACAGGTACATACATAAGAACGGGAACTTCCTATTGAGCTTAAGCTTTATGTTTGTTCTTTGACAACTGTCCATTCTTACTCTTGTCTAAATTCTCAAATCTATTTATATTTTCAACCACCTGTTCAACATGTTCTATGTTTATATTCACACCATTGTCATGGAATATATACTTGACAATATTAATCAATAATCACAGCATGACAGATTAGTGCAGTTTCATTCGAAATGTTTGGAATAACCTAACCTAGTCAGTTGCATCAAGCTTATGCATGCATTTATATTTTAACTGTTTGTTATAGGATGATATGAACTGACCTACATACATACGTTTGTGTTTTAAAATTGATGCAGTTAGTTTAGGTTTTGCTACAATGGTAACCTCGTAAGAAATGCCAAGAATTATGCTCCAAGGAATATCAGGTCCTAAGTTCCCAACCTATCATCATGCATTGCTCATGTCCTGAAATATTTCTATTTCCTCCAACAATCTCTTCTTTTTAGATCGTAAAGCACCATGTTCAGTGTCAGGGGATGTAATAGATGACATCAAATAAGTAAGATACCCACGAAATTTTCCCAGATCATTTTCCATGCTGTTCCTCATCTCCAGATGATTGTCTTGGCACTCTCTTTGATCATCTTCAACGTAAATGCATCTCCTGCATTCCTGTAGAATTCAGACCTATATGACTATTGGTATCTGATAAGGGGTAATGTATCTTATCGAAAAGGATCATTTAACAAAAACTTCAATTCCAATTTAATCCAACCTATCAGTTTACAGAGGTAAACAGTCTTTTCAATAAGAAACTATGATGGCTATCCCAGTCATTTGCCTACAATATAGATTGGAATGTAGCTAAAAGCCACAGATGTACAATTGTTTCTCTTTATACTTGCGCTCTTCATTAAGTTCTACGATAGAATCTTTCTTCGTTATAATTATTGCCTACTGGATTCATACTAGGACCGGTAACGCTATAATCAAAATTTTATCATCAGGTAGTATGCAAGGGACCCAAATTGTATTGGACTCCAGATCTTTGTTCTATAACATCCGCAATGTGAAAAAGAAAAATATGAGAAGCAAGAAATAAGTTTAAATAAGCCTCTTTCACGTTATTTTTACTAGAGTCCAGCTTGACTGCATAGTGGCACATAAAAACCAAAAATCAAGAAGAAAGAGGAAAATTACCTGGAAAACTCGGTTTATGCTACCTTTGTGTTGGTCAGTCGATAATCCAGATTTGCAAAGTTCTTGAAATAAAAGCACCATTTCTATGGTTATGTTACTGGTTGCAAGGTTATCGATTATAGAAGAAATACAGATAGTATCAAACACTTCCCTCATCCACGGAGGCGGGTTCCGAAGCTTTAGCAAAGCCACAGATACAAGAATCGCAGGATGGTGTTGTTCAACAAAAGATTTAGACGTTAAACATGGCACTGCTAGAGACATTGCCATTTCTTCAACAATCAGCCTGCACCAAGTATCCTTTACAATTATTCTCGTCTCCTCCATGTCAAGGTTTTCCCATCCTAATATAATGGATATGCAGATAGCACCGTTCATTGCCACTCTGATGTCAGAGCTATGTACCAGACCTTGTAAAACACAAATTATGGAAATCAAGTAGCCCTTGGAACATTTCAAATCCTCGTGCTTCTTGTTTCTCTGTTTTGAAAATCTTGCAATGAACTCCAGCAGGCAATGTGAAGCAACAAGCTTTACTGCAGAGGATCCAAAATACATCAGCCTACACAAGTCATCAACGTAGATGCCGATTGTATAAAGTGGCTGCGTCCTGTTTGACGAGTCTAATAAATTTTGCCAATCCACATCCCCAGTGATAACGACCTCTAAACTGCAAAAGCAAGACGTTGGGCTCAGAGCTTCAAAGTATATAATCAAGATTAACTCCGCAACTTTCTCAAAACTTCATTATCAAACTAAAAGTAACTCTCAGATTACCTTCTCACAGAGAAATAATATAGTAAAAGTACAAAAACCAGATTTTCTCCTAAACGTGTCCTGTCATCATAATCAAGCAAAGCAGGTCCCTTGGAGCAGGCTGCCTGGATAACACTGTTGACCATAGTGAACATGGAAGCACTAAAAAGTATCGTTTTTGAAGCTTCCAACAGTGACCTTTTTGTGGAATGGTGCAAGATCAGGGAAAAGATGGCAATTACTCGTAAGCCTTCCTTAGACAAGTTCTCTTCTGCTACTGTTGCGATCAGGCAGTCCATTAACTACAAAATAAGTAAAAGGTCCAGTCCATCTTCTAAAATTTCGAGCACATAGAAATCATGTCGAGTTAAGATTAGCACCTTCAAAGTAATTGCAATCCAAGGTTCCTCATCAGAAAGTGCTTCTGGTTGAACTGAACACAGAACATCAAATATTAAAAGTGAGAGCACATCGAACATAGGAGGCGAAGAAGAAATGTTTCGACTAAAACAAAGAGTACGAATTGCATTGCTCAGTCCATCCAAACATAACTTGTGTGTTGCAGCTGGGAAAATGTTTATGACAGTTGTCAATAGATCTAGTAGTGATACATCATGCTCTTGGCCTTCATCTTCTACAAGCTGTATCAATAAGTTCAGTAAAATTCTGGCCATATAGTTGTCTCCTGACGAAGTCAACTCTCCGATCACTTGCACACTAAGAGTATGTTCTTCAGGAACTTTATCATTTGACCAATTGCTTCGGCAGAATTTTATTATTTGACAAGAAAACGTCCTACTGATTTTCTCTTGTTGGAACAACCATTTCAGTGAAGTAATGTGAACTCTAGAAGAAGGCAAATCAAATTCATTTTCATTTATTATATGAAAAAAGATCCTCTCGGCTTCTGGACTGTATGGGACTTGGTAGGTCATCTTGGCAAAACCACGACAACAGCCATAAAGATTTACCAGTTGCATCATTTTGAATGAATCAGTGGACCCACATAGGAAATCACCACCATTGACAAGTATATACTGATCAAGCGAAGCTAAGAGGGACCTCTCATCTGCAAGCCTGAGAATAAACATCAAGAACACGAAGGCAATGGAACTCAGCAAACTTATTAGACTGGGAGAGCAGTTGGAACAGGGATCAGGGGCTTACTCACCTGTCATCGTATAGGGAAATCGTATGCAAAATCAGAAAAATAGCAGATTGACAAGTAGATAATAATTTGTCTTTCGAACTCTTCTGCCCAAGGAGAACCAGCAAATCCATAGGATCAGTTGGAAGATGCGAAGCAGCATCTCTAATAGGTGTCCCAGGATCATTTAACAGAATTTCTACCAGAGAACTTAGCAGTTGGTAAACTCTCCACTTCATCTTCTCTGTCGGGAATAGACCTAGGTATCCAAATGACAAACTGAACCAAGCAGACTTAACCAGCATTTTCGCAAATCTTGTGGTTTGGTCACTAGAATCATGAAGCAGTATGTGATGAAAAGTTTCAAGTATCCCCAGGATAATTTCCTCATCCACATCGTTCATTGATGTAATTATCCAGGGTAACAAATTAGATGTGCATATATCTATAATGCAAGTTTGCAATTCATTGACACATGAGTCATCTGTAGATATATATTTGAGGCTATAACTATATGCCTCTTTGAGCAGATACAAAGCATGTAAAAGATCACTATAGTCCTTTCCAGATGGATCCAGGCAAGCTGAAATTGCATACTCTGCTGCTTCTTCAACAAGTTTAATAAGATTAGAAGTTCCATGAAATGGAGACTCTAACAAAGCTACAAAAATTGAACAAAGTAATTTGAACGACTCTGGAGACATCGCCACTTTGCCATCAGTATGCCTCTTAAACATCCTTGTCAAAATCAGAACAATCTCCTCAATATGGGAAGTTGATATTATTCCAGGGCAGTCAGAAATGCCTTTACCTACGAGCTCCAGGGTTGGATGCTGCGCAGGATGGAAAGGGAGTTCAGCCACATGACGCAGCGCTGGGATCAGAGTTGAATATCCAAAAACAAGCCTTTCTATAAAGCCCTTCTCAGCCCTCAAAAAAAGTTGAAGAACCAGAATGCACGAACTCACAATAGGATCTTTACATTCTGCCATATGTAGTGGAAATGAGCTTAGCAACCATATTTAGCAGCATAAGAACTTTCACTTTTCAGCATAAACAAAGATTGTTGTCATAAGGTAAAAATTTCTGTACAATGTTTGTGTGATTAAAGGCTACCGTACAATGCAAAGAGTTTGAGCAAATATAAAACTAGTGGAGTGGTATTTAGCAGACTTGCCAGAAAAAGAAAAATCTCAGTAAATCAAATTAGATTGTTGCAATTATTCTAATGCTGTAATCTCTAGCTAATAATGCAATGAGGACATTATTATTTACCTAAGATAAAGACTTTTACCTGAAAGTCTTAGAATTTCAAATATATAATCCACAATATTTTGTTGGATTAATAGTTGAGACCTTTTAATTGAAGCTCGATCCCCTAACAAATAGTGGCAAATAAGGTCTAGAGTACTGATTTGAATCTGCCTATCTGCTGAAAGAAGTGGCCCTTTAATGGCCTCAGAAAATAAGAAACAGAGTGGCGTCCCATCTTGTCCATCATCTGGTATATGCATGATGCTGTCTACTTCATCGCAACTCATTCTGTTCACGCCATTCATGTTTACATTCTCAAAAAAACCTTTCCGAGTGAGAGTAGCCAAAAGAGCTAGGCAAAATGAGAAAAAAAAAGGAAAGAGAAGTTCATTAGTTTAGAGAAATTAGAAATGATGATGAGGTGCATCAAATGAAATGCCCATGGTAGGATATGACAGCACTTTTTATACACTAGAGTGGGACCTTCGAGTCCATGTCCATAAAACTAGTTAAGAAGGATACTGCATGAATCACTTTCACCAGCCAATATGACTGATTTCCTTTGGGGGAGTGGTAATAATAAAGATGGCAAGCACACTCGAAAAGAAGATACAACTGGTAGGTACATTTCACATGTATAGTCAACTTGTTTTTGTACCAATCTTATTATATCCAAGAAAAGATGTTAATTACAATCTCCCAAAAAAGCTTTGCTAAGTAAAAACAGATGAATGAAGCAATGAAACAAACCTACACAATTCATGCGAACAGTATCATCCTGGGTCTTCAACAGGGCCTCCAACGACAAATGCAAAAGCTTAGGACAATAAGTGAAAAGAGAATCAGCTCCACTGCTGCCGTCATCTGATTGAAGGATCGATATTTTGTACAGCACAAACAGAATCTCTCCCCTGATCTCCTCGCTGCAATCGTGCAGCTCATAGATTATATGTAAAACATAGGATTGAAATTGGGAAATTTAGTGTACTTGATCAATTACCTTGGCAATTGAAGACCAGTAACAAGATTGGAGACCAGACCATCTCTGTCTTTAACCAGAGCATACGGATTGTTCACACAACAATTCAATAGAACGCCAAAGCAGTGAAGCTGAATGAATGCAAACAGCAGCATAGTAAGTAGAAGAAACGATCTGATTGACAATCGCCTAACAATTGATGAAAATACGTACCATATAAACCTGACGGCGACTCCATGCGAAGACGCCGGAGGCAATAGAATCCGCCACGTGGCAAACAAACTCGTCGCAGAGGGAGGCGTTACCGAATCCACAAAGACTGGCGATGAGTCGAACAATCTGACAGGCAATAGGATCGTCATCGAAGAGGGAGAGGGCGGTGATGAGAGGGGAGACGAGGAGGAGAGGGTGAGAGCAGAGGAAGGAGTGGAGGAAGGCGGAGTCTGAGAAGGCGATGGAGAGCTGCGACAGAGCGTAGGAGACGTGGAAGGTTGGGGCGTGAGGGTTGGTGATGAGATTGGAGAAGCAGACAAGGCAGATTGAACCTCCTTGTTCCGTGGCCAGACAGAGGCTCGATCTGTGGCCTTCACTACATTGCAGTGATCTTTCTTCCTCACAGATGTTGTCGTCGCTTTCGTCTCCAATGAGGTCGGGATCGGAGTTCGGGTCCTGTGAGTCAGCGAAGAGCATCGCGGAGACTAGACGTGAATTCAAATTTGAGCGCCAGGGATGTCGAAGTTTGAATTTTATTTATATTTATAGTTTGAGAGGAACAAATATAGTTCGGACTTCGGAGTAGAAAGAAACAAAATTAATTTGAAATTTGAAAATTTCACTAAATTTTAATTTTAATTTTAACATTTCAATATGTTCAAAAAAATATAAAATTTTAATATTTTTTTTATCAATTTTTAATTAAAAAATACAACTAACATTATTTTTTATTTTTGTAGGACTTTTATCCTGCGTGTTAAGGGACCAAATAAACAATGCGAGCCTTATTTTCTAGAACAAACTTAGGGCCCGTTTGGTTGAGCTTTTATCAGTAGAGCTTTTATCAGAAGAGCTTTTTTTTAAAGCCAGTTGACTGTTTGACTGTCAATTAAAAAAACAGATTTTTTAAAAGAGCTTCATACAGTAGAGTGTTTGGCAACATAAAAATAAAATAAAAACACTTTTATTAATTTTAACTATATTTTATTTTATAATAAAATTATTTATGCTAAATAATTTTTAA
>JAOTIZ010000001.1:17624444-17648092 GCA_027123425.1 Erythroxylum panamense
TATTAGCAATAATAATCTATCTTTGTAAATTTTATCATCATTAAAAAGAGATGTCATTTTGTTTCGTCATTTCCACTAGGTCGTCTATTGTTTACACCTTTAAATTTAATGATCATATTTTCTTCACTTTCTAAAGGGATAGATGTAATGAATTTTCATTTCAAAAATCCTTCCTGGTTTCAGAAAGATTTTCACAATGCTAATTGCTACGTATACATACACAAGTCTTTAACATTTTAAACTAGATATAATGGCTAGTTAAAAGGTAACCCATTAACCTAAGTAAGCCTACCACACAAGAGTCAAGACTCAAGACCCAGCAAATATAAAAACACTACGTTCAGGATTCCAAAAACAGCATATTATATTATCATTTAGTTATATAGGATAATTTTCATTCATCTCTTTATAGTTAAAAAAGACGTTGGACTTCACCAACATCAACCTAAACGTCTCTTTTCCAATGAATCACATGATTACAACTTGCATTATACGTACTACACAACCTAAACGTCTCTTGTACCAACTCTATTACAACTTACAAGAAACTATCTCTAAATTATAAGTACTGTGCATTCTTCCAAAGAAAAGAAGTGAAAATTTACCTATCAGCAATAAAACAGGGTGGGGCCTGTGGGGGAATCCTTTCCACAATTGCGTTCAATATAGATTATTGTTTTTCACTTTGGGTGTGGTAGTCCTTGTGGAGTTGGGGGAAGAAGAAGCCAAAAAGACAAAAAAAAAAAGTAGTGTGATGAAGAAGTCAAAAGGGTAGAAAATTTGAAAAAAAAAAGTTAATTAAGCATGTAGTTTTTATCTCTTTATTTGTAGGCTTTCATTTAAAAAAGTCATGGGCCCAAATAAAAATAGATGGGCTCAAATTTTATTTTTATTTGATATCTTAATATATCTATACTTTTATTATTATTATTTTCACTAATTAAATTAATGGGGGTAAAATTTTAATTTTTTAGGGAATTAAAATTTAAAATAATAATTTTAACAAGACTTTTCTTTATCTAATCCCTAAAACCTCAAATCCGTCCTATTGGAATGAATTCAGACCTATTTCTTACACAAACTTTCTCTATAAGATTATTGCAAAGATCTTGGCAAACAGGCTGAAGGAGGCTCTCTAAACTCTCATCAGTGAAAATTAAGTAGAATTTATGATGAATTACTACTACATCCTTCAGAATTCTGATAAATGGGAGCCTTACGGAGATGTTTAAAGGTGAAAAATGACTTAGACAAGGGGATCCTCTGTCACCTTACCTATTCCTAATTTGCATAGAGGTTCTTACCAAAATGCTAAAGTATAACTCGTCTAAGGACCTAGGTTTCAAATAACATTCCAAATGTAAGAAGATTTCACTAACTAGCTTATGTTTTGCAGATGACCTCATACTCCTAAGCAAGGTGAATGTCCACTCAATCTCTCTATTGAAGAGCACTCTCAATTCTGTTAAAGAGATGTCGGGGTTGAGTATTAATCTTCAAAAGAGTTACTTCATGCTTTCAAAAAATGCTTCTCATGTATCAAATATATTGACACTAGCAACAAGAATGGAATTAAAGGAGCCTCCTCTCTTTTATTTGGGAATTTCAATCTCATCTAGAAGACTAAGATTTTGTGAATGTATTCCTTTAATTGAAAAATTTTAGAAAAGATTGGGCTTATGGACAAATAGATAGAGCCTTATCTTATGGGGGGAAACTTCTGCTCTTAAAGTCGGTTATATCAGCAATATATACTTACTAATATTCCTATCTTTTTCTTTCCAAGGGGCTTACCAAAATAATTGAAAGAATGATGAAACAGTTCCTATGGGGGAATAGGAATGGTGAGCAAGGGAAGCAAAAGTCAGCTAGAAGAGTATTTGTCAACCAAAAGAAGAGAGGGGATTGGTACTGAAGTCAATAACCAAAAAGAACAAATTACTTGTGACTAAGAGAGTTTGGAGAATCCTTAGTGATAAGCAGTCAATTTAGATCAAATAGATTCACATTTACATATTGAAAGATGGGAGTTTTTGGGCTCTAAGACCCAAAGACAGTTATACTTGGTTCTTTAACCAAATTTTGAAAATGAAGGATAAAGTACAATAGAATATCTCTTGTCAAATAGGGGTTAGAGAAAGATTTTTCCTATGGTATGATAATTGGACTAGGCAAGGTGCATTATTTCAAAACCAGATGGCAAGAACCCTACTAGTAAGGTTTCCTATGAATACTAAGCTCAAAGAAATTATTACAAATGGAAGATGGTCACTATCAATCGATGAAATTACACTTCTGTCCATTCCACTGTTCAAAAGTCTCAAAGAAAAGGATACCTATTTATGGAAAGGGATTCCAGTTTCAGAAATAATGTTAAAGGAAGCTAAGAAATTGAGGGAGGGGATATTTAATAGAGTGGAATGGTACTCTAAGGTTTAGAACAAGGTTCTTAGACCTAAAACTAGTTTTTTTTGCTCTGGCTAGCAATGTTGAACAGACTCAGTATAATGGTTAGGCTATAATTCCTACCCTCCTCAAAGATGTGCATTCTATGTAATCTAAAGCAAGAGACTAGAGACCATATTTTCATTGAGTGTGATTACTCTAAAAAAATTTAGGCAAAAATCTCAAGACTAAGTACTGTTGATCCAATTTCGAACAAACTCTATGACATACTACTAGAATTACCCATCTACTTGTGTCAAAATTTGACAGAGTAGTAATTCTAAACTCAGTTGCCACATGCACTCAAGAAATTTGAAAAGAGAAAAACTACAGAAGGTTTGAACAGAAGTCTACTTCCCTACCCTCTATTATTGAGCTTATCATAGCTAGCATAAGAGAATAATTGATTACAAATTAGTTGAACTTTCAATATAGCAGAGGAATAGCTCTCACATGGAGAATCTAGTCCTTGCTCCTAATTACTCAGTAATGCATAATTAGAGTTCTTTCTATCTACTATTCTAGCATTCAAGAAATCATTCATTGAATAAAACAAATGACAAATAATGCCTCTACGAACAAAAACAAGGAAGAGGAGTCTATGACTCGCTTGTTGAAAGCAAAGTAGCTCTCCCTTCTCGACTCTCGTCATAGTTATCCCTCTGTCATATTGCTGAGTTACAATGAGATCAAAATAGAAAAAAAGAGCAAAACAAATCGAGATACCTACCTGAGAGAGATTCCCTAAGAGCGCATTGCTCACTCCTTTGGTCAGCCATGTCTAGAGATTTAGAGAATAAGGTTAGTTACCCTAAAATGCTAAGAATCTAAGAGCTTTTAATGATGAGACTTACTTGGGATAAGTTCCATTGAGTGCGGACAAATAAAGAGAAGAAGAGAGGGATAACCTTGTCGATACCTTCGCCAGCTCTCATCCATCCCAATCAAGAACTTTTTGAAAATGTTGAGAAAGAGGAAATTGGTTATACCCTAATTGGACAAGGATATACTTGAGTTTCCTTTACATCGTCGTTTTGTTTAAAGACTTTTAGTTGCTTGCTCTCTATACGGTAGTTGATAGAATTAATTTAGTGGATCAGTGTATTAAGGTGTTGGACCCCGTTTTCGGAGTCCAACTCTGGAATCATATAACGTGAGCGTATTACCCTGTAGGGTTATTTCAAAGAACCCTCATTAGTCAACATCAGCTCATAACAATTCAACTACCAACATTATTTTATAAAACTCTGTAATCTCTACTCATTTAATTCCTTACTAACCACTAATTCTCTTCCTTCACAAATTCCTATTTTTCTTTTCCATAACGCATCTCACTTATATGTAACAATAATTTGTATTCAAAATTTATTATCTCAAATCGATAACGTCCTTAAGTATACCTTATTTCAACTCATCCTCATCCATACACAAACTCATAGTTCATTAACCTCAAAAGGAAAGAGTTTTGCAAAGCTTTAATGAGCATTTCAAGCTACAATACATCAATGACTCAAAATCCTAAAATACAAAAGATACTTGAACTAATAATACTTGAAATGTGACTAAAACCTTGTGTTTACAAAATCTAACTTAAAATAAAAAATGTATAATCGGAGTGATGCCTTGAATCTCTCTCACTTAATCTCTTGCTCATCACCTGGAGATAGGAAGGAATGTGGGTGAGCTTAAAAGCTCGTGGGTAACAAGCTTACAATCGAAAACAAGCAAAACCATTAAAAATGCTCAGCCTCATAATCACTTTACATCAAAATCCATACGACACATAGTTCCAAAATTCTCACATTATCAAACAATTCATAAGCAACATAAGTCATGCATTCATCAAACTTGTCAACACATTCTAAACATATAATCACATCAGAAATGGTTTGGGTAGGTCCAGAAACAGAACATGCTAACACATTTTCACATAATGGTCTTGTGTAGTCATAAACAGAACGTACTATCGCAATTCCACATAGTAGTTTTGTGTTGTCGTAAACATGATGGAGTTTATAAAGGAGCTCTGTACCACTAGCGGGCAGGCAAGAGAAGCCTTTAATAAAGTCAAAGTGCAGTTGACATATCAGAACGAACTACCACAAACTCACATAATCATGCATTTCATATTTTGTAAATGTGTTGCCCATAATGACACATTTTTGAAACATGATATCATAAACATAACGTCTTTTCAAAGAAAAACCATTTTCACATTCTTTTTCATAAATTATCAACACAATTCATATACCAAACATATAGCAAGAGAAATAAATTTACATTTATGAAGTAGTTGAAAGCATTAAATTCCATTTATTTGCAAGAAATATTAATGACTTATTTACTCAATTATAAACATGAAACCCACCTTGATTCCTTGCTTAAAAGTTGCTTATAAGTGCCTCTTCTCTTTCTCCTCTTGCCTTTCGTAATTCCCTTTAACATTGGCATAAATCCCATTCAACAGGAGTACACATTGAGAACCCAAACGTAGCATATTTACTAAGATAAAATCTAAAATACTCAAACTCTTCTAAAAATTTCAAACCTTCGGGTCAATTTTTCATGATCATTCTGATCAGGTAAATGAAGAAATTTGATAACACTTTCTTCTAGAAAAATTTTCCCCATTGCCTTAAGTTTATAATGACACTAAAATAATTCAATTTGGTTCAGTAATCTGAAAGTTATACTCCAAACATTTTCGAACTATTCTTATAATGAAATAGTATTATGTGCTCAACTTCCATCTAGAAATTGAAATTCTTAGAGATTGAATTAAAACTTGATTTCATCAGAAAATTTGTGTCCTTATGTCTCTAGTTTACTAAAAAAATCTCACAAGTTTGCTACAGCGAAACCAAAAGTTAACCTCAGCGAACTTTACCCGAGAGGAATCCTAGCCAAATCCTACAAGTTCGCTGCGGCGAAGCAAGGAGTTTGCTGCGACAAACTTTCACAGAAGCATATCCAGTTTTTCAAATTCATATCATATTTTAAGACTCTTAGAGACAGAATTTAAATTTGATGTCTACATGAAAAATGTAGCCATATGTCTCTAGTTTAATCCAAACTAAGAATCATCTCATTTGGATAACTAGAGATAAAGTTATGGCTAAAAGACTAAAGCATACTTAGTGAACATACTATTGCTACATTTTCTAGATCATCTTCCAATTTTGATTTCAGATTTTTCCCTAACACATCTTATACTAAGATCACCTTTTCAAATTCAATTACTCCTCATTAAACATCATTTTTACAACCAATCAATCTTAAAAACATGTTTATCATAGCTCATAATTTCTTACTCATCATATAAACAACATAGAACATGAATATACTCATTCTTCATTCACGTTACAAATGTATATTCATCACCATTTACAATACCAATCATCCATAAAACAACTCCTAACCTATTATTTAGCATTTATGTGAAACAAAACATCAATATTTATGCATTCATTTCTTCACCAACATTCTAGCATATAATAAACTCCTTTGTCATGATCATTTACTAGTAAACTATCATCATATATGCTTCATTTGAAACAACATATGAAGAATTTTAACTTACATGTTTAGCTCCAAAGCTCCTTAAAATCACCGTGAAACCCTATCTCCTCTAACATACGCGATCTTCACCTTTTTAAGGTGGAATATGTTGGGTCTTTTAACAACAAGAAGAAAGAGACAATGAATCTTGAAGAAGCAAGGTGAAAACGTTGAACAAACATCAACATGAGAGGGTAAGGGTGGGATGTCGTGACTGAATAAGAAAGTAAATGAAGAAGATGAAGAAATGAAACTAACGAAAATAAGAGACAATAGCAAGTGAAAGACCAAAGGTAGGTCTTTCAGTTAATGAATATTGTGATTTAAAACAAGTGGTGTGGCAACTGCCACTTGTCACTTGCCACATGTCTTTATCATGGTCCTCTTGCGGTCTTTTAATCTACTAGTCTATTTGTCTCCATTTTTTTTCAAATTTTCAATGAAACTTGACATTAAACCTTAATGTAATTCATAAAAATTTCCATTGCCATTTGACTCTTATTTATATTCCTATTCATTAATTATTCTGCCACTTGTCATTTTTCTAGTCCAAAAATGCCCTTAAATTTTAGAAAATTCTCAAATTTTCACAAAAAATTTTGAGTCAATAAATATACTCTCCAAATCAATTTCTAACACATATAATTCACAATTCCAAATATAATCACATTTATAGATCAGTTATACCTGAAATGTCAATGAATGCACGTACTGTCATTTTAATGTGTGCAATAATCAAATTTACGTGTGTGTATGCTAACATCATGCATGAGCATGAGATGCATTTTCCTAATTTCTCATTGCTATTTTCTCAATTTTAGAAATCTAGGGTTCTAACCCTTAGTGTAGGAACGAGATGTTACATAAAAGGTCCTTTGGCAAAGTACTTCGTTGTTAATCATTTATTCTTTAATATATTTTTAATTTCTAAAAAAACAACCTGAGTTTTATGGCATGTTAAATGATATAAGAATAATGTTTGAATTGGACTGAAATGCATGTGTTGTTGGTGAAGATATGTGCTGGAAAATGTTACATGAACTTGAAATTTTTTCTATTTTGTTTTTAGTGGATGAAAACCGTGGGATATAGATTGATTCATGGATGAATTAGATATGGATTTGATGCATAATGAAGGTGGCTTTATGCTAAAGAAAGGTGTTAATTAAGTGTGCTTGAATTGGGAAAGAATGAGACTTATATGTATGATAATGAAAGAAGAATTGCTGGAATGTGTTAGTTGAAGTGTTTTCACTGAACATACATCGGTATCTGTAGACATCCAAATGGGATTATTTTAAGTTTATATTAATCTAGAAACATATGGATATATTTTTCATGAAGTAATCAAATTTTAATTATGTCTCTAAGAGTTTCAAAATTTGGCTTGAAGCTAAGTTTTGAATTATGTCGAGTTTTGGGAATATTCTATAGTATTTTAGGTATAACTTGCAGAATACTGAACCAAATTGCATGAAATTGGTGTCATTAGAAACTTAAGACATAAAGAAACAATTTTTTATAAGAATGTTTTGCCTAAATCCTTCATTTTCCTTGTCAAAATGGCTATGAAAAATTAAATCAAAAGTTTATTTTGGGAAGAGCTAGAATGAAGCTTGAATAAAAGGTAGTGCACGATCATGCACAAGAAAGATCGTGATAGAATGCAGGTCATCAAGTGTTGCATGATCATGCACAAGCAACATCGTAACAAAGGGGAAGAATCAGGAAGTGCACGACCATGCATACGTACGATCGTGACAGTGGAGGTATACTGCTTTTAGATATCTTTTGACACCCTTCACTCTTTTGACCATAACTTCTTCTCTAGACCTCTGATTGACTTGAATTGGACCACAAAGTCCTAACGCATTGCTCTTCCTCTCCACCAAATTTCATTGTCATATGAATTCATTAAGAATTGATTGTAGTTTACTAAAAACTTTGGAGATGTTATAAGAATGAATGAGAGTTTGGATATTGTATAATCATATAATGTTAGAATAACATTGGTGAATGATTGATTGATGATATTATAATTTATTGAGGTGTTAACCTAGGTTCAAATTAGACATATATGAGTTTTGAAGTATCAATGATCATAAGATGTGAATTAAGGAAATATACCCGGAATAGTCATTGAGCATGCATTGAACAAGACATATCTATATATGTGCACAAATGAATAAGTATTTGATTCATCAACTTTGTAATATGAAATATGTGTGAATTGTTTGATCTTAAATGCTCAAGTTGGACACCAATCAGACATTGTCAGACATCCAGGCAATAGCATAAATGGAAGCGTACTGTGAGTCAACTTAGATGATCTTCCTAGGATTGATTTATTCTGTTTAACTTCCAATTATTGAACTATTTATGATTTGTATATGAATTCCAAAATTTAATGGTCCGGGGAGTTTGATATTTGGGAATGTGTTGGAAGTATTCTGTTTGCATCTAAAATTTGAATAATATATGTTTGCATTTGAATTCTGAATGATATCTATATATTTAACGAAAGTTGAATGCCGGACTTAGGTTTGATGAATATGAGATTTTGTCTGTGCATTATAAGGGAATGCTATACATGGCATATTCTATTATTTGATGCATTTCGTAAAATGCATGTTCAAATAAAGGCGTTGTGATCAGAGTAGCTAGTTTGAAAGAGCTTTAAACTCAGAATTCTGCACGTAGAGCTTTGCTCCATGATTTCTATATTTGACTAAACCCAATGGGTCAATATCTGTATCTGAAAGGCACTCGGTCACAACAAATAATAATGAATCTGGAGTCTCATATGCATTTGCATTCATATAGACATGATTATGAAATCTTTTATGAAATTGTGATGACAAAGTGATGTGTTATGATAATGTGATTGTTTGGATTATTCATGTTCTGAAAGAATGTATACTCAATGTGTGATATTGTGTATTTGATATGGGTGAGATTATCAATTATAGTTTATTCATTGAGTTCATAAAACTCATCAAAAATTGCAACGTGGATTTTCAAGTACGAGACAGGAGACCTAGTTCCTAAGATTTGTCTAGAGGAACATTTTGGATTAAGATATGGCTCAAACGTCTATCAGCTGACATCAATGGAGTTATAGTTTGTATTTTGTAGTTTCTTTGTCATGTAGAACTTTTGTATAAGGAATGTAAATATTTGTTTCAATGAATATAGTGTAAACTTTCGTCAATGAATGAAATGAAGTGTTGAGGTTTTTAAGTATTGCATATTCTTTATGATGCCATTTAAGAGATTTTGTTTGCTCTAATGTACCATTGTCATAGGATATGTACTATACAGTAGTGGGATGTTACATATAATCAGGAATGATATACTAAAATTTTAATTCAAATAGAGATCGTATAGTCCTCTAAATCTCTTATTGATGAAACCAAAATTTCCTTTTTTTTTTGGGTTTTACCACTTGCTCTTTAACCTATTTTCTCATTTGTTTTCTTTTTCATGTTCCACTGCCTCCCACATTGTCTCTATTTTAATATTTATTTATCCTCTCTTTTTTTAAAACATTTGTATGTGGTATCCACTTCAGAAGTGACCCACCCGATAGAAAGATATTGGATAGACCAAGGTATAAGAAATATCAATGGGATGTTATGCCACTTGTTGCAAAATAATTGATATATTTAAGATTATTTGGATGTTATGTGTAAATTTTGTATGTATTATAATGAAAACTATTTTTCCACAAAAAAGAGAAGAGATTTCGTTACGTAATAAAATTTTGATTTTATAGGATTAAAGGTAAGTATGTAAAGTTTTAAGATACATGAATTAAATTTCTTTTTAATTAACCAAGTAAAAAATAAGAAACAAAACAACAAACGACAAAGCACAATGCAAACAAAACAACAAACGACAACAAAGCATAAAACACACAATTCAACATATGAGGCAATGGCTTCAACTTCACGAAATAATTTAACTTTAAACACAATCATTTAAGTTGTTCCAATATACAACTAATCAAAATTTTAATGTTGAGTCTATTCACCCCTATCACTTTCACATACACATTGATAGTCATTCAATCAAAACAAAAGTGTAGCTATTCCCTAGTAAATTTTCATGAAAAAATAAGCTACTAACAAGTTTGGTAGGTTTTCATTGAAAACATTCTTTTTGTTGATTTTTCTTTGAGGACATGAACCTGGTCTTTTATGCGAAGGCAAACATTCGTGATGAATGTCGACCTGGTTGCTCAACTAAGTCATGTTGTTATTAAGATGCTTGGTTGGAATGTCATTATAGACTTTTTACATGAAGGCATACATTTGTGACGTGTGTCGATCCGATTACTCAACTATATCACATTCTCAACTGGCTATTAGCTCTATTCATAATCCGAAGGCTAGTGGAATAGTTTTTTTAGTTAAAAGTTATACAACTTTTTTTTCACACAAAATTTTGCCTACCTTATTGCTTTAGCTAATCATTCTCATGAAAATGTACTAATAATGCCACTTATTTAATTGGCCTAAACTTATAAATGAGTATGGAAAATTCCTAGGGTGAATGGACTAACATCGTATCCTAATTAACCAACATATTTAGCCCTAAGTAACTTAGGTCACTAATTTCACAAGCTAATAAATCTTCACAACCTGAAAGACTATGTTTAAGGCCAATTCTATCCTGTTAAGTCCTAGCCATTAACACATTCACATAATTCACATCAACATACTATCATAAAAAGTGTAAAATTCACACTCAAGGTAAAAAGCACATAACCCTCCCCACACTTGAATAACACATTTTCCTCAATGTGAGAAGGGTGTATAAACACACCAGGGCCAAACAAACACGTTATATGGAAAAAGATAAGACGAAAATACTAAAAAAATGAAAAGAAAAGTGTTAGAACACAAAACCATTTATGGTGATGGAGGTAGTGATGGCGATAGTGTTGAGACCAAATCTGCTTGATATTGAGAGTGTTTCCCTATCTTATAAGTGATTCAAGAGAGTAAAAGAATTAGCAATCCAAACCATTCCAAATCATTCAAAACTTATTTTAGAATTTAAAACAAACCTAGCTCCACAACAATTTAAATCTAACTACTAAATGTGATAATTTAGGGTTATTAGTTGACCTTTCATCCTTTAAAGTTTAGCTCGGATCAATTATGAGTGGCTTGCTTCCACCATTCTCGTTCAACAGCAATTTTGTAGCCTATAAATAAGCTACAAATTGCAAAATGGTCAAAAAGATAATATTGATAAAGTTGAGAAAACCAATTAATTTCAGTAATGTCCTTTTCAGTAACAAACTGTCAATAAAATAGGGAATAATGAAACTCCTTGAATCTTCTATTAAGTCTAGCAGTTTGTTTGGTAAAATGGTGAGCTGTTGTTGCTCTTCCTTAGTCACTTCCTATTCTTCTTTTTCTTTTCTTCACAAATAGAGACTTTTATAGCTTTTTCAAACATGATTTCCATTGTCATCTGTTCTTCATCCTCATGCTCCTTTAAAGATTCGACATCATCAACTCTTATAAATGGTATTCTTAGTGGGTAAGGCAGAGGAGTAACATAGGGAGGGTCCTCATTCTTTTTTTCATTCTTTTTTTGCTTCTCTTGGTCTTATATAGAGTGAGTTTCAACTAGTCTATCTATTAGTTCTCCTAACTCTTTCCCATTCCTAAATATGATAGCCTTAACTTTCTCTCTTGGATATACTTCCGTGTTCCTCAAAAGACTTCCCATACTTTTTGTAGATAACATATTGGCAAGCTATTCCAAATGAAGCTCCAATGATAGGCCCCTTTCCTGATGAATAAGTGACCTACCTGGCACCCTACAAAAACCCTTCAATCAATATCCAGTCCATTTGTAAAGTTCCCCTGGAGCTAAGCCTTTTACCTTTACTTCAAAATATTTTAAAGTCAAGATAAAGGAAAGCGAAAGGAATAGCAGTGGAAGTTTATAAAAGTAACCTTTATTAAAAATTTCGGCAGCATAACAATTTTATTTAATAATACCAAAAATTTCAGGTTCCTGACAAGCAATTCAAAACACTTCTATCCACTTAACCAAAGCACCACTGCTACTTCTGGACTTCAATTCCATTTAGAAGCAATCTCAAAATGTCAAACACATTCTTGCATTTAGTTAAAGAAAATAACATATATAAATAACCATATTATCATAAAACCAAGATCAGGACATATTTACGAAGATGATGAACTATACGTGGTAAAACATTTACAATCTATGAATACACAAAAGATGTTCAAAATATGTTCATAATTATGTAATACATGTAAAAAAATGCACAAGCAAAATTGCCTACACATCCACACATGACAAAGGTAGCTACTCAAATGGTGGAGTCCCAACTACCAAAATCCATGAGCGTGCACCTAGGAGGTTAAAATTTTAAAAAGAGATAGAAAATAAAGGGCTAAACGAGCTCAGTAAGTGTTATGGTTTCCATTCAAACATTTATACAAACATTAACCTCGATAAAGAACAAAGATAATTTCCTTTTCTTTTCAAGCAATAACCAATTTTCTGACATAACAAATTCATATAATCAATGCACATGTAAAACATAATCAAGTTCCTCTTTTCTTGTAAGGTAAACAGAGATGGCAATTTATAGTTTCATAAACTTTCCTTTTTAATTGCCATTTGGTACTGTTGGGTGTAAGGCCACGGAGTTGGTTCTGCATCACTTACCTATACGTAGCTAACCTCTAGTAATGGAGTTGGTTATACGTTACTTACTTGCACTAGGTTAACCACTATATATATCGATTATTATGGAGTTGGTTTTACATCGCTTACCCGTAACGGTGCTGACATGACATATAAATTAGTGGTTACAGAATTGGTTCTGCATCACTTACCCGTAATAATGTTAACACAATATATACTTACATGTAGAGGGCGACTTACAGGACATATTAACAGACATGACACCACCCATAGTTAGTGAAAAATGGCCGCCAGACACTACCAAGCATGTTAGGATATACTTTGATCGATATAATCGTATGTATAAAAAGACCTAATGATGTAGCACAGGCAAGACAACAATTAAAACACAAGTGTAGCACATTTCAATACCAATTCAGCTCATGTTCATATTCCATTGTCGTGCCAATTTAGTGCATATGCAATTTCAATTCAATGCCATCTCAAAGCATATATAAGTATCATAAAATTTAGCTTTCAAATTCAAGTAGCAACACCAATGAACTTATTCATAAACATACTTTTCATGATAAAAAAGAAACCAATTTTCCTTTCACAAAATCAGTTTAAAGATACACTCACAGTTTTGCACACTTATCGCCAAGCACACTTATGTGTTTAGTGACTCTCCTTTACCTACAAAAAATGCTTTTTGGTTAGGTAGGAAATAAGGCATTAAAACTATATATTTGGTTTAACTGAATTCGAGATTTGTATTTTATTATGTAACACGTATGCTAATCATATATCTGGTTACTTCTGTTAGCTAACCTATTGGTCACTATTTCCAAATCTAACTTCAAAAGTCACTTAAGTACCATATTTTATCCATTCTAACTTACCAATTCCTTCAAAACACAATCTCACCTAATTTAATTCACTATACACAATCATGCATGATGAGTCACGGTTATGACCCATATCTAGAATCCATACTTCCACTTTTTCCTTAATTTTCATATAGTAAACATTAAAATTTGGTTTTAAGGTCTTCTAGACATTTGTTCTATGTCTTTAGTTTCTAAATCATAAAAAATCATGTAATTTCAACTTCTAAATCATGAAAAATGTACCAAATATCACAAGCTATTTCAACATAGGAGTATTATCAGGTTTCCACTTTTGATCTCAAATTTCAATATCATTCATCCTAAATTAGGTCTTGGTCTCTTCTAAAGATATTTAGTACTATGTATTAGGTGTCAACTCCAATTGAAATCACTCAATTTGGAGGTCTATAGACCAAGTTATGGCTAAAATATTAGGACTGGTTTAAGTTAACTTAAGACAGAATCCCACTACACATTTCTCTCTTGTCATATTCAACTAATTCCATGCAAAGAAACATCAAAGTAATACCAAGACAACATTGATCTTAAACATATCCATCTCACTCAAGAAAAGCCACAAAAATTAGAAATTTAAGCTAGGAAACTTACCACTTTTTCCTCCAATCTTTTAAGTATTTGGTGAATACTTCAAGATTTCTCCAAATCACCATCAAATTCCATAAAAAATGACTACACTTTTATTCCTCTCTCCTTGGCCGATGTTTAACCTTGGCTTCTCTTCTTTTCCCTTTCTTTTTTGTCTCTCACTTTACTCTCTCATGACTCTTATGCTTATGGTGTGAGAAAGAGGCAAAATGTCTTAAGTTTTGTTTTTTACACTCAATTAATGGATTACACATGTAACCTTCCTATTTGTCATCACTAATGACTCCTTAAGCACATGTCAAAATCTCAATGGTCTTCTCTAATGACTCATCAATCCACTAATATGATGTCAAAAGACCAAATTGTCCTTTAATGCATTTAATTGATCGATTAATCAAATTAAATCTTGAAAACTTTCCACAACCATATTATTTTCAAATTGACCGTGAAATACTCTAACTAGGGTCAATATTCATTTATTGGATGCTTTTAATTTTGACTGAGTTTAAAATCATTAATACCCATTATTTTTTAGAAAGGGCATTTTAGTCTAATAATATCATATTACACATTTTATTCAAACAACCTCCATTTTGACTAGTTTCTATTCCTATAGAGTCTAATCCTAATTTTGGAGCTTTTCATCATATTTTGAAATTATTCAGTAACTTTTTGGTTACCCAAAAGAATTTTCAGATTGAATATGGAAATCAATAAATGTCACCGAGATCATCTGAATTTCATTCAAAAGTGTCATCTAAATCTCCAAAGTATATTTTGGGGATTTTAAAGCTTGTTCAGACTCATTCCATAGCTTTTTGGAGTTCTTGAAAATTTTTCGAGAAATTTTTGGTGGAGTCCTGAATCATCTTTGGCCTATTCGTGATCTTCGTTATAACCTCAATATTACATTTGAATGCTTAAATTACTCTATTATACCATAAATAGAGCATAATCCCTAAAATGTATGTACAACATATTACACAATACAATAATCGAACTAGGATATTACAAGTTATCCGCTTATCATTTTAGAGGTCATAATTATTTTGAAATTTGTTTCTAAATTACTTGAGTTGCCATTAATTGTTGATTTAGATTGAAATGTAATAGGGAGATTAGCATAAATAGATGAGTTCTCACATATTACGTGATGAATACTCATTTTTTAAGCTTGATTTAGATAAAAAGTGCAAAAGGATATAATAAATGTTAACTGACATTATGAGCTTTTAAACCTATGAGCATTTATTTTCTTGTGATCTATTTTCTAAATTAGCAATTGTTTTAAACTTGTTTCGTTATATATATCGAGACCATATTGTTGGAATAGATGCATCAAATTAATAAGGGTATTCAATGAACGATTTGAACTCTTTAAAAGTTACCTAGATTATATCTCCCTTAGTTAACCAATTTGAATCTTAACCTTCTTTTTCTTGCATATAAACCACATTATAAATGATATTTACCATTTTCATTGATTTTCCATAAATTTGAACCATTCATTGAATTATTATATGAGCCGATTTGCACGAGACTTAAAATATCATTATGGAAATTGTAGTGAAGTGATTCAAGTTGAATTTTATTCGTTCCTCTACATAAAGAAAAGAAAAGAAAAGAAATATAAAGAGGAAGAGATGAGAAAAATCTTGCACGATCATATTTAAATGACTTGAATCACGAGAATTGTGGAGCATTTTTTAGATGAAACTAAGGTGGATGGATTTGTATATTTCCTTCAAATTTCATCACTTAATTTTTTTCAAACTTTGCTTAAGCCTTATTATAATCCTTTCAATGACCCTTGGATTTTTTCATTTATTTCAATACACAGTGGTGGAGATATGATATATAAGCAAGCATATGGTAAGAGTTTTCCTATGTTGACATGAGAGATCATTAATACCTTAAACACTTTAAGTGTATAGAGTGAAAACAATGGTAGGGTATTGATTGCTATTATATTTGATTTCAAAAAGATTGTTAGGACAGTTGTTTATTTATGTAGCTTGTGAAAAATTATATTATGAAATGCTTGTTTCCTATTGTGTGTTGGTTCGGAATATGAGATGTGTTGATTTGAGTTATCCAGGGATGAGTTGAGATATGAAAGAGAAGGATATGGAGAGAGGTTTAAAGAGAAGAATTGTCAAAGTGTGGAGGAATTTAATATTATGGATAAAGTACACATATTTCATATTAATTCCCTATATAAAATGCTTATAATTATGGATTATAAACATATACTTTTTGTTTTGTGAAGTAGACTGGAGATTTGGATAAAAATGTGCTTAAGAGTTAAGATTTAGCAAAGAATGAATAAAGATGCAAATTTTGGAAAAGAATGGAATCCTGCAACAAAAAAAGTTTCAGAAGAGATCTAAGCATAAGATGTGCCCTATTAGTTAATATGACTATTTCAGTAAATAGATATGACTGAATAGATGAGGTCCTTCTAAAATTAGTGGGTCCATCTATTTTCCCCCCTATTTTTCTCTATTTAGGAGCTTTGATTAGGTAGGATAATCACAATAAAAGTGAGTTCCTTTATATCTAATTTTTATTTTAGCTTTTATCCCTTACTTTTAAGAAGAGCATTACCAAAGTTTTTCAAGGGAGTTTTTAATGTAGCTCTACTTTTGGCTTTGATCAACCTAAGTTAAATGAATGGAGTCTCCGTCGTCTCACTTCTACTTAAAGAATCAAACATGAAACTTCATACAGCTTAAAGTTCATAGGATAGGATGAAAGATAAGGTTTTAAGATTATAAAGAGGATAATGATATAGGAGTAGCCATCCCATCTCCTCTCCTCTTAGTTTATTTTTTAGTTTTTACATTATTTATTTTTTATGTTATGTTTGAAAATCGTACGCAACAAAACCTCTTTTTCTACCAAAGGTTAATTTAAGTTTGATTTTTCAAGAATTGTAAAATCTATTTTTTTGCTATTCTTTTATTTACTATTTGTATATCTTTTTGAGATTACTAACATTATTTTCTTATTTGATTAATATAAACAGGCATATTGTTCAATTATCAAAATAATATGCTGCTAATTGAAATGATTAGATTTGTAAATATTTGATTATTCTAATGTTTAGTGGTAAAATAATAGAGTTCAATATAGGATATTTGACTCATGCGATGTAAATATATATATTCTAATATAAATAAGTCGAGTTTATGTGTTTGTTAGCTAGAATTAGTGGTCTCTCTAGTTTTTAATGGTATCACTAGATTAAATCTCAAGAGGTTGTTTAAGGTTGTTTGATGATAAGAGAATTAATCAAAGAGCTTGTGTTGGTTAATAAAGAAGTAAGGAGAGATAAGTAGTTAGAGTTTGTTAACAACCACAAGCAGTTCATAAAGAAATAGAAGAGTTTATCTTTGCATCAATGATCAATTGAAACTAAAATTATACCTTAGGGGTTAGACATTTGTTTTCATTCGATTTAATTAAATTGCATTCTTGATTTATTTTCTTGTTTTTACTTTTATTTTATTTTAATTTACACATTGAAACCCTCCTTTCCTTTATTTTATTTTATTAATTAGGTGAAGGAGATAAGCTTTAATATTCCTTGTGCATTTGACCTTGCTTATCACTATATATAATACATTTGTGATTATGATATAATTATATTTGTTATACTTGACGCCCATTACATCCCTTATAATTTTGGCAAGTTAATTTTGCCTTTAAGGGAAATAAATGAAACAAGTTTTTTTCTTCCTAATCTAGTTAAGATCTTAGTTGTAGAACTTAAAGATAGTTTGATGCTATAAAGGATACAAAACAAGTGGCTTAGGAAACCACTTGAAATTTAAAAACTTCATAAATATATTTAGATAGTTTACAATTGAAAAAAATTTAAGGAGCCATTTTCTTATTTTGGTTCTGTAGCGCCCCGTTACAGCATGGTATACACCGGGACACCAGTAGGTCATTCCTATACATATCCTACGATAAAGGTGAGCTATGAACGATCACTACTATACTTCACATGGCATCATAATAATAAAACATCAATAAAAAAATCACTAATTTTTTTAAACCAACTTTTTCCTCATTTCCTTTCATATAAACCAAAAGTTTACACATCTGTCAGTTTTTCACTGTCTATACATCATTCCAAAAACCTAGTAAAAAATGCTATATAACAAGGACAATACATCAGCCCTAACTAGGTCATCCCCAAAAGTCCCAGCCGATCGACCTGTGAGCCATGACTTCTCTTGCCAACACGATCTACACTGCAGGAAAAGTCCCTTTGGAACTAGGAGTCTACTCTCAGTCCTGAAAAATAAGTTGCAATTTTGGATGAGTTTGCGAACTTAGTGAGGTAACCATCATCGATGGTTCACTCAATTCATGCAACAATCAAGCATATCACAGTTATTTCATAATTACACATTCAGAAGTACCACATGATTGTTATCACATAAGTATAAGGCATTTAGCCTTTCACTCAATCAAAGAGATTCAATCAAATGCATATGAAAATGCGCATGTGACACTTTTCTCATTTATTACGGTGTTGTGACCGAGCACCTAAACTGTCCCAATATGGGCGCATTAATCGTTGAGCCTGAGGCTCTGAATCACTGTAGGCTCGAGGCCTAAATACATTGAGCTTTTAGCTTTCGGTGGCTGCTCCGGTCACAACTGTCATTATCTGATCATGCATTCATGCATGGAATGCATATGTAACAATAAAGCAGTATATGTGTTACAATCAACACTTATGTCACAAATTATCACATCTCAAGCAAGTAGTTCACAAATTCCCATACAAGTAGCACTTCTATGTCATAAGTCCCCAATACGTCGGACCTTCTGTCCGGAATCCATAATCAGAAGCACAATCCCACCATTATTCTCCACAGAATTATAAACACAGAATTATAAGCAAATAATAATTGAGAAACCATCTAGGTCACTCAATTTGGTTCAGTAATTTGGATGATATGCCTCAAACATTTTCGAACTGTTTCTCTCCAAAATAGTGTACTATATCTAACTCCCATCCAGAAATTGAACACCTTCGAGACTGGATCAAGATTCAACTTCTTCATATGATTTGTAGCCCTATTACTCTAGTTTACTACAAATCAAGAATCACTTCAATCGGAATCCTACAGACCAAGATATCATTAAAATACTGAAATACATTTAGTAAAATATCCAGTTCATGCTCCTTCCACCGATACCCTTACTTTGATTCAATCAATCATTTTCAATTTAAAACCAAAAACCATAAATGTTTTTGGAGAGATAAATAAATGTGTTAGGAATCCAATGCTTTAAAAATTAGGTCATTTGGAGGTCTAAAGAAGAAGTTATGACCAAAAGAGTCCAGTCTGTTTTTGCTTTCGTCTTAGCTCTATCGTCTCATTTCCATCGTCTCATTTCTATCGTCTGCTTTTCTTCCGTCTGCTTTTTATCGCCTACTTTTTTCCGTCTGCTTTTCATCGTCTACTTTTTTTTGTCTACTTTTTATCGTCTACTTTTTTTCATCTTCTTTTCATCGTCTACTTTTTTCCGTCAGCTTTCCATCGTCTACTTTTTTCCGTCTGCTTTTCATCATCTACTTTTTTCCGTCTTCTTTTTATCGTCTACTTTTTTCTGTCTGCTTTTCATCGTCTACTTTTTTCCGTCTGCTTTTTGCGTCCAAAACATATCCACTTATAAGAATCATAACTTTTGACTCCGATGGCCAAATTTTTCATATAATATGATGTTGGAAAGATAAAAGAAAACTCTACAACTTTTTAGAAGGTGACTTTGCCAGAATCTATCTAAATTAGGTCTAGATTTCCTCCCAAAGTTGGAACACGAATTTTTTTGCTCAACTCTCAACGTCCTGCACCCAGTTCTAAACTTCGTGACATTTTGAAACTCTTAGAGATAGAACTGAAATTCGATGTCTTCATAAGAATCGTAGCCATACATTCCTAGTTTACTCCGAATTAAGAATCATTTCGTTTGGATCACTAGAGAAAAAGTTGTAGCTAAAATACTAAAGCATATTCAGTGAACCTTTTTCCATATTTTTCCAACTTTCAACACTTTACCTTTAATTCATCTTCTACCTGAATTATCTCTTCCATCCAACTCCAAAAATCACTTTTACAACACTCAATGCTCATAACCTTTCAAACACTAAATTAACACCGTAACCGGATTTTTCATTCCCCAACAACACAGTATTTATGAACAAACACATGAATGTCATTTTTCATGCAAATGATAGTAACTTAGCAATTTGTTGCATGAATCCCCAACTTTAAAAGATTTATTTACTACTTACCTGCTGAAACTCCAAAATCTTCAAGCCCTAATCTCCACAAAGTTTTCGTACTTCACTGAGTGAAATGATCAGCTTCTGGTTTTTCTTAGGGTAGGGGACACAAATGGCGAAGTAGGTTTGGTGAAAGAAAGGAAAAACACAGAAGTCTTTTAGAAGGTATTTGATGGAAAACTCTATGTTTCAAAAAGGAAGTTTTAGAAAGATGATAATAAAGAAGGGACTTGGACAAGACCTAACATGTCAATTCTCAAGGAATAGTAACATACTTTTAGTAAGAATACAAAAGCCTAAGTGACACTTGTCACTTACCCAATACCCAAGTTCCAATTTAGAAATAGTAACCTACTTCTAGCAAGCGTACAAAAACCTAAGTCTGCCCTCTGGCCTCTTCTTGCAGTGCTCACAAACTGGAGGCTGAGTCTGCCATGTACCCCTTCCACTGCCATTGCTAGTCTGAGCAAACCTCCCCCTCTGCCCAAATCTAGACTGTCTGGATCCTCCTGGTGACCTGAAGGTTCTGCTCTGGCGCTTGTTAAAACTCCTACCAGAACTGCCCTGACTGTCACTCGGTCTCTTTCCTCTGGATCCCTGTCCAGTCTCAGCCTGTCTCTGCCTCATTAGCTACTCAACTCGTACAACAGTAGCTCTCAGCTCAATAAAGGTGCCCATATCTGATCGAGCCAACCTGGTACGGATCTCTATATTAAGGCCATGCTCGAACCTCTGGCACTTATCTACCTCAGTAGAAATCAAAGCAGTAGCATAGCCCATGAGCTCAATGAACTTCACCTCATATTCAACCACTGTCATCCTACCCTGCTTCAATTCCAGAAATTCTTGCATCTTCATCTCAAGATACACCTTGAGCATGTCAGTAGGCAAGACCTGGTGGTACTGCCCGGGACAGTCTTCCACCACTGATAAACTGGGCCCTGTAGGAGAGAGACTGCATAATCAAATCTCTCATCTAGATCACAATCCATCTGGTCGAAGACTCTCTCAGTCCTCTCCAGCCATCCCTCAACCTTAGCAGGGTCTGTACTGCCATAAAAATCCACAGCCCCCTGCTTATGTAGTCTGTCATACCTCCTCTCCCGTCTCACGGAAACTCTAGGAGGCAGCTCCTTAGATCGAGACAACGAGGACTCCCTACTGGCCCCAACTGATCCCTGGTCAGCTGGTTGATCAATCTGATCACCTAGGATGGATGACTTATAACAAAACAATGATTTTGATCAATTTCTGCATTTCTCACAATAATTCATGCCTAAAAAAGTTACTAGTCCCAACAGATGCCAAACCATGCTCTGATACCACCTAAATGTAGTGCCCCTTTACTGTAGGGTATACACCAAGATACCCGAAGGTCATTTCGGTACCTATCCTATGATAAGGGTGAGCTACGAGCGATTACTACAATTACTCCACATGTAGTTGTCACTAGCTTAGTTTCAGATTTCCAGATGGTTTACTTTTAACTACAATTAAGTTGATGATAAGGGCTCAAAGTTCCAACTTAGTTTCATTTCTCACTGGCTTATTTTCAGATTTTCGGAAACACCCTTTCGGGTTTACTGTTCACATTCAATCAGGAGGCAAAACTTGTGAAATTTGAGCCCACTATCTTCTAGAAAAGTGTTCCTCTCCAAAACAGTGTACTATATCTAACTTCCATCCAGAAATGGAACACCTTAGAGACTGGATCAAGATTCAGCTTCTTCATATGATTTGTATCCCTATTACTCTAGTTCACTACAAATTAAGAATCACTTCAATTGGAAACCTACAGACCAAGATATCATCAAAATAATGAAATATGTTCAGTAAAATATCCAATTAATGCTCCTTCCACCGATAGCCTTACTTTGATTCAATCAGTCATTTTCAATTTAACACCAAAAATCATAAATTTTTGTGGAGAGATAAATAAATGTGTCAGGAATCCAATGCCTCAAAAATCAGGTCATTTCGAGGTCTAAAGAAGAAGTTATGACCAAAAGACTCCAACCTATTTTTCTCCTCAATCGTCTTACTTTTTCCATTGTCTTACTTCTATCGTCTTACTTCTATCGTCCTACTTCTATCGTCTTACTTCCATTGTCTTATTTCCATCATGTTACTTCGATCGTCTTACTTCTATCGTCTTACTTCCATCGTCTTACTTCTATCGTCTTACTTCTATTGTCTTATTTCCATCTTCTTACTTCTATCGTCTTACTTATATCGTCTTACTTCCATTGTCTTACTTCCATCGTCTTACTTCTATCGTCTTAGTTAAATCGTCTTATTTCCATCATCTTACTTCTATCGTCTTACTTCTATCGTAGGCTTTTTGCGTCCATAACGTATTCACTTATAAGAATCATAACTTTTGACTCCGATGTCCAAATTATTCATATAATACATTGTTGGAAAGATAAAAGAAAGATCTACAACTTTTTAAAAGGCAACTTTGTCGGAATCTATCAAAATTAGGTCCAGATTTCCTCCTGAAGTTGGAACACGAATTTTTGCTCAACTCTCAACGTCCTGTACCCAGTTCTCAACTTCATGATACCTTTTGAGACTCTTAGGGACAGAAATGAAATTTGATGTCTTCATACAAAAATGTATCCATACGTTCCTAGTTTATTCCAAATCAAGAATCATTTCGTTTGGATCACTAGAGAAGAAGTTGTGGCTAACATACTGAAGCTTATTCAGTGAACCTTTTTTCCAAATTTTTCCAACTTTCAACACTTTACCTTTAACTCAATTTCTACCTGAATTATCTCTTCCATCCAACTCAAAAAATCACTTCTACAACACTCAATGCTCATAACCTTTCAAATAGTAAATTAACACTGTAAGAGGATTTTTCATTCCCCAACATCACAGTATTTATGAACAAACACATGAATGTCACTTTTTATGCAAATGATAGTAACTTAGCAATTTGTTGCATGAATCCCCAACTTTAAAAGATTTATTTACTACTTACCTACTAAAACTCCAAAATCTTCAAGCCCTAATCTCCACAAAGTTTTCGTACTTCACTGAGTGAAATGATCAGCTTCTGGTTTTTCTTAGGGTAGGGGACACAAATGGCGAAGTAGGTTTGGTGAAAGAAAGGAAAAACACAGAAGTCTTTTAGAAGGTATTTGATGGAAAAC